>VXAA01003895.1:644533-670703 GCA_013399115.1 Anseranas semipalmata | reverse complement strand
TACCATTAACCCCCCCCCCCCCCAAAAAAAAAAAAAAAAAAAAAAATCATCTCTATTAACTCATTTATTATAATTGTTTAAAACTGAAGTATTATTCTTTTGGTCTTAGTGATACATACTGCTGTAAAAAGCTACCTGAATGATATAAAAGTTGTTATTAACATCAGGGATGCAGATACTAATGAAGCTTAGAGAACTGTAGTTTATACACTGTACTTGCACTGAAACATACCAAGACTTGAATAGAAAAGGTCACTTAGCATAGAAGAAACCTCTTCTTTCAAAATACCCTAGAATGCAGAGATAAGGACATAAATCTATTTCAAGAATTGTCTTAGTAGGAAATTTTAAGACAGAGAAGAATAACTGTCTTGTGAAATAAGTTATGCGTAGAAACTAACAAAAAAAAAAAATCAATTTCTAAACACAAAGGATTTTATGATTGTTCTGTAGCTAAAAAGTGGAGATGTACCATTACAGTTTTGACACTGCTAGAAGTATACAAACAAAGCAGACTTTGACTTGTTTTAACTGAATCAGAGGGAACCATACCACAAAGTGGAGATTGCCATAGTGTCAGTGTCTCAGCCTCCAGCCTGAGCCAAGAACTACTTTGGCTATAAGAAACTGGCCAGTTTCAGAATCCACATTTCCCAAAGCCAGCAGTGTGAATTCAGAGGGGTCTTCCTCTAACTGTAATGTAACATGAGAAGTGGTTAATTTTTTCTGCTTCCAGCACCAGATTGAGACAGCAACAACAACAACAAAAATCTGTGCATTTGGCTTGTTTAAAAGTCAGAGCTGGTCAAAAAGTATGGGATGGAAAGGCTTCTGGTGGTACGCGCACACACACACACACACACACACACCCCCACACACCCACACACACACACACACACACACCCCAGAAGAACGCTGAGTCAGCAGAACTGAAGCGTGTTCCCTCTACCCTTCCAGCAGCACCAGGCAAGCCTGGCAGCACAGCAGAGATGCTCGCTCCCCAGGCACGCAGCCCCCCGGCTCCCTGCCTGCCAGCCATGTGCCCAGCTGGCCAGCCTGCTGCTGCCCCGGCGCCTGCTGCACATAGCGGGCACCCACAGGCTGCTTCCAGAGCTGATTGTCCCGTGTGACTGGGGGTTCTCCATGTTCACGGTTCATTTGGATGCAGAGAGAAGGGCAAAGCAGACAGGGCAGAGTTTCCCACAAAACGAAATTCCCTTCTTTATCAGCTGTATTTAAAGTCTCCAATACACCTTTAGCAGGAAAGGTGAGGAAGGATGATTTTTTTTCTTACTTTGTTATCAGTAGACTTATTATTTTCACATTCCCTGGACATCTCTTACCTAAGTACAGAAAAAGCACAAAAATCATGGAATAAGCTCATCAGGAATCTATTTTGAAGCAATATAATACAAATGCTGAAAAAAACAGGCTCTTAAGATTTCATCCTAATCAGTCCTGAACACAGCGTCAAAAGTATTCTAATGAAACAGGATAACAATCTTTCACAAAGGAATTTGGAGGTTCAGTAGATCGGTAATACTGATATAAAAGGTCTTTCTAGATAATACCATATACACAGTGTGACAATTCTACCATGAATAGCATTCCGGCTGTTTTCTGGAAAAAGCTATTGAAAATCTTTATTCATATTAATAAAGTCTGCACAACCAGAACTCTATCTGATATACAAGATATTTTTTTTTTTAGTGTTTGGACCCATTCTTGCTGAAACTATGTATTGGTGTGCACTACAACCTATCATTAGAGATGCTTACAAAGGGCAGTTAACAGCACAATCATAAGAAAAAATCTCCCTTCAGGCTTCCTGAAATGCAGATGGGAAATCAATTTCTATATTCACAGGAGAGGATTCCAAAGGACTCCCAGTGAGAAACTCTCCTGCTGTGGCTTTGCATTGTCCCTTGCAAGAGCCAGGGGTAATGTTAAATGGACAAACACTCTATAGATTTCATTTCAGCTACTGGATGGGGCTTCTCAACCATCAGAATAAAAATAAAATAAAATAAAATAAAATAAAATAAAATAAAATAAAATAAAATAAAATAAAATAAAATAAAATAAAATAAAATAAAATAAAATAAAAACTGACTCAGATTTTCACTTTTTCTCAAAGAAACTTTGTCATCCACTTCATTTAAACAGCTGTAGTTTCCAGACATTCAGCCAAGACATCAGCATCTGCTGAGTGATCGCATTTAGGATGGCTATATGAAACACAAATCTCTTTTTTCTGTTAATTCTCTGCACAGAATGTCTTACTGATATAAACTAAAAGAAAAATGTGATAGTATTCATAGAGTTTCCAAACAGTTTCATTGTTATTGCATTCATTTTCAAAGCTCCAATCAGCATGAATTATGAGCACCCTCCAGAAGTGCTGGGTGCCAACTGGTTAAATATGCAGTACATATTGAAAACCTTTAAAATTTTGCTCTATTCACATGACTGTCGTATTTCTAACCCTAATAATGATTTGAGTTACCTCATTTGCAACTGTATCTCCTCAGATTCAGATAATTCTTCATTCTTGTATAACTTATTACTGTCTGCCTTTTCCCCTAAAGATAGACCATGTTTAATGGCAATCTCATGTAAAATACTGCCTGCCATGAATTCTTCTAGTTTTAGAAGGGCAGTATAATAATGTTCCACCAAATTTGTCTAGACATCAAACACTCATTATTTAAGATCCCAAAAGTTCTTCCAATAACTGCACTGGTGAATTTTGAGCTCTGTAATTTATTTCCATAAGAGTCTGCAGAAGTGAAATCAAGATAAATTTTTAAAGAAAATCATGGTAACTTAGAAATACTTGTGGCTTTTTTGTTGTTTGTTTGATTGATTGATTGATTGATTTGTTTTGTTTTGTTTTGTTTTTTAACTGAGGTAAAAAGCCAAACTAGACAGTTACTCAAAAGTCAGCTTTCCAGTCTGGGAGTTTAGGCCCCAGCACAAGACTTCTTATACCCGGTCATTTAGCCTATCCAACTTACTACAATACAGCATAAAATCTGGAGTGCTCAGACAAACACAAAATTTTGCCCAGTTTTTGAAAAGCTCTACTCTGCTGTAACAGATTGTCTTCAAATGAATGAATCATGACATGAGCCTGGGTACTTAGCTATGACATCTGTTATGTAGTAAATTGCATTGCATGCCACATGCATAATGAAGAGGAAAGAGGGATTTTAGCTCCTAAAACATGCCTCATTATGTGATGGTGCACGAATGCAGGCAGTGACACCCAGGACAGATGGAAAGGCTGCAGTGCCATAAAATGTACAAATAATGTTGTTGTTTTTATCATTTGGAAAATGAATATGTTAACTCTCACGAGGATAAAAAAAAAAAAAAGGCAACTCTGCACTGAATAAAATAGTAAGAAGTGGCAGACACTGATAATTAAGATCTCTCTTAAAAGTTGCTTACTTGAATCCATTTACAAGAAGTTTGACTATATCTCATAAGGAACATGTTCCTTATTCCTTTAATTCTCTCATTCCGTTTTTGGTGGCTTGTGCTTCAAAAACAGAGAGCACACGTTACAGATAATCATAATACTCAAATATCAAAAACTCCACTGCAAGATGATTTAGAAGACCAAGGCATGTTTTCCAGACATGCAGATAATTTCCTACCATTATGCAGTCAATTAGATTCATTAAACACAGATTAAAGCACACAAAAACAAATTTGCAGGTGAAATTTTGAAACTCCAATCCTCTTGCACTGCTAAGAAAAATATGATGCCTACAGAAATGCTATCACAGCCCACTTAATTAATACTGACTTCTGAATGACCTACAAGGACAAGTGCCCTATAGTGTCATTTCCGAACTTCACATTAAAATGCAGCTGCCTGTGTTTATACATTTGGACCCAGGCTCAATATTTAAACAACTGCTCTGGGCACATAGACCAACATGCCTAATGTAAAGCTCACAAGCTTGAAAAAATGTGGCCTAAATTGTGTGAGGAAAGAGTTACAGCGCTCATTGAAAACAGTAAGTGATAAAGTGGGAGAGTCTGTTAAGAAATTATTTGGATAAGGTTAGGAATGTCTAACTAAGCTGTTTTTTATTGCTCGGGGATCAAGATGGATAAAATAGAAGTAGGATATTTATGGTATTCCAAGAATGGAAACAAGTAAAAGGAAATTCTTAATTTAATACAGCAATACAGCAATTTCCAGGCTAGGCTCAAGCAGAAAATATAAAGTAAGTATAAGGAAGTGATTAGAATGCAGACTAATGTAGATCATAAGAATAAAATAAAATAAAATAGAATAAAATAAAATAAAATAAAATAAAATAAAATAAAATAAAAATCAAGGTATAGAAAGTTCTTCCAGTAAATCATCAATAACATGACAACAAAGAATGGAAAAAAATGGCATTACTTACAGTAGTTTTAAAAAATTGTGGCTTTAATTATGACAACAGAGAAAACAATCCCCTTATCCCTTATCCAAGAACAAGGTTCCTGTATTGGTAGGTATTGTCTTTAAAGGATGTGAAAGCATCATTCTTCAGGACAAAGGAGTTTCAATTAAAGCAGCTTTATTATTACCATTATTTAGCTGGAAACATTTTAGGAAGTACTAATTTCCAGAAATGAAAAAAATGAAGGGATTAAAATATTTCTGTAATAAAAATACTGTTGTATCCAGCTTTGCTTAATCATTTCCTTCCTCATTGTAAGAATATTGTTGGAAGAGCTGTAAAGAATGAACAGATTTAAAAGTGATTTAACAGATGCCTTTGTTTTTTAATTTTTGTAATTTATACAGCCAAGAAAGCATAGCCTAAACAAGATATTTAAGCAACCTGGAGGCAGAATGACCCTGCTTTCTGCCTGAGTGTTATATTGACAGACATTTATTGCTGCTAAGTTAATTGCATTTGTAAATCATTGAAGGAAGCCACACACCTATATTCTGTTTTCCCTATGTTTATGTGGCAAATCAGGAGAAATTTTGTGAGGGCTAGCGTGAAAGACAGGAGACTCGAGCATTGCACAGATCTGAGAAGTTACTTCCAGCATATCTCCCCAACACTGCAGAAGTTGGGGGGATAGATGAGAAGATATAGATGGAAAAAAAAAAAAAAAGTGAAACTGAGTTATTCACGCTGCTCCCCATTACCAGCTTGGTCCCTAAAAAGCAGAGGTAAGCGAGGCATCCCTGCAGTCTATGAATAGCATGACATGAGAGAAACTTAAAGCTATTTTTTGCTCTACTTTTTCTGCATTTATTGTTTTCTTGAAATGTAAGCAGAAGTGTGGTGATACTAGCTTTTATTACCCTTTTCATTCATTCATAGAGACCACTTTTTAAAAAGTATTATGAGAAATTAATTGTTCCAAACACCTCTGGTTTTTTTTTTTTTTTTTTTGAAAATATATACTATCAGTACTTATATGTATAAGCAGTGATGTAAAAAATAATATTACTTACCAGTTCTGTACAGTTTTAACCCATGTGCTTTCCCAGGAAGCCCAGGTAACTCAGGAACTGCCCGATCCTGCCTCAAATGACTCGTTTTACACTAGGTCTTTGATGTATCTGGCAGATGCAGAGAAGCCATCCCCATGCTGCTCTGCCTCACTGTGCAGGTGAGGAGCCAGTTCTCAAATTTAGTGGTTGGCCCAGGAAAGCCAGCTTTTTCCTTCAGTGTGGGAAAACCAGCTTTTTAAGGGTCACTGTTAAACTCATAAAATTACTTTGTTTTGAAGACAACTGCACAGTAACTAGCACAGCTGGGAAATGGAAGGACTGCAACAAAAGAGGTAGTACATGCAAGTGGCTTGACTAACTACTAAAGTGATAGGATATTTGTGTAATACCTGTGTTATTTAAGAGCCGATCTCAATTTGCAGACCCTAGATTCCCTCACAGGACTATATGGCAAAAAGCGTGAACATAATGGCAGGCATTAAGTGGCCATATGTGTGAATGTGATTAAGAGTTAGATCAAGCAACACCAAAAAGAAGGAAATAGGTTATATGAACAGATTTGTACTACCAGAAGCCTATATTTGCAGACAAAAATTATCATAAGAGCACAGATAAAGCAAGAGTACAAACTAATTTTGTCTGTTAGGCTGATGATGGGAGAAAAAATCCCAAAAGAAAAAGAAAGATTTTTAATAACTCTTTGGAAAAATATTATGAGAATACAGTGAGAAATAGCTGTAAGGCATAATATTACAACAGATAGCAACAGTATTTCGTAACTCAGAATGAACTGAGAGGAAAGTATCAGCATTCTTTCCTACCTGCAAATAGTAAACACAATGGGAGTAGCTACTGCAGGAAAAATACATATCTGTGTATAAGCAAAAAAAATCCTACTATTCACATGTAATTACTGCTTCCTAAACAGTGGCTCATTACCTTAAAGATTAAGTTGTTGTGACAAATGGAACTAAATCAAAAATAATGTTTCCAAATGGCAACAGCATCTGAACTTTCAGTTGAAAGTGTTGAAACAGAAGGCAAGAAAAGAGAATATGTATTCTGCAACTTGTACTTTTTTTATAAAGTCAGCTCCTGAATCTGTAGGGCTCTATAAACAAAATCCTATCTGAACCCACAATTCAACACAACCTGAATACTGGGGATATCTCCAGAGGCTCTTGTCTTGGCAGACCTGCTAGCCATAAATTATTCATGGTGTTACTTGCAGTAGCACCCAAGCCTGGCTGATATTCTGGAAATGTCCCTGATGTCTGTGAGCACATAATCTGAATGTTGTCCTCAGAGACCTAGTTAAGTTTTATGTTATTGCCCAGCATGCAGAATGACCAGTGTATGGCATTAACTCTTTGCCTTTTCTGCAAACTGACAAATGCAAGGCTTGTGACAGAGGAAACGAAGGCAGTTCTCAGGGCAAGGGGAAGACCCCAGTGAACAATGGAAATATCTTGGCAAAAAAAGGGCTCTCATCCTCTTCTCTGTCACACCTTTAAATGAGTGGAAAATACAAGCATCAAGACTGTAAGAGATTTCAAAATGGAGAATATTTGAGGTTGACAATTGGCATTTCATTTTAGTGGGAGTTTTTATAATTGTTCTCCGTCTGCTTACTTTTCTCTTTCATTTAAAGTAGAATTAATCTAGACTGAAAATACATGTTTTCCTGGTGGTATACCAGAAAGCATAATAAGAGACCTATGGGCTTCATTGTGTCAATTCAGTAACTTCTAAGTGAAAAAAACAGATTGCATTATGACATCTTACATTAAATAAAGAGCTTTCACACTTTTAAGAGAGCAACGTTATGGTAAATGGGCATTTTTAACACATGAGCTAATCAATCTATGTCAAACCTTTATAAGCTCTTATGGTTTTTTTTTTTTTTAGCACTTTTATATATATCCTTTGCATTTATTCCTCCCCCATCCTTTTTAATACGCTGCATTTGCATTGCATCATCATCACACTAACACTATGCAAGTTAAAGCACTACAAATTAAATGTCACACAAACTTTATAAATAGCCTTTTCTCTTGGATAAATACACTACTGTTTGTATTTCAGAGAGATTTTAATAAAATGCTTACTAGGGTACTGTCATGGTCTGCTGTGTACATCAGTGTCATCCTTATCAAGCAGGTGAGCATGCATTTATGAATCATTTATCTAACAGCCATTCTCAGCTGTATAGCACCTGCAACATAACCATATCTTTGGACACATGCTAAAAATTCTTATGAAAAATGTATGAAAACAAGAAAATGGTCACTTTTCAAGTTTTTCATTGGATTTTTCTTTAAGTTTAGTTTGTAAAACACTTATTTTAAAAGCAACTGCATGTTCAAATTGAAGCATTCATCTTAATGCCAAATGCTACTACATTAATCAACTGGCAAGAGGGGGATATGGAATAGTTTTCAACTTTATGCAAATTGAAAGACCCACAGCTATTTTCTTTCAGGAAATCAGTGAAAGTGCAGGAAATATAAATCATGGTTCCAAGACTACCAGCATAGCCAACAACAGTAGCAGCATCTTCACGGGTAAGGAATTGGACAGTGGAAAGCAACTGGACATGGGTAAGGAACTGGGCAATCAGACTAATTGAACAATGTTAGATTGGGTTTCAGGAAATGTCACGTGCAGGCACAAGACCACTGGAAGTTCCTCAAAAGAAAACAACACAATTAGTTAGGGTATGTGTTCTATTTTTAAAGAAATAAGTGTGCCACTTCAGCTGGTGGAAAGCAAGATTTGTTATAAGCACAACACACCTTTGCTGGCCATGATGGTGCTGTTTTACTTTATGCTGCAAGCTTAGAAATGTTCTTTTAATCACATTAAAAACATTTTTAAAACATTTAACCTTACAAACGTTGTGTTTACACTGCTGGAGTCTAGCTTGAAACATGCTGTTAAATACATTGCTATGAATTTATTACATATTCCAATATTTCATGCTTGTCTGTCCAGAAAAAAAAAAAAAAAAGAAAAGAAAAAGAAAAAGAGTGTGAATATTTTGATTTTTACACACTCTTAAAAGCAAAGTAAAGATTAATCGGTGGAAAAATATCCCACAATCACATAAACTGTGATTTCAAACAACCTCGACAGGAAAAGAGAAAAAGAGAAAAAAAAAAAAAAGAAGAAGAAGAAGAAGAAGAAGAAGAAGAAGAAGAAGAAGAAGAAGAAGAAGAAGAAGAAGAAGAAGAAGAAGAAGAAGAAGAAGAAGAAGAAGAAGAAGAAGAAGAAGAAGAAGAAGAAGAAGAAGAAGAAGAAGAAGAAGAAGAAGAAGAAGAAGAAGAAGAAGAAGAAGAAGAAGAAGAAGAAGAAGAAGAAGAAGAAGAAGAAGAAGAAGAAGAAGAAGAAGAAGAAGAAGAAGAAGAAGAAGAAGAAGAAGAAGAAGAAGAAGAAGAAGAAGAAGAAGAAGAAGAAGAAGAAGAAGAAGAAGAAGAAGAAGAAGAAGAAGAAGAAGAAGAAGAAGAAGAAGAAGAAGAAGAAGAAGAAGAAGAAGAAGAAGAAGAAGAAGAAGAAGAAGAAGAAGAAGAAGAAGAAGAAGAAGAAGAAGAAGAAGAAGAAGAAGAAGAAGAAGAAGAAGAAGAAGAAGAAGAAGAAGAAGAAGAAGAAGAAGAAGAAGAAGAAGAAGAAGAAGAAGAAGAAGAAGAAGAAGAAGAAGAAGAAGAAGAAGAAGAAGAAGAAGAAGAAGAAGAAGAAGAAGAAGAAGAAGAAGAAGAAGAAGAAGAAGAAGAAGAAGAAGAAGAAGAAGAAGTAGTTTGGGTCACAGAAAACCAAGACTGGATCAACAGGTATTACAGGTATGATAGCTTGGTTTTACAGGTATAATAGCCTAGGTAATCTTAGTCAATTTCCAGTCTGAAGTCAAAAGTGATGTCACGCCTCAGGTCCTGATTTTCTATACAATCGTCATACGAAGAATGAATTTCTATCAGAAGGTTTTTCATTAGGATTTTCTTTTTTTTTTTTTCTTTTTTTAACTGTATCAGTTTGCTGCTTTAATAAATAGAGTCCAGTTCAGATTATGTCATCGTAGCAACACAAATAATTTCTCTGGGAACAGTTTCCCTGTTGCTCCATTCATGACCTTTTTTTGGTTATTGAGGGATCTGTAAGAAGGCAGTGGCTCTGAAGAACAATTCAACATCTAAAAAGTAGCAAAGTGGTGGGTGACAGAAACTCACCAAAAGTTGCCTGTTACCATAAAGTACCAGGCCTCCCTTGAGGAGTAAAAAGAGAGTGAAGAAAACAGTCAAAAATTCAAAAGCATTTCATCCTTGTGAAAACCTGAGGTGAGAAATGTTGCCAAAGGCAGTCTCTGCAATCTGTCATGTAAGCACCAATTAGAAATGTTGCTCAGTTCACTTTTGTGGGGGAAGTTTCATTCAAAAATCTAACCTTTTAGACGTCTTTAGGTTTTTCTTCTTTTCTTTACTGTCCATCCTCTAGCAAAAATACCCAAGAAAGGAAAAAAAAAAAAAAGCAGAATGTTTATTCAAAACAAACTATTCCATGAACAAAGTTGTTTAAAGACTATTTATGACATCTTTCATTATTGTGATCTTCAGAGCTCACAAAATTATGCACACAGCAGGTGTGCAGGAATAATTTGTATCTAGCCAATGTAGACATAAAGTGTAAATAGGATTTTTTTATTACATAAATTTTTTTTGAATCACATAGAATCAGAATCTATGTGCCATGTGTCATAATGCAGTAGGTAATAGTAATTCATTTCAGTAAACCACCAGATGCAGTTTTGCATAAAACATCATTATAGATCAAAAACCATTATATATCAAAACTAGTAAAAGTCTGAAGTGATAGCATATTCCTCTTTATCTAATTAAACTGAATAAACTCTTGTAGAGCAAATCAATTCTGATATGCTGCATTACGATCACTTGCTCAGTACAATAATCCAATTTGAAGCAATTGATCCAAGAAGATCAGATCAGATTTGCTATCAAAGGACTGTAATTTAGATTTAGAACCAAAATATCTTTACTGAAGTTTTGACAGAACGCAATACTAACCTACTAATAATATGTCAAATCTTCAAAGGGAAAGCCATCTGCTGTAAACACTGCTGAATTATCGCTAGATTTCAAAGACTTCCTCGTGCCAGTCTCATTAGTAGGAAGATAAAATTGAAATTGTTAAAAACTCTTAATCTGTAAAAGATGTAGAGAACTTCCTAGAGACATATAAATCTGTCAAAAAAAACAAAAGTCTTGGTTAAAATTGTATTAGTGAACAACTTGCCATTTATTCAGATTTCATCCCAAACAGAGTATGATGCTTTATGCCCATTTCTGACTATCAGAAGTTTTGAGATAGCTGTTTCTTTAAGCCATATCTACAAGAACCTTGGACTTTTTCTTTTCTTTTTTTCTTTTTTGTTGTTTTTTTTTTTTTTTTTCCCCAGAATGCTTATTTGTGTTGATAAATACAGACTTGACCACCTCTGAATGGATCATTATGAATTTCAGCTTTGGACTCCACCAACAAAGCCAGGTTTATTTAAATCTGCACCTATTTTTAGGTTCCAGAGCCAAAAAATGCTCTTAGTCAGTTGTAATGGAAAGAAATTTAAAATCAATTTGATATGAATTTTGAAAAGTTTCACTGAGGACAGAACTAAAATTCTATGCATGGATTTGTTCCTTATTTCTCCAATAGGCAAGCCATATACTCTAGATCTGAGGTAAATCTGTATCATGACTGCAATCTATGCAGAAATTCAGTTCTGTGCATCTTATACATGTCAGCATGCATATTATAGCATGTTTTCTATACATATGCTTGCATTCAGACCAAAACAAAACATTTATTCCACTTTCTCAATATCTCTTATTATAACTCACAGCCTGAATATATCCTGCCCATCACTTCTGAGAGCCAACTTCAGTGATACACTAGATATGAAGTAATGAATATTGCCTAAAGGGTTTGAAATACATGCCAGAATAGTTCATTGTTCTTTCATGCCTCGCATCCTTCCTCTGGCAGTGACCACATTCAACAACTTAGCGGAAGACAGAAAACTTCAAATGAGGTTATCAGGCTTACCCCAGAAATGTGAAAGCTGATTACCTTTCTCATTACCTTAAGTTACACAGCTATATCTATTATTGCTGGTCATGAAATTATTCATCTATTTTGTAAAGCCAACCAGTAGCTTATTTGTTTTGTTAAGCTCCTGTAAATAATAATAATAATAATAATAAATAAAAATCTTTTTTTATTATTATTTGTTCTGCTATCTGGGGAGAGCAATAAAGTAATTCAGAGTGGTGGGACTCTTGGATTTGTTTACTAACCTGTGCTACTTTTCAGCTGCTGGTATTTAGATTAACTTTCATAGACGACAAAAAAAAAAAAAATTAAAAAAAAAGGAATGGTCTTGTACTCAAATCACAGTGAGGAGGTGTTGGTTTGGGGATGGGAACCAGTGCTTCTTTACAGGGCCATTTAAAGGGTCACATTCAAAGAGTTTCTGTCAATGGCTTGATGTCCAAGTAGACACCAGTGATGAGTGTTGTCCCTCATGGTTCTCTACTGGGACATTTTTGTCAGCGACGTGGATAGTGGGAGTGCACTCTCAGCAAGTTTGCTGATGACACCAAGCTGAGCAGTGCAGTTGATACGCTAGAGGTAAGGGATGACAGCCAGAGGGACCTTGACAGGCTTGAGAGGTGGGCCCATGTAAATCTCATGAAGTTCAACAAGCTCGAGAGCAAGGTCCTGTACCTGGTTCAGGGCAATACCAAACCAGGCTGCACTATGAGTGGATTAAGGACAGCCCTGCGGGGAAGGACATGGGAGTATTGGTGGATGAAAAACGCGATGTGAGCCCACAGTGTGCGCTAGCAGCCCAGAAAGCCAATCGTATCATGGGCTGCATCAAAAGAAGTGTAGCTAACAGGTTGGGGGAGGTGATTCTCTCCGTTTACTCCACTCTCATGAGACCCCACCTTGAGATCAGAGGACTGGAGCACCTTTTCTATTAAGACAGGCTCAGAAACTGTGGTTGTTTAGCCTACAGAAGAGAAGGCTCCAGGAGGACCTTATTGCAGCCTTCCAGTACTTGAAGAGAGCCTACAGGAAAGATGGGGAGGGACGCTTCATCAGGGAGTGTAGTGAAAGGACAAGGGGTAACAGTTTCAAACTGAAAGAGAGTAGATTTAGATTAGGTAATAGGAAGGAATTATTCACTATAGGGTAGTGAGGCACTGGAACAGGTTGCCCAGAGAGGTTGTGGATGCCCCATCCCTGGAAGTGTTCAAGGCCGGGTTAGATGGGGCCCTGGGCAACCTGGTCTAGTGGAAGGTGTCCCTGCCCTTGGCAGTAGGTTGGAACTAGATGGTCTTTAAGGTCCTTTCCAGCCCAAACCATTCTATGACTCTACAATTCTATGATTAATCCTTTGATCTAGCTAGATTGTTTTAGAGCAGGAGCCTTGAGGGCTGAGCTCCAGCAGCAGCCCTGCTGTCTCCTTGAACAGAGTCTTGTGCACAGCTGGGACAAGCTGGTGGACCCTGCCCCAGCTCCTGCCCCTGCCACTGCCCCTGCCCCTGCCTTTGCCCCTGCCACTGCCCCTGCCCCTGGAGCATACCCATAACCCTGCCACAGCACACCTGTGAAAGGACATCTGTTACCAGGGGGGACAGGAGAAACATAGCTCCAAGGCTGTGGGATTTCTGAACCGGCCCGACAAAACCGCCACTCAGCACCACTGCTGGCGAAGAAGAGAACTGAAACACTTTGATATTTTGGTCCCTTTGTCATCAGATACTGTGAGTACTGCAGGAGGAATACTTAAAGCCCCTTAGGTAGGAAGCATTATGTTGAACTGCAGATACATATCTATTTCAAGGTTTTTCATGCTTAAGCATGTGATATGCTTAAAAAAAGTGTCTTCTGTGCTCCAGCCACTTTCTACTGAGGAGAAAGAAGTCATTGAAGAGTATAATATAAAGAAGGGCAAAGTGAATACCTACCTTCCTACAGGAAGCTTTTCCTAATCATAAGGAATACGTAGGTAAGTAGAAGTAGAAAATGGAAGCTGGCATCCCTTCCAGGCTGGAATCTAGAGTCAATATTTTGACAATGAATTGATGTATAATAAGTATAGGTCAGGAAAGCCTTTGAAAATTAAGACAGGCAGCTTAAGTTGGATACAGTAGATAACAAGGAGCCAGATGGTGTGCAAGGAGCTTTGCATATACAGAGAGTATTATGGTCAAATTGACAGACTGAAGTGATCACAGAAAAAAATAGTCCTTTCATAAGCATTCAGGATGGATAAAAGTGGGGGAGTGTTGTGTTTCTCAAGTCTAGGGAAAAATATGTTGCAGGGGTGAAAGCCTGGATGAGACTTTCAGCTTTGTGGTTAGCTAAAGAGCTGTTTCTTGTCTGCCATTAGGCAGAAGAATCAATAAGATGTAGAAATAGCTCAGAGAGGATGCTTTACACACTGCTCTGAATATAAAATGACATTCCAATTAGGTGGCTGATTTAACCACTGAAATGACAGATTATCAAATCTCTAGATTAGATTCAACATTTCTAAAATAGAATGGACTATAGCAGTAATTCCAAAAGGAATGAAAGCTCATCTCAGCAAAACATACAAAATTAATATTAAGATTTCTAATAATAAAGAATTCAACAGAAATGCTGATATGTTGTTTACTGTTCTTCAATATTAAAGGTGGTTACTTATTTCCAGATGATATTAATCTGGATCTTATCTAATACACTGAAGAAGTACTATAATCAAGTCTTCATTCTCCAGCAGGTACTTACAAACAGATCTAGTCACCCTTCTTTTGTTAAAGTGAAAAAAAGTTTGATTTTTAGCCCTTCAGGTCTTTATCCAAAAAGATACTCTTTTTTCCTGTCATTTAATCCGTAACAATATGCTCTAATTGATTCTAAGAGTTATTTTTCACTGAATATATTTATTCTGTGAAATATATTTCACAGAATAAACTGACAGCATCAGTGGCTGATAGGCAAGTACTGTAATTGAAGACAGGGAAAGTCAGAACAACTTACTTGCTGAAAAGTTTAAATGCTATCAAGAGAAACCTATTTGTGAATTTTCCTGTAATTAGGTAAATCCTTTAAGAAAATCACAAATTGTTTTGAAATTTTCAACTAAAAATTTTAAGTACTTACCTGAACGGAACTTACCCGAACTATGCTTGCCTAAACATAACTGAAAAAATTATTAAGGATTAGAAATGAAATTCATGCTAAAATTAAGAATTACATTTGCTTTGAATAAACGGTTCACACCACACCTTATTTTGTGGGATGGTGAATGAGAGTAAGGCCATTTGCCAGGAAAACCACACAGAGTAAGGAAGTGTTATACCTTCCTACACATATCCTCTACTGACACACAACTATTTTTCAATTAGCAAGTCATTTGCTATCTGGCAATCCAGATTCAGTCCTTTATCTAAGTAAACAACCACTCATTTTGCCACCCTAAAGAAACTGCCAATGACAATCTGCTGAAGGATATTTTTTTGCTGCATAGCTCTCCTTTTAGCAGGTACCAGAATATTACTGTCTTCTGCAGAGTAGATTAGCAAAGTTTCAGTAATTCTCCCAGTCATTGACTGGGACACCTAATAGCTTTATATTAAGAGTAGGTCTCTAAATCATATTCAGAGCAAGTTTCCAATTTACAGTGGACCTTTAGAAACACATACGTTGTTTTTTTAATCCATGTCAAGTGTACCACGTTGTTTTGTACCATTCTTATTTCTCAATTAAAACGTGCTGTATGAAATCACACAGGAGTCTATTATATCAACAATGTGACCTTTATCAACTGAATTTGTAATCTCACACATATATACAATTATCAAAATCATTTGACAGTTCCTATTTCCATGTCTTATTGATTGTCATTAATTGTATTACACTTTTTAAAATTCTTTGTTAATCAAGTCTGTAGCAGTTCTTTCATTGTTTTGCTTGGTGTCACGTTGATTAAGAAAGCAGGGTTGGGGTAGAATGGGAAAATAGGGAAAATAAATGTTCCATTCTAGAAATACTGAGTTTAAAAAAATAAATAAATAAAGACTGGCAGCCGTGAGAGGAAATAAAATTAATAGATGGAATTACAGTAGGAAAGACAGAATGATGCCTTTTTTCTTTAAATTGTGAATGGATTAGTCTTAAGTAGTGAAAGGAGAAGAAAAAAGTTTTAAGAGTCTAGAAGACCAAAGCAGGTGCCAGGGAGACAAGGAACTTTCTCCACTGCAGAAATCATAAAAGAGATAGAAGAGGAGGATTTCAATCAAGTTGTTATTTCTGTAACAAACTGGCACATTCTTGCACACTGGCTGTGCATTAGTGGTGAAAATCTTTCATGCGACAATTAATTACCATGTCTCTTTTTCTTGCATAAAGTAAGCAAAACAATCTGTCTGAGGCTTTCTTCCAGCATTCTTTTCAGAAAGAAAAGAAAAGAAGAAGACAAGTTTCTTTCAAAATCTCAACATCATTTTTATCTGATTATGATTTTGCAGCCCAGAAGGCAAACTGTGTCTCGGGCTGCATCAACAGAGGAGTGGCCAGCAGGTCAAGGGAGGTGATTGTCCCCCTCTGCTCTGCCCTTGTGATGCCCCACTTGGAGCACTGCGTCCAGGCCTGGGGCCCCTAGCACAAGAAGGACATGGACCTGTTAGAGTGGGTCCAGAGGAGGGCCACAAAGCTGATCAGAGGGCTGGAGCACCTCTCCTGTGAAGAAAGGCTGAGAGAGCTGGGGATGTTCAGCCTAGAGAAGAGAAGGCTCCGGGGAGACCTCATTGTGGCCTTTCAATATTTAAAGAGGGCTTATAAAAAGGATGGAGAGGGACTCTTTACTTGAGTAGATAATGATAGGACAAGGGGCAATGGTTTGAAACTGAAAGAGGATAGATTTAGATTAGAATTAGGAAGAAATTCTTCACTGTGAGGGTGGTGAGGCGCTGGAACAGGTTGCCTGGAGAAGCTGTGGATGCCCCATTCCTGGAAGTGTTCAAGACCACGTTGGATGGGGCTTTGAGCAACCTGGTCTAGTGGAAGGTGTCCCAGTCTGTGGCATGGGGGTTGGAACCAGATGACCTTTAAGGTCCCCACCAACCCAAGCCATTCTATGATTCTATGATGATGATGATAACCAGTAGAAAATTTGCAGTTACCTTGATATTTAATGGTTGCATGTGGAATTATGAGACCTTTTTTCTTTGGGGTTTATCTTTCTCTGTTATTTCAAAAATTGCAACTCCTGGAGAAATCTGAGGGATAATTGATGAACTTCTGTTTTTAAGACCTTGTAGCAGAAATTGGCTGGAAAATGTTACTGAGGTAGTAACAAGACTTAGAAGCTGGTAGGCAAATAAAGCATTCACAGCAATCATTTATTATTTAAGCAGCAGTAAAATCATTTTTCAGATAGCCTTACAAGTGGAGTCCTGACTTTGGCATTTTAATGTTTGAAATCAACTAACCTGTCCCTCAAACTCTTGCCATTACTTCTTCTCAGCAGGACAATGAGTACGGGAACCTTATTGTCTCTATGTGGCTATAGCATCATTGTTTGAGAAATTTTCAGGCAACATTAATGATAAAACCCACTCGGGTGTGTCAGATTACATGACCAAGTTTGGGAGCCAGCACAGCAGGGCGGCAGGGTGGCCTCCCCATCCCGCTGTTAGTCCTAATGCCCCAGGGTGGGTCGGGCTGTGCCCCCCAGCAGAGGCGGGTGCCACGAGACTCTCACCCACTGGCAGCAGCCCTCTCCTCCTGGGTTTTCACCACAGTGCTGACCTTCCCCAGGCACCCTCCGGGTCCCAGTTGCCGCCTTGCCTTTGTATCCCAGACACGTTCAACCGCACATTGTTCCGCAGGCTCTTTCCAATTGAACAAGTAATGCAGCTTGCTAGAAACTTCTACCAGAATTGCAGATAAATCACATTGCCTTGCAACTGGAGTGAGCTCGAAACATCTGCACAGGCAGTTAATAGCGGTTACCATGGCTCCACTTATGCACAGAAGCATGTTAATCCTCTGCAGCTCAGTTGTGCGCCTGAGCTGTAGATCTCCACTGTAAGTAAATTGACACACTTTACAGCTAATGATGCCAGCATTACAAGGAAATACAAATGCAGTGATCAGGCATAATAACACAGCCTTTGACTATTTTAACGAGAACTGAAGGCTGCTAGTTCTCTGAATAGCAGTGTGTCAGACTGAAATCAGAATTTACTCAGAGCTGGAGCAAGGTACTATTTCACTTTTGCCATGACCTGAGTAGAGCTCATTCACCATCCCTTACAGGCACTTAGCCCCTTCAATTCATTCAATGATTGACACTGATTGATTAAAAAAGGAAAGAGAAGAGAAGAGAAAAAAGAGAAGAAAAGGAAAGAAAAAAGGAAAGGAAAGGAAAGGAAAGGAAAAGAAAGGAAAGGAAAGGAAAAGAAAGGAAAGGAAAGGAAAAGAAAGGAAAGGAAAGGAAAAGAAAGGAAAGGAAAGGAAAAGAAAGGAAAGGAAAGGAAAAGAAAGGAAAGGAAAGGAAAAGAAAGGAAAGGAAAGGAAAAGAAAGGAAAGGAAAGGAAAAGAAAGGAAAGGAAAGGAAAAGAAAGGAAAGGAAAGGAAAAGAAAGGAAAGGAAAGGAAAAGAAAGGAAAGGAAAGGAAAAGAAAGGAAAGGAAAGGAAAAGAAAGGAAAGGAAAGGAAAAGAAAGGAAAGGAAAGGAAAAGAAAGGAAAGGAAAGGAAAAGAAAGGAAAGGAAAGGAAAAGAAAGGAAAGGAAAGGAAAAGAAAGGAAAGGAAAGGAAAAGAAAGGAAAGGAAAGGAAAAGAAAGGAAAGGAAAGGAAAAGAAAGGAAAGGAAAGGAAAAGAAAGGAAAGGAAAGGAAAAGAAAGGAAAGGAAAGGAAAAGAAAGGAAAGGAAAGGAAAAGAAAGGAAAGGAAAGGAAAAGAAAGGAAAGGAAAGGAAAAGAAAGGAAAGGAAAGAAGAAAGAAAGAAAGAAAGAGTAGGACAATGAGTGTCATATTCTGATAATTTTGGTAAAAGTCATTCATAGCTTTTACATCCATAACTTTAATACTGAATTCTCCTATTCTCCACAGAAATTGAAGTGACCCACAGGAATACTTAGCTGTATTTTTCCTGCTCTGAGATGGCCACAGAACAACTCATAAAAGACTAAGATGCAGGCAACAAAGAAGAGAGGAAACACAGTAAAAAAAAGAACAGAGCACAAAACCTCCCATTGTCTGTAAAATTTGCTTCATTCAGAGAAAATCATGTCAAGCAACCTTACAACAAATGCTAGGTGAATTTATGTCCCGTATTCATTTGTGCTCTTTTATACCATTTCAGACAGTTCTGTGGCATTCCTTGAAGATGAAGTTGTTTCTTGAACATAACATCATTTTAAACATCATTGGATTTTTACGTTCCTTAATGCTTACTATAAAATACAAAGTAATCCACAATTATCAAATGTATTTTCTAATTAATTAGCATGAAGCAGATGACCGTTTCAGAACAGATTTTAATTTCAAATCAAGACTCTGTTAAGGAGTATAAAATCATAGTATTGTAATATCTTAGGCACTTTTCTGGAAAATGCTGACTATATCACCTGCTAGATCTCTTACACACCAGCAGTATATATCTTTCCTTTGATTTTACTAAAATTTGGATCAGGCCCTAGACAACGTTTTGTATTAATGGAAAGATTACCTGCAGTGAGAGTTAACATGTTTGAAACATGAATGCTGCTAATTCACAATCAACATTCAAAAGAGATTGTACCAGTTGCTTTAAAGAATGTGTACAACAGAAATTCTTCCTGCTCTGTTCAGCTCATCCATTGAGCTTGCATGCTTTATTTGCCCTAAGCTGGTCTGCTGCAACTTGCAGTACAACTCAGGCATCATAAACACGTATAATGATGTATTTTACTTATATGAACAGTAGGAGAACATTTTCCCATTCCTACTTTGGGTTAAATCTAAGTTTTAATAAGGGCAGATAATCTAATTCAACCTCACTAAAAAGGCCTGGAAGCTATGGGACCCCCACAGGGCCAATAGATGATTAGTTAATAATAGAAAAGCTACCAGCTACTGAGATGAGTGATAATTAGAATTACAGTGAAGTACGATAACAGAATCCAAGTAAGTGGCTGAAATGATATTGAGAACCAGCGATGGAAGGACCTCAGATCATCTGGCAAGAATACAAAGTACTCTCATGCTCTGAAGCCAATTTCTTGCTCTTCACAAAGCACATTAAAGCCCTGTCATCATTACTTTCTGCAGATGCCCCTTTCTCCAGAAGGCTTCTATGAAACCCTCATGGCCCTCTTCACTTGCATTGTCACATGTCTTTAAAGGGGGTTACAGAGAACATCCTTTCTGCAAGCATGCTTCTGTTTAATATCTCATTTTCAGAAAGTTTCTTTCTGAAGATAGTTCATTTCCCTGTCTTTGTTATGATATCATCAGAAAGCGGTAGTTGTGAGCTGCAAGTACTTTCTAGGGAGTCCTTAAGTTATAGAAGGAAAAGAAACAGAATGTGATGGAGCTCTTGGTTGCTTTCTTGATTGTCAGTAGAAGCCATTCTCCACTGACAGTCAGAGAGCAGGGACTGAATCAGGAAATAAGGGCAGTTAGGTACTCAATAAGCGCTTTGCCGCAGTCTTCACTGGTGGTCAAGTCTCCTATGTCTGTCGGGACCCTGAAACTCGAGGAGAGGGTGAGAGGAGCGGACTCCGTCCCACTGTGACGGTGGAACAAGTCCGGGACCGCCTAATGAAGCTGGACGTGTATAAGTCCGTGGGGCCAGATGGTATACATCCCAGGGTGCTGAGAGAGATGGCTGATGTGGTTGCCGAACCGCTCTCTGTCATATTTGAAAACTCATGGCTGTCGGGTGAAGTCCCCGGCGACTGGAGAAAAGGAAACATTACTCCCATTTTTAAGAAAGGGAGAAAGGAAGACCCAGGGAACTACAGGCCGGTTAGCCTCACCTCTGTGCCTGGGAAGATCATGGAGCAGATCCTCCTGGAAGACATGCTAAGGCATGTACGGGATAAAGAGGTGATCCGGGACAGCCAGCACGGCTTCACCAGAGGCAGATCTTGCCTAACCAATCTGGTGGCCTTCTATGATGGAGTGACGGCATCGGTGGACAAAGGAAGGGCGACGGACGTCATCTACCTCGACTTGAGCAAAGCCTTTGACATGGTCCCTCACCACATTCTTCTCTCTAAATTGGAGAGGTATGGATTTGAAGGATGGACTGTTAGGTGGATTAGGAATTGGTTGGCTGGTCGCAGCCAAAGGGTTGTCGTCAATGGTTCTATGTCTGGGTGGAGGCCGGTCACAAGCGGTGTCCCTCAGGGGTCGGTCTTGGGACCGGTGCTCTTCAACATCTTTATCAATGACATAGACGACGGAATCGAGTGCACCCTCAGCAAGTTTGCGGACGACACCAAGCTGAGCGGTGCAGTTGATACCATAGAGGGAAGGGATGCCATCCAGAGGGACCTGGACAGGCTGGAGAAGTGGGCCCAAGAGAACCTCATGAGGTTCAACAAGGCCAAGTGCAAGGTGATGCACTTGGGCTGGGGCAATCCCAGGTACTTATACAGACTGGGAGAAGAAGAACTCGAGAGCAGCCCTGCGGAGATGGACTTGGGGGTCCTGCTGGATGAGAAGCTGGACATGAGCCGGCAGTGCGCGCTTGCGGCTCGGAAGGCCAACTATGTCCTGGGCTGCATTAAAAGAGGGGTGGCCAGCAGGGAGAGGGAGGTGATTGTCCCCCTCTACTCTGCTCTGGTGAGACCCCACCTGGAATACTGCGTGCAGGCCTGGGGCCCCCAGCACAAGAAGGATGTGGAGCTCTTGGAACGGGTCCAGAGGAGGGCCACTAAGATGATCAGAGGGCTGGAACACCTCTCCTATGAAGAAAGGTTGAGGGAACTGGGCTTGTTTAGCTTGGAGAAGAGAAGGCTCCGGGGAGACCTCATTGCGGCCTTCCAGTACCTGAAGGGAGCGTATAAACAGGAGGGGGAACGCCTGTTCACACACGTTGATAGTGATAGGACAAGGGGAAATGGTTACAAACTAAGACAGGGGAGATTTAGGTTGGATATTAGGAGGAAGTTTTTCACTCAGAGGGTGGTGAGGCACTGGAACAGGTTGCCCAGAGAGGTTGTGGATGCCCCATCCCTGGAGGCATTCAAGGCCAGGCTGGATGTGGCGCTGGGCAGCCTGCTCTAGTAGTTGGCAACCCTGCCCAGAGCAGGGGGGTTGAAACTAGATGATCTTTAAGGTCCTTTTCAACCCAGGCCATTCTATGATTCTATGATTCTATGATTCTATGATTCTAGTAGATATGGATAACCTTACTTCTGTATTTTCTCCTTTTCACAAATACTCTTTACATGTATGTGCACTGTTGTTTTTTGTTTCATCTATTAAGTAAAAAATAGAAAAATATGTCTAATTAAACATGAAACTGAAAGTGAAGTAGCACATATTGAGGGATTACACCACTATAGCTCCTTTTCACCACACATTTACACACAAAAAGACAAAAAAAAAGAAAGTTTATTAATAGGAGATTATTAATAAATTAATTGTTATCATTATAATTAAATGTTACATTATTATAAACAAATTATCTATTAATAAGAGACTTCAAAGGATGCTTGTTTTCAAATCACAACTGTGTTTGCTGGGCAAATCTTGTGTTCACATCCTAATCCTGAGGTTTGTTGAGAACATTTAATACTAGTTGCTGGTATGCACTAGGCTTCTCATATGTGTGACTCATTCACAACCCACTAACCGCGGCTCCAGTGGTACTTTTGAGCAGACACACTCCTTTCTAGATATCAGGGAAACTAATCTGATTAAAGAACCACAAACTCATCACATGTCCTCCTGCCGCTATCAGAGTGCAATTCTGAAGAGGAGAAATTGTAAAGGCAAACAGCAAGAAAACTGTAGGTCAGCCTCACAAGTGGTATTTACTTGTCTATATGAGCAATAGGGGATCCTGGAAGTATACAGTTGGTATAAAAGTTCAGTGGGGAGGGTCTGATTGTTCACAGTTCACAGTCTGAACTGTGATTGTTGCCAAGTCCCACATGGCTTCTTCTGTCTGGGAACTGCCAGAGACCAGTGCTGAAGTGTCATAATCTATAGTTTCCATCAGGGTTTTGAGGAAGGGGCAGGTGTGGCAGAAAGCAGAGCATATCCAGAACATATTCATGTCCTCCAGCAAGATAGGGCACACAACAAATAAAAACGATCTTTTGGGACTACTTTAAGGGAAACTATTCATGCTGCAGAGGATGTGGAATGCTTACAGATTGTAGATTTAAGAGGATGGTGCTCCTTTTTACGAACATGAAATATAATTCAGCTCGAAGTTCTGCACTTAGACACTGACTGAACTGGACAACATTAATATTTCATGGGCAAATCCAGGGATGTTGAAACTCATCTGGAAGAAAATACAAAACTTACATCAAGTCTGAATTACGCTCCACAAAGATGCACTCCAGCAAGTATGTAAATCTTATTAGCTTTCATTGACCTGATGGAGTATCTTTGGCTCATCAACAAGAGATGACCATTCAAAAAAAACAGTTCATTGCCTTTCCTTCTAGAAGCACAGGTCCCTAAACACAGCCCCTAATGGCCTAAAGCCTGATCTTAAACTCACGGTATGCCTGCATTGTGTCATATTCCATCAGGAGTCAGTGTGCAAATAACATATTTCCATTTTTAAAGTCTGAAAAATGTCACAAAAAGCTTTTGGCATTTACATGACTCAGACAATCACACTTACACCCTCTAATTCTCTCTGCAGATAATTTCTAATGTTCAATATATAACCACAGCAGGAAATCGGGAATAACTATTAAAGTAGAAACTAAAGTTCTGCAGCATAGCCGTTAAAGTACACCAGACTACAAAAAGAGAGTATTTAAAATGACACTATTGGCAGTTATTGCTTATAATGTGAAAATCAAAATGTAATGCACTTAAACAACAAATGGTCTTTACACATGCGGGGACTGATATACAAAATTTCATCTCTGAAACTTGGTACAAATTAGTGCATCTGCATAAATGAGTTTTTCACCTACGTCATTATGAAAAATAAATCCACCAGAAGTAGCTCTGTCTTTTTCCATGTAGTGTTTCATTAACTATCTTATTCAAAAAAAAAAAAAGTGTGATAGTCTAAGTGTTTTCTCCCTCTAGTGCTTTAAAAGAAACAAATTAACAATACACCAGTTTCATACCTGGACCTGATATGAAGACATTCAAGTATCCATACCTGTTGCATATGTCATGTTTTGAAACTGGAGCCACAATGGCCACCTGTATGAACTCATAATGACAATGCAAAATGAGAGCCCAACAGCCTAAAGTCTGTCCTCACGGCAGAGAGAAAGCATAAGAGAAAGTTGTCATTAGAAGAAGGAAAAACAAGGAAAAAGAATTTGCTGTCAGAGTGCTAGCAGGAAATGGTTACTTCTTACAGGGGTGCTGTTTTCCGTCTGGGATGAGAAAATACCAAATGAAACATAGTCAGTTTGGGAAAAGTCAGTAGGCATCACTGTTCTCCCATGTTCATTTTAAGAAAAGAATAAAATAGAAAAACAAGAAAGTAGCTGAAGTGGGATGCAAAAAGAGTGGGGAAGGGTTGCATGGGTTGGTGTGTGGGCGTATGGCTGCACATGCAAAGAGGTGGCGGAAGGATGAGTGTAAATTCACAGCTGTATTGCTGTTACAACCATTCAATAAGCAGGCACACTTCAGAGAAAGCAGAGCCCAGCTTTCCGTTGTTCAAACAACCTCAGGCATCTTCTTTGATTGCCAAGTATGTTTCTGCTGTCCCATATTTTTCTGATAAAAGTAGGATAAAGTCAACAAATTGTAAGACTCACTAGTGTTCTGGATCTTTATGTTAGGAATTAATGAAGATGCTTTTAGTTTAAGACAGAAAAGTGTTCGAGAGAATTTTGAAAAGCTGAAGTTTAGATTAGGTTTTGCACACAGAGAAGATATTTCTTTCTGAAAAGGTGCTGCTCAGACTTTTAGGTGAGGTGTACTTTAGGTATTTAATAGATTCAAGGCATCAATTAACATCACAAAGGCTGAGCAGTGTAGAAGAAGCTATAAAGACATCAGGAAAACAATTTAATTACCCCAGTGACTATTCAGATTATTTTCTTTTAAGATTATGAGTTGACTAGTAGCATGACTACTGGTAGCCACTGGTGATTATGAACATACAAAACAGAAAAGTAATTTGGTTATATGCAAGAATGATGATCACCAGCCTCAAAGAGGAAATAGAAGAGAGAAGCTAGATATCTGATCAAAGTTTCCAAATTTCAAAATAGTAAATGAACATCAATGATTCATTTGGCAGCCATTCTTTAGCATTCCCCAATTGCCTCAGCTTATCATCAGTAGCACTGTTTAACTATTTAACTCCTGTTCTCTGTGAAGGGGATCATGGAATCATCATAGAATCACAGAATGGTTTGGGTTGGAAGGGACCTTAAAGATCATCTGGTTCCAACCCCCCTGCCACAGACTGGGACACCTCCCACTAGACCAGGTTGCCCAAAGCCCCATCCAATGTGGCCTTGAACACTTCCATGGATGGGGCATCCACAGCTTCTCCAGGCAACCAGCTCCAGTGCCTCACCACCCTCAGAGTAAACAATTTCCTCCTAACATCTATTCTAAATCTACCCTCTTTTAACTTAAAACCATTTCCCCTTGTCCTATCAATATCTGCCTGAGTAAAAAGTCCCTCTCCATCTTTTTTTAGAAGCCCCCTTTAAGTACTTCAGGCTGAACATCCCCAGCTCTCTCAGTCTTTCTTCATAGGAGAGGTGCTCCAGGCCCCTGATCATCTTCATGGCCCTCCTCTGGACCTGCTCTAACAGGTCCATGTCCTTCTTGTGCTGGGGTCCCCTGACCTGGATGGAGTACTCAAACTGGGGCATCACGAAGACAAAGCAGAGAGGGACAATCAATTCCATCAGCCTGCTGGCCGCTTCTGTGTTGATGAAGCCCAGGATGCAGTTGGCCTTCTGGGCTGCAAGCATGCACTGCTGGCTCATGTCAAGCTTTTTGTCCACCACAACCCCAAAGTCCTTCTCCTCAGGGCTGTTCTCAATGAGTTCTTATCCCAGTCTTTGCTATGTCTGGGATTACCCTGAACCAGGTGCAGCTCCTTCCACTTGACCTTGCTGAACCTCATTAGATTCAGGTGGGCCCACTTCTCAAGCTTGCCCTGGTCCCTCTGGATGGCATCCCTTTCTCCCATTATATCAGCTGCACCACTCAGCTGGGTGTCGGTGGTGGTTTTACCCTGCTGGGCATCTGTACTCTACCACAACTACTCTCTCATTCCCCCTTCTCAAAGAAAAAGGGGAAGAAAGTACAATGGAAAGTGCTCAAGGGTTGAGATAAGGACGGGGAGATCGCTCACCAATTATCATCACAGGCAAAACAGACTCAGCATAGGGAGATTATTTTATTGCCAATTAATAACAGACTAGAGCAGTGAGAAACTACAAGCAAACTAAAAAC
>VXAA01003895.1:607574-644321 GCA_013399115.1 Anseranas semipalmata | reverse complement strand
GCAGCTCCGGCCCGGGGCCTGCTCCTGCGGGGGCTCCCATGGGCCGCAGCCTCCTTCAGGCCACATCCACCTGCTCCATGGGGGCTCCTCCATGGCTGCAGCGTGGAGATCTGCTCCGTGGGGTGCCCATGGGCTGCAGGGGGACGGCCTGCTCCACCATGGGCCTCTCCACGGGCCGCAGGGGAACTTGTGCTGCGGCGCCTGGAGCCCCTCCTGCCCTCCTGCTGCACTGCCCTGGGTGCCTGCAGGGCTGCTTCTCACCCCTCTCTCCCAGCTGCTGTGGCGCAGCAGTTTGTTCCCTTCCTTAGCTCTGCTCTCCCACAGGCACACCCAGCGTCGCTCCCTGGCTCGGCTCTGGCCAGCGGCGGGTCCCTTTTGGAGCCGGCTGGAGCTGGCTCTTGTCTGACGTGGGCCCAGCCCAGCTGCTGGGCTCTGCTCACCAGGGCCTTCCCCTGTAGCCCCCCTGATACCAAACCCTTGCCACGTAAACCCAATAAAGTGTCATCTGCAAACTTGCTGAGGGTCTGATTGTCTATGTCATTGATAAACATATTAAAGAGCACTTGTCCCAAGACAGACCCCTGAGAAGCAACACTTGTCAACGGCCTCCACCTAGACATAGAGCCATTGACTGCATCCGTCTGGATGTGGCCCACCCTTCAAATCCATATCTCTCCAATATAGAGATAAGGATTTCATGTGGGACTGTGTCAAAGGCCTGGCAGAAGTCCACATAGATGACACCAGTTGGTCTTCCCTTGTCAACTGATGCAGTCACTCCACAACAGAAGGTCATCAGATTAGTCAGGCACAATTTGCCCTTGATGAAGCCATGCCGGCTGTCTCATATCACCTCCTCGTCCTGCATGTGCCTTAACATTGCTTCCAGGAGGATCTGTTCCATGATCTTACGAGGCACAGGAGTGAGGCTCACTGGTCTGTAGTTCCCCTAGTCTTCCTTTCTACCCTCTTTAAAAACGAGAGTGATCTTTTCCCTTTTTCCAGTCACTGGGGACTTCACTTGACTGCCATGACTTTTCAAATATAATGGAGAGCCAGTTCCCTCAGGATCTAAGCAGAAGGACTTGCACCAAATTTCATAAATGGTATAGATGAAAATTAGAACTGAAATTATAGTGTTCCAATGGAATGTTGTGCTTTACATGTCAAATCTTTTTCCCTTATATCCCACAACTCATGACATGTGCTTTCAACTCTTCTTTTAAATGGAAAAAAGCTTTAGAAAGAGGCAAGTATGTGAAAAAGAAAAAAAAAAAAGAAACAGAGAAGAACAGAGACACCTCAGCAATATATTATTATTTAGCAATGGTAGCGTGTAATAAAAGTACACAGTGCTTCAAAAACACAGAAAAGACAGGCACAAGATGGAGAGTCCTGGGTCTGCATATTGCAGTCAATGTAGGCTTTGCCTCTTGTTTTGACAGTTAACTCAAATTCAGTCACTACCGTCATGCTGAGCTTCTTCATTTTGTAATGTTAGTACTAAAAGCAAAGACAAAGGCTGTTATGATTTTCATTTCACCCAGACAGAACAAATTTCTAATTTCTTTTTACATTTGAAGGACTCAAATCACATTAAAGTAATAATAATAATTTTAAAAAATTGTTTGCTGTTACAGGGTAAATACCATAAAACCTAACTTTTTCATGTTTTATGTTGCCTGTATAGTTGTTGGAAAGACATAAAAGGTGGCACATTTGTGACTGAGAGATATACCTCAGAATAAAACACATGCCAAGACAGAGATCTTTCCAGATTTATAATACTATTGCTGTCCTTTACATGATAGTTATCTCATTTGAAAACACTGATTATTCAAAAAGAAGCAAGGGAGTTGAAAGGCATTAGAAACTAGGTTGGAAATATCAGGCTCCAGCGTTACAGCTTACTTTTCCAAAAGTATGCTAGCTTGTGTCTTAAAGTCATGACTTTCTAGCCTGGACATCTACCATCTTACACTTACATACTTACACTTATTCCCATGGTGCTAAAAATGAATAAGGCAAGAAGCATTTTGTATCAAAAAGTGGAAATAATGAAATCAGTAATAAGCCTGTGAGATCGTTAGATTTGTGTGATTTCTTGAGTGTCAAAAAAGCTATGTATAAAAATAGGTCAGTTTCCAAGACAGCACAAAATCACAAGTTAGTAAATGTCAAGAGGGGAAAAAGATACAGAAACTAACACTAGCTTATAAACTATAGAAAATCTGCAACTATACACAATCAAGCGTAAAGAGTGTCAAAATCTATGTATCCATAAGAAGATTACTTTAGAGAATAAAATAATGGCTTTGATGCAATTCTTGCATTACTTTACTGTGTGACATCTTTTGCAGACACTTCTCACACCACTTTTTATTGCTTGAGCATTTCCAGAGGTAAATTCAGAACCAATTCTAAAATAAAAGGAATATCTAGAGCTTATGAGAACTGGGACAAACATTAATTATTTTTGCACATGAGTGAGCATTTTACCAGTATTCATAATATAACATAACCCCAGATGTTAAGCCAGAAACAGCAAAAAAAAAAAAAAAAAAAAAAAAAAAAAAAAAAAAAAAAAAAAAAACAAAATTTATAGATAGCAGTAAGTTACAGAACAGTTTTTTTATATATAGAATGATAATAATTAGTTAATTATAGTATTACTCAAAGTATGGTGCCCTGAAATAGTACAGCTCAAAGACACAAAAGTCTGAACAGATCAAACATCCAGAATGATTTAGAGCAAGGCTGGTAGGACCTTAAAAGGAGAAAAACAAGTCAATTGACCTATAGTTTCTAGGCAAATGATTCCATGAATTTACAGAAAGCAGAGAGAACTCGGAGGACTGAATCAATTATATGATTCAGTTTCCATCATATATGATTACATATCTTTCTACCAGAAGGTTTGATCCTTTAAAAACTGAAATACATGCATATTTTTACACAGATGAATATTTCTAGCCAAATGCAGCACAAAATTAATTGAAGCCAGAATAGGTGAACAGATAATCTGTTCATCAGAGACAGGTTTCCACAGATTCCAGACACACTAAAGAAGAAAGGACCAAGAAGGGTCCTTTTTGTAATATGTAGTCGCAAAGTTAAAACTCTTGTCATTTTTAGCCTTATTTCTCTAGGAAATGAGTTTTTTATGTGCTTGATAACTGTCTGTCACCCACTTACTTTGGAGTTTAAACTCATCCAAATTCATCTGAGTAGTAAAAAGATGAAAGATAATAAAGGTCCTGAAGATGTACGTACTGGTCATCTTGCTAGAGCGGAGCAAGAGATCCCTATTCCAGCATCTTTGGGAAGAAAGTGGCAGGGACTGAGCCATTCTCTCCACTAAGCCTGACTGTCCCGTAAACATACTATTATGACACCAGATATCCTTGGGAATATGGGAGGGAGATGAACAGTAATAACACCCTGAAACAGATTAAACACAAACCCATGCAAAACTAAATGCCATTAGACCCAATATACATGGAAGAAGCTGTTAAATAAACATGTTAAAAAAATCTACTATTCCCTTCAAACTCAGGAACAAGCTGTTCAAATTATATCATCTGGATGGCTTAGCAGAATCAGGTCCTGATCATTAACACTGATACTAATTCTAAATATCAATGACTAGGTCAGTGACAAATGAATCACGACAGAGGAGTGCACACAGCTACTATATTTGGGTTTGGGGGGGAGGGGGGGGTGGTTGTTTTGGTTTGTTTTGGGTTTTATTTTATTTTATTTTATTTTATTTTATTTTATTTTATTTGAAACAAGCAATAGGGTTATATGACAAAGGTTTTAAAATATGCCTTATTAAAGCAAAAACAATTTAGTATGTTTCTGACATTGTTTCATATGGGAAAAATGATAATTAGCTTTACCAAATAATCAGCTGTCGTCTCCAGATACCAGTTTCAGTTGTTGTTGAGTGCTTGTTTCAGTTGGTCTTCCTTTCTCGCATTCTGTGAGTGGCAGTTTTTAAATTAATAGCAACTTTATATCATACATAAAAGACAACTGAAAAAATAAAAAACATACAAACATGTTGTTATCTGAAGAGTTTGACCACATTGTCATTCAAAAAAGAGCAATGGATAACTTGCACATCCTAAGGGCCTCAAGAAATATGCCATTTTTCACTCCTCAAGACTGAGAAGCAATAACTCACAGCTTAATGCAAGACACTTGCAGGCTTTCACACATGATATTTGGCACAATGTCCTAAAATATTGGTTTTGTCTATTTTTACTGTCAAGTTGCTGCAGAATGAAATTCTTTTTACAACACAAAATTTAAGAGTTGACAATATATTTTTTGCTCTAGTTTGATGTCTTCAGCCTCTGACAGTTCCTTTAATTTATTATAACGATTTCAAGGGGCTACATTTTAGCACCGAGTGCCATAAGTTAGCACTAGACACAGAAGCCTGCCAGCTTTAATTCATTGCAAAGCAGGTGAGGGCTTTTTTTTTTTTTTTTTTGGTTGGTTGGTTGGTTGGTTTGTTTGGTTTGGTTTGGTTATATTGGTGCAGAGAAGTGTGTGTCCTTTAAAACAAAGTAAGTCAAGATTTTGTGACTGTTAAGCAAGCTTTTAATCAAAAAACATTTTTTGTTCAAAGTACATCAGCTGGGGTTGGGGTGGAATAGGACAATTCACTGTGCTGATGAGAGTACTCCGTCTTTTAGTCTGACAGTCTGTGAAGGATTTTGCAAAAAACTTGCAGTCATTGTGGTAAAAGCCGTTTAAGGCAGTGAGTTGAGGAAAGAAAAGAAAATAAGTGAGAAGACAAACCAAATAGAATGAAAGTAGATGGGAAACTTTGTAAAGTAATCTGAGTCAGTTGGCAAAAAAACAGCCATGGAATGCTGTAATTGGAAATAGCTCCTCATAGAGCTGATTTTTTTTCTGCTCTTCAGGACAGTAATGTGGGATGAAGACCCACTGAAGGAAGAGCCATGGTGTGACTGAACAATCTTCTGAAAAGCGCCAGTAGTGACTAGGAAAAGGTGCTGGCAAGAAAGATATTGTTTATTCTACTGTGACCAGAAAATGGAACCTAAGCTACCTAGCCAGAATGACGGTTCAGATTAAAACCAGTGCCAACCCTTCTGGTAGAAGCAGAGTGTGAGTGACAAAACTCCCACTCTACAGTAGGAATTTTTATATAAACATCAATCTGTGTTTTTATTTGAGTCCCTTTGTGATAAACACATTTGGCAAACAGCCAGAAATTGGGAGAAGAAACTAATATTTGTCATGCAAATTATTGTACAGATAATATCAATATGGGCCACATACCGCGTTGTGTTAGCAAGACTGTAACCAGTGGGTGGAAGGATGTCATCCTTCCCCTCTATTTAGTACTGGTATATTTGGAGTGCTCCACATAGTTCTGGGATCCCCAGCACAAGAAGTACATTGACTTACTAAGGCAAGTCCAGTGGAGGGCCACAGAGGCATTTATAAAGCCAGATTTTATGCCATAGGAAGAGAAGCTGAGAGAACCAAGATTTTTAGCTTGGAGAGGAGAAGCCTAAAGACATTATTGCTCTTATGAACTACCTAGTGGAAGGATAGAGAGAAGAAAAGAGCCAGGCAGCTCTTGGAGATGCACACTGGAAGGATGGGAGACAACAGTCACAAGATGCAAAAAAATTCTGATTACATACTAGGGGGGAGGAATCAGTGAGGCTGATCAGACACTGAAGCATGTATCCCAAGAGACTGTGAAATCCCAGTCCTAGGAGATGTGAAAAACTTGATTGGGTAAAGCCCAAGTCAACTAGATCTAGTTGGCCCTGACTTCAGCAGGAGGTTGAACTAGAGGATTCTCAAACATTGAATATATTTTAATATTCTATTCTATTAATAAATGTGAAAAATAAAAGCCTCATGGGGCAATTAACAAACAAAAGGGGCTTTGTCAATCAACTTAATAATACACAATTAATTGTCCAGCTGTGTCACAACTTCCCAGTTTAATCTCACCCTAAGTGAATTCCAAATCAAGTCAGGACTCTGAATCTTCTCAGACTTGACTCTTGTTAAGTATATAATGCTATGGTATTCGTCAGACTGCCAAACCTTGTAAATCCTGACAAGTCCATGCATGACTTAAACACAGAGGGAGTTATGATCTCATCAAACAACATATATAGGACCTAGTAATAAAGATATATTAATCAATTTAGAAATCAGGATCTGGTTCACTTGTCTAGTGCTTTCTAGACACCATGAGTTCCCACTGTGAATTATGTGAATCAAAATGTAACAAAGCTGTCTTCTTAACAAGCAGAAATAATGACACATGTCTGTTTTGGTTTCATGAAAGCAGATTCTTTGACATCAAGGCTGAAATATTTAATTAACAATAAATGTACTATCACTATAGGCCTCTGAAAGAAAATCTTGTTTCCCATTTCATTTACCAGTTGCATGGGTAGGGTTCTTTTTATTTCACTTTGCCCCGCAGTTCAACAAACAGTCTTTCTCCTAAACCTGTTCACTAACTTTCTATCTACCACTATCCATCTATTCCTATTATAATTATTGCCCAAACTTCTATGAATGACTCATACAGAAGGAACATCAAGCATATGCATTCATTTGTGCTGTTTTATGATGAACCGCTTTGTTGGTTGTTGACATAAAACACTTGTGACAACCTGTTAGAAAATGAAATTTACCCAACAAAGTTCACAGAGAAGAGTCTATCAAAATAACCATCAACAAGGAGGAAAAAAACTTTTGGAATTCCTTCATATATTTCAAGGTGTAGCAATCTCTTTCAAGTTTATAGGTCATGGACTACATGAGTAAAGTGCCACTCAAGCAGAGGAAATGGTGCAGAGGTCCAAAGAAAGTTTCATGTTTCCCCTCACCACACTCTGCTGATCCTCGGTTGCCTTTTTTGGCAAAGGGACATAATGGGAGACAGGTGTAGCTGAGACACAGGGTGAAGGCACAGCAACAAATGAAGGCTGTGAAATAGGACCCTGCTTGATAGGATAAAACAAAGGAAATGTTTCCCTACACCTCAGTAAACCAGCCATGACTGTGCCAGAACAGCGCTTTGGCTACAACAGGTGGTTTTACGGCTTCACACAACTTCTCTGCCCTTCCCCATAAAATCACAGAGGCCAAACCAGTCCTCAGCCTAAATTATAGATGTGAACAGTCACTGAGCAAGTCTGAGGATGCTTTGACTAGTGTGAGCACAGAGCACCTCTTACTGCATTGCAGTACCTAAGCTATACAAGAAGTAGAAAGATGGGCTCCTTGAACCACTACCAGATTCCCACTAAGGTAAATTAATATTAGATTCTATGTAATATAATCCCTTCTGCACCAGCTCTGAAGAAGAATTGCATGGTATTTTAAAGACATTTTAGCATATTTTGCTAGAATGTTTAATCAAAAACAACATTCCTTAGGGGAGAAAAAAAATCATGAGATATTTCCTTTAAATTGCTACATAGAGCATACTGGCATAGGACAACTTGGTAAACCACACTTGTTTTGTTTTGATTTTCACTTTAACGGCATATAAGGAGCATGGAATGCACTTATTTACTCTCACACATTAGTTCAGACAGATATGCAATTGTCTGTCTATATAGAACTGATCTGTATCTACCAAGCTCCAGACAATACACAAATCTAATCAGGCTGCATGTCAGTAGTTGGAAAACACTACAGATCACTGCTACAGTGTTACATCAATACTGATATAATAAAGTTATAAAGTCATATCAATACAAATATAGATTTTTCTGAAACTACACAGATTACAGTATAGTCAAGGACTCCAATAAATTGTATTTCAGATTCTCTGAGTGAGCTCCAATGTCACAGTCCTACCAGCCATGTATACCATTCTACAAATGTATTGAAATCAAAGTGGAAAAACTGTTTTACCACATCATAAAACTGTCATTCACTTTTGTCTGCTTGACAGTCTTTTTTCAAGAGAAGCCCACACACAAAATAAGCAAGACATTTCAAAGTATTCTCAGGGTGCTTTACAGTGGGCTACATAATATTGTCTGGTGTCTACCCTAGATTGTACCTAAGTTAATTCAGTTCTATTAATTTCCTTACATACATAAGCAAAGCACTCACAAATGTGAAAGGAAAGGGAAACTTTAAATGCAAGACTTAGGTCATCGCTTCTGAAATGACATCAATGTACATAGTGACACTTTCAAAGATAAGCAGAATGTACGTCCATCAAACAACAAAACAAAGTGAAGCAACAGTACATAAAAGGAAAGAGCTGGTTCACATTTCTTCTGATTTCTGACAGACATAAAACATCAGAGAAAAACCTGTGAAATCTGAAGAGATGATGTAAAATACTTATTAAGCAATGAATGGACAATCTCTTTATAAAATCTTTAATGAATCTGAATATCTATATCATAGTAACTAAGCTCTCAATAACTGATTTTATTTTTCCTACTTCATGAACCAGAATTTTCATCAGATTCCAGTTACTTAATTGGTGCCCACAAAGCCCCTCCATGCTTGCATTATCATTGCGTTTTCCCATTGCAGTCCCAAACTTCTGAGTTTTGATCTGCTGCTTTTAAAGGAGCCCAGATGGTAGAAGACATATTGTTTTTAAAACTACTGATGAAGATCTACAAGAAGAACACTATCCTACTCTAAATTAGAATAGCCCAGTATTGTGTGGAATACATGGCATATATCTCCATGGTATATGTCCATAATGTATGGAATATGTAGTATATATCTCTAAGGGAGTATTTTTCAGTGTCTGTTTTAGCCAGAGGAAGGTCTAATCTCTCATGTATGTATTTTAGAAAATATGAGGGAACACAGAATTACTCATCCACGTATAAAATATATTCCAAAGTGTTACTATAGCTGCTCACACAGTATACTACCTTGAAGGCAATATGATCTTCACTGAAATATACATGACTGTTTGAGCTCTAACACAGAAGTGAACTGAATGGTTTTAGTCACGGTCAATAAATGAAAACTACTGAAAATGCAATACTTCCTATGTACTTAAAATTTACATATATATATATGTGTGTGTGTGTGTGTGTGTATAAATTATGTGGTTCCCTGATCCATACAGTCTGGGTTTATATAAAACAAATCAGAGGTGAGAGTTTCTAAAATTCACAAGGTCAGTCTGCAGACTGATGAGCAGTACGCTGCTACTTAGTACAATTATGTCTCATGCAAGAAAAGGTAAAAAGGAAAAGGTGAAAGTAAACTTGCCGTGTTTAAATGCATTCATAATAAATTCTTTTGCAAGCAAGTAAAACAAAAATAAAACCTCCTAAGCTGTTAAATAACAAAAAACATTAGTATATTTTTTTTACTTTCTCCAAATAGTCAGCATATAAGCAACCCAAATAAGATTACTATTACTACAAGAGTGGAATTGTTGGAAATCTAGTTACCATAAGGTTCACTTCTGTTTCTGTGTTAAGGTGTAAAACAAAATATAAAGTAACTGTTGATGGGGTGCCATGTTTGCTGATAGAGGACAACAGATGTTTCAGAAATCCTACAATAGAAATGATGGATGAATAGTTAGTCCCCTAAGCACTGGGGGGACTAACCCCCAGTGAGCAAGGCCACAAAAGAATTTTCTGCATTCACTGCTTTGCCAACTAAAATACTGCAAGGTGTTGAGGTTTCTCCTGACCCATCACAGCCACTCTTGTGCAAACTGAAAATACGTGCAATATAGCTAGTCCACAGAGCACAGATGGTCTCATTACACTAATGAAAAGCACAGGATATGTTTAAGTTTTAAGTCTTCACAGAATATGAATATGGAGCAATAATCTCAGGAAGCACTATGTTGACAAATTCCCTTTCTGAGGAGAGGCCAGTGAACTTCAAATAGTTTTGCAGTTCTCAAATTTGCTTGTCGTAAGATCAGTCCTCAAGTATTTTTTGTGCAATAGAATAAAACAGTCTCTGCTGCTTTGTTACTTGTTTTATGGGCAAGGATGCATGCACAATCTCATTTACTGTATAGTTAAGAGTCATAGTATAGTGTTCTAGCATGCACTGGTCATCCGTCTATTGCTTAGTCATGCAGAGGATGCCCTTCTTACTCGGGAGACTTATGATGTTCCTTGCTTGGGCTGAATAAAAGGCAGGGTTTAAGACATTAGGACAGAGCACTCTTGGGTGTTGTCTCATTTGTATCATGCTCAGAGAAACACCAGGAAATCATCATCAACATCACAATGATAATGTAGTACATGGGAATCAAGAGGAGCTGCTCCTCTTGCTTTTGGTTTCAGGCAAGCAATTTCACACAAAAAGACAAGGACTGGACTGAAATATACCCAATAGCTGTTACCCCATTTTAAGGGCTAAGGAATGCATTAAAATGCTTTGTTCATCAAATCCTTAAGGGTCTGCTAATAAAATACAACTGGGAACATCACAAAGGTAATTTTGTATAGTTTTAATTATATATTCACCGCTTTGAGTAGCAGAAATAATGATTTTTCTCCCTTCTTAAATGTATCAGGACCCTATGACATTACAGGGGAAGGGTGTAACACCTTTGTTATTAGGTTCTGAGGACCATTAAGGCCTGAATTTTAAAACATTTTTGAGAAACTTCCTGGAAGAAAACTCTGCTGGAAATGGATTAGGTTCAGTGGGGTGACTCACTGTAACTAGACTGAGTCTAGGTCAAATTTAGTGCCATGCAAAAGGACAGCAGGATTTCTGTGCATTTAGCTATGAAGCAACAGTTTTAGCTAAGCTACAAAAAGCATATGTACCTTTCCAGCCTTTAACAACCTGTACTTCCAGCCACCATGCACTCCTGCAGCTCTTAATTCATTAGTTTCATCATTAAGAAAAAAAAAATGGACCAATCCATCTTTCCTAATTTGGAAAAATGCTCCCACTGTTGGGCCCCATCAAGTAGTAATTTTCACAATACAAATGTGAGATAAGTCCTATATTATTGCTGTTTTGCTACTGCAATATTTGTGGCAAAATTACGTTATTTATCAAAGACTGAATATAAATAAAATTCTATATTTAGAAACTGAATTCAAGGTCTTTGGACTACTGTCATCTGCTAGCAAACTCTTTGTTTTCATTTTAAAATAAAAATTAAAATCTATTTTTTCTGTATCAGTGATTATAGCATAATTATGATGTTGGGGTTTTCCAGCTTGCTTTCTTTATATCTTGAATATATTTCACGTTAAATCAGGTTTCCTAGCTTTTCCTACAGTCAGTAATCAGTCAATAACACATTTTTGCACAAGTGTCTCACAATAAGAGAGGTAATGAAAACATCTTTTTAAATGAGAAAAAATGAGTATATTAAGCTACAAAAATTGGTAGAGAAATACAGAAGGAGATCTAATATCTTTAAAAATTGATATGAGATATCAAACTGACAGAGTTTCTTCAAATCCCAGAAAGTACTGTAATTGAAAGGAAATAATTCCAGAAACCTGTATTCCAGAATATCTGTAACACCTTTGGCAATCTCTCCTGCAGATGCATGGTGAGCATCCCACAGAAATTAGCCCTTTGGAAAACAGCATGATAGTAATCAACTGAAGTGGTATACATAATAATCATAAAAGATTAGAGATCTCTCTTGCATTCTTACCACAACATAACACCAGAACATAACTTTAACACCCACAACAGTACAAACTGTGGCACTGACAGCTCCAACTGTTTAGACATCATACTGAAACCCCATCATGAAACAATTTTAAAAATATATGGGATATTATTATCTGAGGTTAGTTTTCTGGGTCCTTTCTCTTCTGAATTTAGAGAACATAAAGCTATACTTTAAATGTTTTTCTAAGTACATGAAATTGAAATACTTGCTTCTAAGGAAAACTGAGGACTTCTCCATCTGTAAGTGGGGAGGTGAGAGGAGGGGGGAGCAATGAAATTTATAACTGAAAATGAAAAGGTACATTCAGTCAGAAAGCTCTGATAAAGAAATATCCATTGTAACCTCCTCCATTGTGCAATATATACGCAGTTTATGCAAAATCCATAATGTTTGATTTAAGCAAGAGATCAACCAGAAATATGTTTTATAAATGTTTGCTTATGGTTAATTATTAAATAAATAAATAAATAAATAAAGACATACAAACAAACGAAAAACACAAAACAAAATCTAGAAATTATATCACAAAATCTTTTTACAGTATGTTAGCTGTGTCAGGAATGCACAATTACATAGTGTTTACAAGGGCCTTTATTTTCCATCGGATTTAGTTATTAAAATATCACAAGTATTAGATAGAAAAACATGTTGCCTAGAATCCTTTTCTTTTGGAACAAATCTATACGTGCATGTACATATATCTATATATTACTATGAGTGCAAAGCAGGTTGATAAGCTGCACAGTTCAAACCTGAACAACAGCCAAAACTTCTCTAGAATGCTGAAGCATCAAAGTTCATAACTTCAGCTGTGAAGCACTACAGGAAAAGGCTCGTATTCCAATGCTTTGATCAATATAGGATTTTTTCAGTTTCTGTTTCTTACGTTTCAGTTTGGATCGGTGTTCAGTTGGGCTCTTTATTACAATCTATATAGTATTTGGGAGACTGGAGAGACACTTTAAGTTGCTTGAAAATGTTCTTTGCACGAAAAGTGACATGATGATCTAGAGTACTCAAAAAATTCTGGAATTTAGTGACCACTTTAAAAACATACTTGATTTCACAAGCCTAATACAGCTTCAAAGCAAAGATAATATGCTATTGTACATTCTTTAAAATAAGTCTACTAATCCCTTTTGCTGTAATATGTGTAACTCAGTGTATGGTACTAGTCTAGTACAAGAAAAGCATGACTAACACGACTTCTTCACAGGACTGAATACAGGATTTGCATACCTCATTTAACTGTATCAAGTGAAAAACATACATCAAACACTTTTAGAAATCCATACTTCTTCTGCACTATGTCAAAAATTTTAAACTACTCTTTAGTAAAATCTAGCATTAAAATATTCCTGAAGAATTGTTTTGATTTTGTAGAAAACTTGCATCATGTGATCCAGATAGATTAATTCATCATTGTGTAAAGAGAAATGTGAAAGGAATTCATGTATGTTTTAGAGGTGGTCAATTTCACAAACTGTATTTGGTGACAAACTGTAGTATTCTCTGTCCTTTACTCTTTCTTTTTCTTTTCCTCCTTTTTCTTTTTCAAGCCACCCATAGAGAATTGTCTTAAACTAAACTGTGTTGCACAATAATTATCACAGGGACTTATATTTGTTCTGGTTGGTTGATGTATAAAAGAAATAAAATAAACTAAAAAATTATAAAATAATAAATAAATAAATAAATAAATAATAAAAATAATGCACAGATTTCAGAAACTTGTTTTTATTGCTGGTCTGATCCAACCTCTTGCTCAGTTTGAAGCAAAAGTTCTGTTTTATAAATTACAATTTCTAAAAGAGCCTAACTAGGACATTCCTAAAGTTTTACTCACATTCTAGGTGATGGGCTGTGACGATATTTTATTAAAATACAGGTATGTTATTCATGTTCAACAAGGTATTTCCCAGGGCGATATCTCATTTGGGGTTCTCTGTTGCATCTAGTTTTTGGAGATTCCTATCTGTAAGGGCATGGAGATGTCTTTAGTTGTCCTTAGAAACTATAACAACCTCAAAGCAACTAAAATCGTTTTAATCTTTTTTTATATATTTTATAAAGTGCCAGTAATACGAGAAAGGTACAAAAAATAGGGATCTAAAGTTTGCCCTTTGTGGTTACCAAGCCACAAACTTGTCTTCTCTCCAGGTCATATGGACTTGGGTAGACAACAGAGCAGTGATAGTACATCTCACATCCACACACCCCAAGTACAGATTCACCAGATGTCCCAAATTCTCTGTGGTCGGGTGTTTTTTTCTCCTCTTTCAGACAGCAGAGCTAGGCAAAGGAGATCTGTAGCATCCTAAACCAGGATTTCTACAGCAAACTGGTATAAATAATACAAATTACAAGAAGAGTGATGCAGGATGTAGTGGATGAGAAATTTCACTGTCCAGTTCTCTTCATAATCACAGAACAAAACAGTGTTCCTGCCACGAACAGCTTATGGAAAGAGGACAAGTATGTACCATGAGGCAGACATGGGAGAGTGCAAAGAAAGAGATAGTAGAAACCTCCTTCAGAACACATTTTGAATGCTTTAAAAACAGATGGGTGAATTCACTGACCTTATTGGCTGCAGTCACTCACAGGAGTGTCAAAAGATATGCCGTGGAAATAAAAAAGGCTGAATTTTTGCCTTTTTTTTAAGCTATGTCAATTCCTACTCTGTTGTTTATCCTATTCCCCCCTCAGACTGGCCTCATACTTCTGAAACAGGGGCTATAGCCAATATCATTCTCCCCATGGATTTTTCATTATTAATGGAAAAGTGTTGATGATCTCCACCAGTCAGACCTGGCAAATCTCATTTTACATTACGTGTTTGTATTTGAAAGGGCATACAAATCTTATAGTCTGGATTGTGTGGCAGATGCTAGAAACTCGACTACTTCACCTGCAACAGAGCAGAGAGAATTGTAAAGGACACTGCATAGTATGAAGGAAGTGCACTGGAGGACACAGTGGCTGTCCCAGTGCTTCCAAGTTCACTGAGAGCTGTGCTTCTTCTCTCTGCCACCTGAGCCCCGTAGTAGGAGTCTTCTTTGGCTTCACCAGAAGGACGTACCACTCAGGTAACAGAAACTCACACACTGTCAATTATCACTTAGGAAGAAACGTCGTCCAGTACTGTTTCCTTTAGGCGTGTTTTAAGGCACAGACCTTTCAATTTGCATTTATTTTTTCTGTAGCAGGTATAACTTCCTCTGCTATATGAATGGAAGTTATTTATATTTAAATGTAGTGTGTGATGTTTAAGGTGAAGGTCAGATAGCCTGCCAAATGCAAAAGTTTCTGTTTATTCCATAGTGATACAAGCAAGGTCTGATACCTTACTGTACAGCATCGTACTGGCTGCTACCAGAAACAAGACACCAGAAAGAAAGGATTATTAATTTGGCAATTTTTATATTTCATTTTACCATAAGTATAAAGTTGAAATCTTCCTGTATATAGTTTATTCCATAAGCCTCCACTGTATTTTTTCTAAGAGCCTCATTTTGTAGTCATTTCCATGATCCTGCAGATTTTCGGTGAATCTGTCCTTGTGAGCAAGAGATGAAAGATGAGACTGTGGCAGGGTGGGAATAACCATTTTTTTAACTCTGCTGTGCATCACTGTAACTATCAAGCTACTCTTGTCTTACTATACATTTTTTGCACCTCCTTGCTTGTTACATTCACCTCTACCTTTTTACTTTAAAGTTTAAGAAAATTTTATTTAGTCTTTTCTTCTTCACTTATTTAATTCTATATTTTTTCTTTCATTCCCTTTGAATCTTTAATTTGATTCTTTTTTTCTGTTTTAATGTTTAATATTTTCCTTTCTCGTATAACACTTTAGAGCTGGACAGATATTTTTAAAAAGGTTAAGCTAGTGTGACCAATATAAGAGAGAACACAACTGAGTGGAAGCTATCTTTCTATTAATGTAATATTTCCTTTTACTTAATTGAATATTGACGAGCTTTTTCTCTCCCATTCTTGCATACACAATATAATTACCAAAATAATCTCTATTTTATTACAGTGCCTCACAAAATGTTATACCGAAATGTCTGGGTCATTTGGACTTTTATTTTAATACTTAGTTTCTTTTTTTTTTTTTTTTTTTTTTTGTGGGTATGTGGGTGTAAATGCTACCACAATCTAAAATCTTCCAAATATGTGTTACAACTATATCAGTGAAACAGCAGGATTTCTGAAAACAAGAAGTACATTAATAGAATTTAAAACTATGCCCTTCATATTGCAAATCTGCTAAGTTGGAATATCAGAGTCGTTAATGTTCTGTCTAAAAAGCATGCTCAAATGCAAATCTTAAAGCAACACGATGGAGACTGGGGAGACAAACGAGGTTCGGATGTGCTAACGACAGAACCAGCACTCTGCAGCTGCCTCTACTCTGCCAGCTGGTGACGGGACACGACACAACCCTCCAGATCCCTCTGCTCTTGGATCCTGGTAGATAGTCCAACTCGCTTGTAATACACTAATTGCCTGGCTGCCAAGGACATCTATTGAGAGAGGGTATGCTACATACAGCGCATTTCAGGCAGCGGTAGACTTCTCTAGCCAGAAGAAAGGAGAGCCTTGAGCCTTGCTTGTACTGCATTATAGCTCATAAGTGAGAATGTGTTTCAATTTCTCCATATCGCACTAGAAACTGCGAAGATGATTATAGATAGGGCAGCACTCTTCATTTTCTTCCATCTAGTGTTCATAGTGCTGCCTGAATACAATCTTTGGATTGAGAAAAGAGCATACTTACAAATGTTTCTAAAATCACAAAACACAGACACATCACTCATTCTAAAAACACTAGCAGGTATGATATGTCAGACAAGTTGATTTGATCTTTTGGAAATAGTTTTGTATCTAAAATTCTGTGTGCCATATATGAAGAAATAGTGCCAGCAGGATATTGAAAACCACAGAGAGCTCTGTAGGAAACATTAGGAAAGAACAGGGCAACTAAATGAACACCCAGGGAAAATAGATACTCTAAAATTGGATCCCCGCTGCATCAACCTTTGTGGATGATATTGCCAATTTAGGAAACGGTAGATTTCAGGGGCTTTGGTAACCAGAAGTTACATGGAATATTTCTGAAGTCTCTATTTTTGCATTGGAAACTGCAACACTTTTAACTATAATAGAAATAACTCTATCTTTGGAGTATCCAACAAAATTGTTGTCTCTAACAGCATTATCTATTTCGATTCACAGTAAAAGTGTTCAAAGGTGAAACAGTGCAGAAACCATTTGTCAGCTAGGACTGGGGATTAATCAACACAATTTTCTTAGCATACTTTACATTTACACCTCACAGGATTAAACAGTGTATCTGTTACGTGTATTTCCTTACAGAATAAAAGAAAGCAGGGATAAAATCCACACAAACATAAATTAGGAATGAGTTATATAGGGAAAAATAATTACTGAGTTTTATGCTTCAGTTTCATTCAACTGAAAACACTAAATAACAGCCTAGTTTACGTGATTGTTGAAAACTTAACTTCGACAAGCTTTTCAGGACTCAAGCTGAAACTTCAAAATTTAAGATGCTGAAATCATTAGTGGTCCTTCAAAGCTTCAGTCTTTCTGAAGAAATTCTATTTGCTAAGGGATATTTAAAAATGGTGACTGGAGAGTTTACAGCTGGAAAAAAATCCCTTTCTACCTGTTAGTTTCAAGTTTCCATAACAAATAAAAATGAAAACTCTGTTTAAATAACTATTGATAGCTCAATCTCCTCTCAAATGCTGGCTTCACAGAATATGACACTTATCTAGAAGGAATCTTATTCTAGAAACAACGTAGTTCATTTTCGTCATAAGGTATTGGGATTATATTTCAATCTTTTTTAGATGCTTTATTTTATCATATTATTTAGTAAGCCTGTTGAGCAACTAATGTCAAATCACACACACATACACCAGCTCCTAGGGACCTATAATTCTAGGATAAGCAGCCACTGCATATTACAGGAATCTGGTTTCAGAAATCAGATGCAGCACAACGATCGATTTGCACTCAAAACTAATTGTTCTGAAAAGCTATGAAACCTTGACTTTCACAAGATACAGATGAGAGCAGTTTCTAAAATGTGCATACTTGACATAAAACAGCCGCAAACCTCAACATAAAAGAAATATCATTTGTCCAAAATGTAAACAGCTGGGATATATTTACCAGGGTCAGAAAACTTGGGTGCTAATCAATTTGGATTAATGACATACAAATAATGAGTTGCACTTAAATCAACTATGTTGTCAAAACATTGCTCTTTTAATCCCTGGTAAATGATGAGGTTTATAAAAGCAGATTTTTGTAAATAGTTGAAGATTACTTAAACATATGTGGAAAGCAGATTATGTGTGAATCCACTGCTGCTAAAATAAACTATATGTCTGTCAGGAGTCTTTGTACTTCACCATTTCATAAATCCATAGCTAGCTGTATATATATATTTACTATAATCCAACTTTATTTTATGTCTAGACTTTTCACATTAAAAAATACCATACATGAACTCAGTCTTAAGGTCCTTTCAGTGCATCTGATCAGAATACATTAGGTTTTAAAACAAAACAAACAGCCTGGTTTCACCCTTTTCCACCCATCTTAGATTGGAAATATAGGAAGAGCTCTCCTTTGCATGTTTACATAGGTACTTTGTTAACATGGTTGTGTCTTATTTGAAGCTGACTGGTAAATCTGCTTGATTCTACAAAAAAAAAGAAAAAAAGAGAGAGAGAAAAAGAGAAAGAAAGAAAGAGAAAAAGAAAGAAAGAGAAAGAAAAAGAGAAAGAAAGAGAAAAAGGAAGAAAGGGAGAAAGAGAGGAAGAGAGAAAGAAAGCAGGAAAACAAAAATCCTATTGCTTCCCTACAAAATCTATTTCCAAGCTAGAAAAAAAAAAAATCTAATAAATGATGAAAAAAATAATATGCTGTTTCCTTTTTCTTTTAAGATGGGTGAGTTTCTTCTTGATATTGAACTATTGATAAAGTTTTGTGATACGAGAGCAATGGCAATGAACTCCATCATTAGACACCTTTTAAAGTACAAGTGCACCAAATGCAATATTTCTAAACATTTATGATATCAATTAAAGTGAAATTAATATTTAAAACCATAATTCAACATCAAGTGTTCATCAGCTGACTCTCTTCTCCCTGCCTCCCCTTCCACAAGCATATTCGCCTCTCAGAAGGACCTCCAAGGATCACTTGGTGGTCACTCAGAGAAACAGCAGATGACAGCTAGGTGCTGACGTGAGTGAGAGGTTTCCCACTGAGCACACCTAGCAGGGCCACTCCATTTCTGTTTAACCAAGGTCAGCCAGAGCCACAGGCTCCATAAAACAAAAGAGGAAAATAAAAAGTCTATAATTAGTGATGCCCACAAAGAGCGTAAGAATCCTGGCACAGTGAAAGCAATGAAGCATTGAAAAATAGAAGGATTAGTGACAAGGCTAGCCACAGGATGATGTGCAGTGGCCATTTTAAATCTGAGTGTACTAATTTCACGTAACATTTGAGTTTTTTGTCGGTCAACACCCAGAAGGCAAGCTCTGCTGTCTGCACTTCCTTACACCATCCCAGCTCTGTCTTTGCCAAAATTTATATTACTTAATGATTCTTTTCTCTTTGTTGCCAATATTTTCCAGATAATGTCAACAAAACAGACACGGACAAATCAACTTCCTAAATAGCATCTTAAAAAAAAAAAAAAAAAAAAAAAAAAAAAAAAAAAAAAAAAAAAAAAAAAAAAAAAAAAAAAAAAAAAAAAAAAAAAAAAAAAAAAAAAAAACATTATTCTTGCCAGAGCTCTGAAATGAAGATGCTGACCTTAAACAGTAAAATATTCTATTCTTGGCATCTCTTCCTGTCAACTTCATGGATTGCCAACTGCAGTGATCAGACTTTGTCGCCTTCATTGCCAGATCATCATCATACAAATCCACTGTACAACAACCAATAAAAACAGAATTTATGCGATGGTAAACAGTCCTGTGTCTGTTACTGGACAGTAATTACAGTGCTGTGGTTAATATGGGAGTGGCAATTGGCAGACTTAAGGATTTGTAATCCAGCATATGAGAAAAAGATGTGTTATCAACTGACAAATTTTTGAAGGTACAGAATGCTGGTACTATTCAGTGACCTGGTGAGAAGGTCTCCTTATTCTGGGTCTCAAATCAGATTCAGTGACACACACACAAGGAAACCAAAATATTTCATATCCTCCTTGATGGTGGTTGTTTTTGTTTTCAAAATAGTTTTAGCCGACTAGACATGTTGCTGCCTTCAATAACACTGAGTTGGGTGTACATTGAATACCCTCTTTTTTTCAGTTTGCAATAAGCAAGCTATTTATTTGGGATCAGAGGAGGAAAATATATATATATATATATTAACTATAGATGAGTGTAAAAAGGTGAATAGCCACTACTATTTCTGACAATGGCTGCTCTAATTTCCTCTAGCATTAAAAGTTGGATTCGTTCACTGACAAGGAAAACTGATAAAACATTTAGTTTCAATTATTATATTTTTATCATTTTGCTGCATTCTATGCTATATTTTTCACATGTACATCTCAGATATTTAGAAGGTACCTGAAGGACCACATCTGTGATCCATATTCTCCACAAAACAGTCTAAAAAATTCACCATTTTAAGGTTGTTGAGTTACACCCTACAAACTCTTCTGATCTGCAAAAGGATGCACATAACATTGCTTATGGGAGCATTTCCTGTGCTTGCATTTACATTGATGAAGGAGGAGAGCAGTAGGAGCTGTTGGGCTGGGTGATAAGGGGCCTGGGGTACATTTCTGGAGCCTGTTTGGCTTTTCTCTCCTTTTAAGTTCTTTTTTCCCCTTTGGGTCCTGCTTCTTCACCTCACCAACCCAACCCACTTCTTATTTTTATTCTCCATACACAAATGAATATTTCTTCACTCTTCCCATACTTATTTCTACCCCACTAGAAGCAAGGCAATTTCAACCGGATTTGGGAGGACAGGTTTGTTTGGTTGATTGGTTTCATTTTTGTTTTTTAAGTTACAAAATCTTCTTTACACTAGAATAACTGCATCTGCGTTAGGATATTTGCACTGGTTTAACCTACTGCTGTAGCAAGACTGCTCCTTTCCTTTTCACACAGGCAGGAAACCCACAAAAGCTGCAGTTAGAAAATATGTTTCACAGAATGACAGAACAGTTGAGGCTGGCAGGGACCTCTGGAGGTCACTGGGTCCAACCCCCTGCTCAAGCAAGGACACCTACAGAACACTGCCCAGGAACACATCCAGGTGGCTTTTGAAGATTTTCAAGGAGGGAGCCTCCAGCACCCCTCTGGGCAACCTGTTCCACTGCTCCATCACCCGCATAGTGAAGTGCTTTCTGATGTTTGGCTGGAACTTCTTGTGTTCCAGTTTGTGCCCACTGCCTTTAGAATAGGTGAGATTTTAAATATTGTGTCCATAGAGATGTTGCTAAAATTAACTTATATATTCTTGCCTTTGCTAATTGTGGTGAATTTATCTATTAAGGAGCTGTCTAGGCTTATTACAGGGAATGACATCTTAGAGGACATATGAGTTGGATTGCAATGAACTCAAACAGCGTAGGAAGCCTGAAGCACCTCAGAATTGCCTAGGATACTAGGATCACAGGTTACCAGTTTCTTCAGAGTGATGTTGCTCTCAGACCAAATTGCAAAGCAACATCAAAAAGTTTCTTTTCCAGTACATTAAACCTGAGCTTGTTTTCTCCAGATTCAAAGATCAACACAGGTTTATATGATATAGCAGTGAAATTATGCCAGAGGACAAAGAAGGGTGTTTTTGCTAAGATAAACCAGAGGCTTCTCTCAGATTCTTCTTTGTAGTTTGTTAGATTATCCATTCCAACCCAAGCTCTAACAAATATTCTTCTTTCAACTAAATTTCTTTGAATTACTCAGAAAATGTTGATCCAGTATGTACCAAAAGTGTTTCTGCAAAGTCATGTAGTTCAAATAGTTGTGTAGTTCATATTTTAATTTGAACACTCAGGTGTTTGCTAGCATCATTGTTTTTCTCTTTTGTTTGTTTGTTTTAGTCCAGTTTTCAAAGTAATAAATTCTATTTGCATTAATTTCATTTTAGTAGTTTTTTAGTAGTTATTTTAGCAGGGTTTTTTTTAGTTGGGATGCAAATGCAGTCCTCTGGAAGACCAGGGTGTAGGATCACGCTGCCAGTGTCTGCTCTTCATGTATGTCCTAGCTACTTCAAACACAATTACTTTGTTCCTAGTCCATGCAAGGCCCGTTTTGACAGGAAGAGTAGAAGAATAAAGCACATGGCAGCCTGAGGAAAGATGAAGGAGGTTATGCATTAAGTGACAAGTACCCACTTTCTGCCCCTCCTTTTGCTCAGGTGGTCCTTACTCTGGTTGCAGCTCAGCCATCCCAAGCTGCTCATCTTCTCTACCCCATTCTCCAGTAAGCCCTTCACCTGTGTAAAGTTATGAACACTCTTCCTCAACTTTTAATTTTATATTTAAATATCCACTTTTCCAGCAAATAGAAAGAGCAACACCGTGTGCCTACCACAACTTCTTTTGTCTTTTGGTAGGGTTGCCACAAATATTTTTTCTTTGATTGACCTCTCTCTCTCACTTCTCTCTCACTGTTTAACTTCTGAATCTCTTCCTGCCACCCTAACAACCATGCAGGATACAGGTCCCATACGTGCCCTTATGCTGATCCCAAGGATGCCTCAGGTCTGCTCTTCTCCCAGTCACAAGGTCTACCAGACATATTTAACTGTGTCATAATACATACTCAGCTTGTATCTTGCTTAGAAGCGGATATCGTTTTAAAAAAAAAAAAGATTCTATAGACATTGAGCTCAAATATCTCCTCTTCCCTTCCTTTTCCCTTTCCTCATACCCTTGCCTCACTTTCCCTGCTGTTTTCACACTCTGAGTCAGGAAGGACAGCTTTGGAGGGGACACATTAGCACAGCATTTTTCTGACAAAGTCAGCAGCTGTGTCTCCAGTTATTGAAAATCTTTTTTTTTTTTTTAAGACATATTTCATGCCAGCAACATAACCAGAAGGTCAAATCCTTTGATTTTAGAAAATCACAGGCATATTTGGTGGCATAAATCTTAAATTATCATAAATACTCACATCTGCAATATAGAGGGGGTTGGTTCTCCACACTGTTTTGCCTCCACTTTACTGTTTTTTATGATTTTCACTTGGGTGTGGAATCTTGGCTAACCGCAACTCCTGAGATTTTCTGAAAATAAACACATGAAAAAATAAGCAATCGCGGATATTATTGTCTCAGACATTTCCAGAAATGGTGTTAGAAAATAGAACAAGGCATTTTGCTTGCTAATAGAGAGCTAGACCAGGAGCGTGCTAGAATTCCTCAGCCAGGATACGCCCATGTAACAAATCTCAGCGCCAGGCAAGGTCACCCGCGCCAGCCCCGAGGAAGCTAGCTGGAAGCTAGCAGCGGGCCGGCTGCGTTAGCTGGGGCTCGCAGGGACTAACGAGCTGCTCCCGGGGCCGGCCCCCTGCCGAGCTCATTCAGGATGCTATCATGGGGCACTGCGCTGTGCTGCGTGGCTCCACTCTTTGGCTTCCTTATGCTCTGGAGAGGAAATAAAATGTGAAAGAGAAGCATTCAGCACGCAGCCAACTATAACGAGCCGGTCACGCGGTTGACCAGCCCAGTCCCACACGCTGGTCCACTTGCGCTGTGCTACAAAGGCACAAGTGCACCAGCTACAGCAGGGCTGTTAGCATTAGCTACTGGCACACCCGCAGCACACAGTAAGGAGTTGGATATATGCATTTGTAGAACGATCCAGAGATTAAAACATCGTGTTTGAATCTTCACTGTCATTGCTCTACAGAAGCTCTTAAAAGAAGTAATTTTGTTACAAGCATTAGTAAAGAACACACATATGTTCAAACGTGCTGAAGACATGACAATCTGCTATGTTATAAAAATAGAGGTAATGCAGGCCCAATCTTCCTTGCACTTATGCAAGTAGTGCTGACATGTTAATCCTCACATTCACCTCAGAGATGAATGAATACAGAAGACTGAAAAAGGTTTAGGGTGTTATTCACCCAACAGACAAAAAAAAAAAAAAAAAATAGAAAATAAGAGACTAAAACGCAAAACCTACTTGACAGACCGGAAAAGTTTATCAGTGTGTGAGCTATAATATACTTATCCCATTATATGAAATGGTACTTTCCACCTTCTGAAGAGTAACTAGAATTTTAATATGTTAATTTGAAAATAAAATTGCCAGTATTTTGTTTCATTTTTTTCTTTGTCAAAGCAATATTTTTTCTTACAAATGATACCAATTTTTAATCCATACCTAACAGCTGAAATATACACAAAAATAAATTCAAATATACCTTTTTAAGTCCCCGGCAGTATACTGTATGGACTTAAAGAGCACTTTTTACACATTTTGACTCATATGAATAATTACCCATTCCCTGCAAAAATTTAAAAAATTAAAATTTAAAAANGAGGGGAGGGGAGGGGAGGGAGAGGAGAGCAGAGGATGGATTAAGAACACACACAAAAAAGACTTCATGAGTATCTCTAGTTTAAATGCAGAACCCCAAAACTTCCAGGTTTCACTGGAAGAGATCAAGAACCTACATGAACCTTGGTTAAAATCTGGTCTGAATTTGTAATATAATAATAAAGCAAGTGAGTTTATTTTTTCTTATTTTATGAGTGTTTCAGATATCTGTAGTCTTCATCTAACTTTTCTGTTGGTGTGAAGCTATGTCAAAAACTGGGGACCATGGTACAGGCCAGAGAAATTGTCTTACTGAGGTACACTTCTGTTAGTTCTGTCAGTGCAAGTGTTTCATAGTAAAAATAAACTTTCTCAGGCAAAACCTACTGGGGACTCTTAGCTGGCATCTTTTGGAGATGCTCAAAAAGCAGCAAGCATGCTTTACCATAGCATTAACTTTACTATTTTATTTGCATTACAGTCATGTCTATAAGTGCTTCCTGGAAGCTGCTGTAGTCTAAATAAAGATCTAGTATTTCACTTTTGTTATTTCTGCTGTTAATACACTGAATTAAAAACAAAACCAAACATAATTAAAGAAATTATGTGAGACATAGCAAATGATTCCAGCATCAAGTTATTTTTTCCAAAAATGTGTTCATTTTTTAAACAGACGCAGATCGAAACCAAAACGCTACAAGAGAACAATTCAATGCCAAGTGGAGAGAAGGGTGCATTAAAACACAGCCAAGTGCTCTCTTGCATACATCTGCCTGTAGTCCTGACCCATAAATGTGGAGAGACCTTCACTGAAGTCCAGAGTGATTTTACCACCTCACGCTACTTTAGGCTTGCTGGGAAATTTCCCATTGATGTTGAAGCCTATGACAGCAGGAAATTCTACACATGTTGAGAAATGCAGCCCCATAAGTTGTTTCCCTGCTATCCAAATGAATTATTTTAAAACATGTATGTGTATGTATATACAAGCATATAAGTATATACATATATATGTATAGATTTGGTTCCTTAGTGTAAGCCATGACACCTACAAAAGAGATACATAAAACTCTGTAAATTACAGCTAATGTACAGGTGTGTTTGATTCTTTTTTACTGTGAAGATGAAAAGAAGTATCAAGGACACAATTATACTCTGTCATAGTCAAGAAGTCTTCAGCCATAGGAAAATTCCACAGCTTAACCTTTCATATGGAAGGGATTCTATCAGAAGAACAAGTTAATAGCATCTGATTCACTTCTAAACGAATCGTTCAATTATGCCACCTGCATCAAGAAAACAGAATGGACTAGGACTTGAGGATAGTCTTGGCCATTGGATACACTCTAAAAGCATCTAAAATCAGTCACTTGAGAACAGTAAAAAAAAGAGGTGAGTATTATTGTAGCGTTCTGAAGAGAGTGGCACCACCACCTTTATATGCAGCTATGAAGAGCCAGTCCACACTCTGACTTCTGATTTAGATACAGCAACATCCTTCCCAAATGCAAAGAGGAGGAAGGGAATAAACTCTGCTCCTCATGCCCTGCATTGAACAATATGCTTTTTAATGGTGCTTTTTAGTTTTTTAGATTTTCACAACAAACACACACACAAAAGAAAAGGATAAGACTGAAAATCAATAAAACTGAATGAAATACTTACCTGCAGGAAAGCACAAATCTTTCACAGCTAAAGGCCTAGATCTGTAGTCCACATATGAGCACAACATGTATTAAAGCAAATGAGTTCACTGGCACTGTAAGAAGTGAAGAACTGGAATACAAAAAGGAAAATCTACAACAACAACAACAACAACAACAACAACAAAAAGACTTTAATGCTGATTTGAATGCAAAGAGTCAAATCCTACCTATTACTGTCTGAATCTCTCTAAGAGGGAGGGTGACATGTAAGATCCTGCAGCTGAAGACGTGAACCAAGAACAGACCAGAAGCTTTCTGCAAATTTTGTGTCAAACACCCATCCTGTTTCAAAGATGTTAATGTTCTCGGCTACCCAGAGCATGTGGGGTTGGCACCTGGATAATCACCATGTTCCTAGCCTGGCAGCAAGGAAAGGGCAAGCTCCCCCGTGACTAACACATTCAGCCCTGTCAGGGAGACTAAACATCCATATGTTCCCCAAGAGGAAAAGGAACAAAAGCAAAGACCCAATTCTGTCTGCAAATCCCACCCAATTCTTAAATTTAGTACTTCAGTTTAGTAATCTTTGCATCTACAATCGTATTACAAAAGAGCAAATATGTTAGTTATGATAATCTCATTCTACCATTTTAAGTCACATGTTGTTTGTGTGGGTGATTGTAAGTCTGCACACTTGTATGCAAACAAACAGAAGAAAAGCCTGAATGCCCGCCAAACCGAAAAGGAAATAAACAGCAGAAATGAAATGATTTTTTTCAGACTTCTAAGAAACAATTACAAGGAAGAAAGAGTAAAACCCAAAAGTACAAGAAAGCACTTAGCAGTAACAGGCTTCTTGGGATCTGGATCGTGTTAAGGGATCTGTTCAGGTGTATCCAACCTCAGTGTATTATTGAAATTCATAGATTTTTAAGGCCAGGAGGGATCATTAGTTATGATCATCTGTTTTCATCTACCACAGGCTATAAAGAGGCCTGAATAAAACCTAACACTTAGTGAAGCAGGAGAACATCTTCTAGGACAGCCAATTTTCACATGAAACATTTAGTCGTTCTTATTCTTGGGGAAACTGTGCCAGCTGTATATTCTCCTATACATATTTTAACATATATAATATTCATCATATGACTCATATGAGTAATTCTCTCCTTTGCAGAGTACTTGAAGAGGAAGAGAAAGCTTAGATGGGATTTCAGCTGAGGTCAGAGTCTCTTCACTGAGGTAAATTTTATCCTATGCCAATGCATATTCACATTAAAAGCAGAAATCCACAGGGAACTCAGCAAAGGCATTCTTTTGCCGTTGCAGAATCTTGTTCACATCCAATGGCAAGACAACAGAACAAAACATTTCAACAGAAAAAACAACAACAGCAACAATTAATACTCTACCCCATGGAAAGGAAGAAGCAGCAAGTGAGAAACACTGTGTAACAAGCAGCCTAGCTGAGACCGTAGCACAATGTGGTGCTTCTGTTGATGGGTCTGATATTATCCTACCCACAGCCTTTTTCCCCTGCATGTTGTTTCTTGGGTCCCTGGTCTAGTTTCTCACCAAGTTTGAAAACACCAACTTTGTTCACCACCCTCCTCTTTCATTAGCAGGAAACCAGAGAGAATTATCACACTACCTGTTGACTCTCCTGTGTTGCATGTATAAGTTATAAATGACTAATATATAACAGCAATATATTATATATATTATATATATAATTAATAATATATATTATATATATTATGTTATTAATATATTATATATTATTAATATAATTGTATATAAATAATAGCAAAACTCAGCAGTGAACTAACATCCAGAGATGTGGAAAATTGTATTTAACTGGGATAAACAACAAACCTCAACAGTTTATTTCTTCATTTCAACACTGAACACCTCCTTGCTTGGCAACGGAGCCTCCTTGATCTCCATTAATGCAGAATATAACCATCATGGACTAATCAAATGTATGATTCAGCAAGAGAAATGAAAAATCCCAGTTACACAGTAGAGACTCAAGATACCTCAGGCTTGACTGACAAAGTAGAAAAGAGGGTTGAAGTTTTCTCATAAGCAGGGATAAAATCAAAGAAATTCATGTCTGCTGAGTCCTGCTTTCCTCCTGACCGTACTGAGAAGCAGTAATCAGTATTAGTCAGGCAAAAGGATACAATAATCCCTCTGAGGGGCTGCATAGCGATTGTTTCAGGAATTTGCATTTTACCTCAAAACCCCACGCAGGGGTCTACCTCATGTTGGCAGTAAGCACTCTGACTTTCTGTTCAAGGAAAGTATTTTGTCAGGGAATACCAACCCCTACATGAATGTTTTTTGTATACACATATTATAGGCCAAATCTGAGAACAGATGTTATCCCACTGTGTCTAGAGGCAAAAGAGAGAGAGAGAGAAAGAAAGAAAAAAGAAGAAGAAGAAGAAGCAAAAAGTGACAAGAAGCCACAGTAATTTTCCCCTAAATTGCGAAGGTTGTTCTTTCACCTCTGCAAATAGGCTCCATTTTTGTCAGCCTACTGTTAACACTCTGAGTTCTGCATGTATCACACCAGGATTTTAAATATCCAGTACTGTATTTTTGAAATGTCATGAATTACATGAATATTTTCACTGAAAAGCATGTCTAAAAACTGAGCTACCACTAAGATAACCTTCTGAAGCTCAGCGTGGAAAGACTTCATAAAAGCATTTACTCTGAAGTTAAAAATAACAAATGAAAAAATAGAAAAAGGAATTATCTGAATCTGAGCCCCAAATTACTCTGTTCTATTTTATCATGTATTTTATTACTAATTTTTCCCCTCTGTTAGTGTTGTCTAAAAGTTTTTGTCTGGTTAGGACTAGAAAAATCCCATCTTAACTTCCAGACACACACACACAAAAAAAATAATAAAAAAAAAATAATTAAAAAAAAATCAAGACTATACCCAGTTCAGAACTAGTGAAACTGAGAATATGAAAATGCAAACTCTCATCCTCTCTTAAAGCTCCTAATATTAGGGTAAAGGTATGTTTAGTAAGGAAAAATTGCAAGCAAGTAAAATACTGTTTCTCTTTCTCATTAGGGTGTGGTGAAAATTAATTCCTATGCAGAAAGTGCTTTGAGATCTTTGCATGAAAGGCATTACTTTGGTTAATAGCAAAATATTATTATTAAGTGTTATTAAAATAAATTGGAAGCAGAGAACATCATAAATGTTTCCCTGTAGGTTAAATCTGAGAACTGGTCTCTGTTGCATTGTATCTCAGCTTTAACCTTTACAGCATCAACATCATATGCATCTCATTTACACTGCAGAGATAAGGCTCCCCTGGGCCACCAACCTCCCAGCCATGGCCTAAACAGCTAGTTGACAGCCGAAATGCTGTAATTGCTAGGGAATTTGGTAAGGTAATTTTGGATTACAGAAGGAAGCAAACAATAATTTCCTGTCACAATTTGTCTTTTTGTTTAAAGGTGTTTTGTTTTAAGGATACACAATTGTAAGTAAGTAACTGTGTGGATCAAATGCAAACCTTTTAATTTTGAAGGCTGTATTTTTATATTATGACTGTAGTCATGACCCTCAAATCTATGTCTACACTTAGAAAAACTCCAAGCCTTAGAAGGTTTTACTGAGAGGGAATGAAATGAAGGAGCAGACTTACCAGTTTTCTCTCTGTTTCTTGCTATTGTTTTTAATGCTTTAAAATGTTAGCTACAGCTGTTAAAATGCAAGCCCTGGAGATGGACATCCTCTGTGTAATCACAAAACAAATATACCACAAAGCAGTATCAATGCATACTTGCTACATTTTCAGTAGGGTCCTCTGGCAGAAGCCTGACAGGATTGTACTGTTCATGAATTTGCAGTTTCAAAATCAGGCTGTATGGCGACATAGGTGAATATATCAATCAGTACACTGATGTCTGGCTGGATTGTGGGCTTTTAGAAATGAGGAATATAAATACTAGGTAATAGTCAAAAAGTCTGCTTAGAAAGGTATCAACTGGGATTGGAAGTAGAAAAGAGAACACAGCTGAGAAGAACCAAGACAAAAATGACAAAGTAGACACTTCAGCTACTAACACTGACATTTTCTGGTTTTGATTAAGATGTCAAAAATGGAGAGGGAGATGTTTAGTTTATAAAATTGTTATTATTGACATATAAAAAATTTAAAGTTTAAAAAAGTATGTAAAATTGCCAATAAAACAAAATTCATTTTGTATTGTTCTCACAAGGGTTATTTAGAAAGGTACCTTGGCATAGGAAAAACTGTGTATCCTCTTGTGAACACCTGTGAACTGTTGAGTTTAATTGGGCAACAGCTGGTGCTGATTGTGGGTTTTCTTGCTGTATCTCATTACTGGTTTCCCCTTTGCTCTTTCCTGATTCAGTGTTGCTGGTGTGTGCTGCTTAAAGGACCCTTGCAGCAATAGTCAAATATAGTCAAAGAAAGTGATTGAAAATGTTTCTGTGTACATCTGCGTACTAGTGAGCTTACTCGGAGTATAGCAGATGTGTGATATACGTGGGTGGTGTTCTGGGGATATCACACATTGGCTGGCAGTCCTCACGGTGCCTTTCATTCTCCATCTAGGCATCAAGTTTTTCTGCAGAGGTTAGGAGAAGCTGTGATTTAAAGCTATTTATGGGCTAAAAAGCTGAAAAAAAAAAAAGCACCCATAAAAACCTTGTCATTTCACAGTAGAATATATTCCTTGCTTCCCACTTCAATAAAATTATAAAGAAGTAATCATGTATGTCCCACTGTATTACCTTGCTAAGCATTCTCAGGGCAAAGCTGCTGATCCTAAGAGCCAAATTACCATCTTTTGCAACGTTTAGGAGAATTAGGAGTTCAGAGAGAAGACATTTTGAGTGCTGACCTTGCCAAAAGCAGAGGAGCTCAGAGTGCACAAAGTAGAAAAGTAAATGGCAGATGAAAAATGAGTTTTTCTGGAAAAGAGTAATGAAAGAAAGAGAAGAAAAAAGCCCTCTGCAGTGAAATTATCAGCTGAATGCCTCTTGCAAAATAAGAACATAATTCTGAGAATGTCTGAAATTGGTAACAGAAGAAGAGCACTAAATATACATTTGGAAGAGCAGCTACTTACTACTGAATTGAGTGAGATCAGAGCTAGACCGAGATGCACTTTTGAAAATGGAAATGCACACCTATTTGCCTGATACATAAATTCATCCACAAAGAGGAAACGGGATTAAAATTAACAATCATGCCAAAATTAGGGCCTTCAGATAGTGTTGTTAAAAAAAAAAAAGAAAAGAAAAGAAAAACACCCAAACTTTCAGATACAGCCCTTTGAAATTGTTATTAAATGAGCACTCACTTTAGTGTGGGCAGATGGTAAGTTTAGATATAGGTCAATGCAGCTGACTTTAATACTGCAGATATTCAATTGATATTTATAAACTAGAAAACTTTCAATTTGTGTAAGACTACAACATATTATGAACATAATATGTTGATATTTTCACCACACAATTTACATTAATCTACCATATTATAACCACATGAAATGACTAAATATTTTGTTTTTCTAACACTGTTTTGATTTCCAAAGCCTTTATCATTAAGCTCCTTTTAATTTTCTTCTCTTTATTAAGAACAGGAAAAAGAAAAACAGGCAACAAAGAAGACAGTAATGCTGTGTGCGGCAAGTGAAAATAGGTTTTAATAACATAAATATCATTTTGGGGTATACTTTCAACTTTATCAATAACTGAAGTGACATGATTTATTCCTTCTACACTGAGCCAATGAAATATCTCCCCAGGTGATATATGACAGACATATTTGGAACTATTTTATTTTGCATAGGGATACAAGTATTAAATATATAAATATGCTCAGAAAAAAACTTATACCTATGAGAGTACAGGATAATTATGAATATTTATAATCCTGAATTGTGAAGTTGTATTAATTTGCATTACCATTGATAGAGTTGGGCTTTAGATTTACCTATTAGTGTTCTTATAAATCTCATTAATAGAGATCCCCTTAGCAATGCGCTTTTACTAATTCTGCAGCCGTAGCAATAGAAAGCATTAAGGTGTCTTGAGACAATTTTCAGCTAGAGTAGTGTCCCTGCATCTAACAAGCTACATTTATAGCAGCATAGTGTTTTATGTCTTTATCTTTATTAATGCAGTATTAGCATTGTTATTACCCTCAGAAGAGAATTTCTGTATATACAGAATGCCTAAATAATGAAGAAAGAATTTATTTACTAGTCCTTGTTAAGGTACAAAACATTTTTGTAGTGGCTCGACAGAAGAAACACATTCTGACCTAAAGATCACAAACTTTGTGCTGAATTACATAAACATTAGCATCAAGTTTACTGTCAGTATCGTGTTTCTGGTAACTCCTAAATCTGCAGCTAATTTAGGTTATAATATTTTGTTACTAGAATTTAGTTTGTGTGTTGGGCTACTGGAGCTTCCACCTCAGCACGAGGTGGCAGCTAGGTTCTGTGTTTGGAAAGAAGATCTCACTGATCACCTCCCCACTTATTAGGTGGCTGTTCCCAAAAGAAACTGTGCACATATCCATCCCATCTCTGTCAGATCCACCCATTCAGTCAGATGCAATGATATACCCGTGACAACATCTCCCTGCTCTGCGAAATGGCTTCCTCACAACAGGAAATAAGACTAGTCAGTACACAAGGTGTTAAAAGCTTCTGGTTAAGATGAAGACAGACATAACATTCACTGAGACTTAGGAATTATCACTTTTTAAGCTCCAGGTAAACAATTCTGGGACTGCAGCATTTCAAAAAAAAAAAAAAATCTAGATACACTTCCTGAAGTTCACCACAGTAAAATTAACATATCTTTCCTAAGCTTGGTTGCAAATAAGAGACATGCCCCTAAGCAGCTTTTAGCATTATTAAATAAAATCAGGTTATGGCAAGATACTTCAGTTTCATCATATATTTACCTGCATCTTACAGTTGCAATTTATATCAGAACCAATGCCATATTTCCAAAGGCTATAGATTTTTACATCAAAGGCTTGATTCTTGGCAGAAACAACCACCAATTTAGAGGAATAATGCTACAAATGCAGAAATACTAGTTAGTTATGTTCAGAGAAAGAAAGTAGGTAAATTACAGTAATACCTGCCAGAAGCTTGACAAACAACTTGCACTTCCAAGGCTGATCATACCACTCTTAGCCACTCAGAAAATCTTTCACAGGTTTTCTTTAGGGCCTCATGAGCCATTATAGAATTCAACAGTTTAATATGAGATTAATGTAAAACATACACACACTAGTGACAACTTCCTGGATTCATTATAAATAATCAAAGGGCAAATAAGGAAATGACTGTAGAAAAAGAAGCAAAGAAACAAATAAATGTATGGTATAGTAACCTTTAACATACAACTATTATTCTGTATTCAGGTATATCAGACAAGGTCTAAGAGTCCTATCTCATACTTGTGAAATCAAGTGAGCCTACATGATGTGCCTAAAGTGAAATCTGGCCCAACAAATTTTTGGTACATATTCATTCCAGAAAAAGTCTATGTCCAGAAATAATCTAAGTTTGTCCCCATGATGGCATAGATCAATTTAAAATTTCTGCCATCATCTTGTAGCTATCTTCTTGCCTTGGGGAATCTCCACCTCTGAGATAAGCAGAGTGTCTTTGCATAAAATCCAGATGAACAGTGTTCACATAAGTCTGAAAGCTGAATCATCTCTTCCTGACATGAGGAAATGCTACAAAGAAAGGTGATCACTGAGCAAGCAAAGATAAAGACGTGAAGCATGAATCTTTCACATGCACACACACAGAAAGACACATGTAAGTCGTTTAGGAACCTGTTGGGTTGGATGGAAGGACATCTGTGTTTTTGAAGATGTCAGCAGACATCTGCAGAGGCAGGGAAGAGGGTCTACCAGGGACATCACCTGAGGACATGATTCTGGGCAAGCTATGTGGTATCATGGCCAGACTCATCAGTCCTGCCATTCAGCAGGGTTAATTACCATTAGCACAACATTGCACTGATGGGGGCAACACTGTTTCCAGAAGCAGTAAGAGTTTAGTCATGTTATCTCAGGTGTCACTGGACCAGGCTACACTGTGAAGTCCAGGTATGTCCCAAGCCTCTACAGATACTTTGTACCAGGTCCAGTGGATATTGAGACAGGTATGCTCAGTAGCTCAACAAATTTCTGCTCTAGAGATGAGTTCTGAAAGATATCTCTAAGTCAGTGACCAAAGCCAATGTTTTGGAATAATTAAGAAAGGACTACCATGAGACAGGATGATAAGGTCACCAGTGCTCAGGAATTCATCTCACAGGTTACTATGCCTATACCACTGTTACTGTGGCAGTAAAACTGAAAAGTGTCAGCAAGGTGAAAAATGGTGAAGCATCCAACAATGAAAGGAGTCCTCAGACTCCACTGGTAAAGCTACAGATTGTAATTTCTCAAGCAGCTAATCTGTTGTTATCAACTACTCTTTCAATTACCTTAGCAATTAGGGTGTTTAATGTTCAAACTGAAAACAAGAGAAAAATCACTATGATTCTACACACAACTTCCTATTTAGGTTCTTATACCATTGTCCATGCTAACTGTTAAAACACCTCAAAACAAATTATCATCAAATTCATTGTAGGCCACAGTAGATATGTAATTCTCTTCCCACTTGTCACAGGCAGCTGGGGACCCAATCAGATTTTTTTTCTCTTCTATCCTTTGCTATTCCTTCTCTTTTCTTTCTCCTTTTGCCTTTGTCTCTTCTTCCTGGGTATATTTAGCAGCAGCTTTGGAAAAGTGAAGTTGAAAAAGTGAGCCTTAGACTTTTTTTTCTGAAGGCAGTGAGATTTGTGGTCATTCTTATTTCCTCTGATAATGAGATCCAAACCACTTGCCTTGGTGCCAAGAAAGCCCCATCTCCAGCTCCTACAAGCTTCACCCTTGAGGCTGACAAGCTCATAGTTTCCAAGGGAATGTGGTTGTCAAAGGATGTCATCAATACAAAGAGAGAGGTCCTCTCAGGGAAATCTTGAGCTGTGTTCTTCACTGGTTTTGAAGATTAATAATGAGACCTTGAGTTTGATCCAACATATTTAAAATTTCATAATAAATTTATTAAATACATTAATTCATAAATTTTGTAGCTTCTTTCAGACAAAATCTGAAAATGGGCTTATAGAATTGAGAAAGAAGAAAAAATGTAGTGACTGCCACTGAGTATGCTTAACTCATTGAAACGTTATTATTTATTTTCTATTTTTACCTCAGCCCAGGCACTACTTGTCCAACAGCATTCAGCTAATTAATGTTTTCTCTATAGACAAAGCAGAAAAAGCTAGGTATGAACATTTTTTCCCGATTTTACATCTGTGGGAACTGACAGACAAGTCCTGCCAAACAGGACTTATATATTACCCTTTTCCAGCTGTTTGTCCTGCCACTCTGACAGAGTTACCAGAAGCAAACATGAGCCAGACTCTCAGCAGCTGTGGCTTATATCTCAGCCTATCAACTTAAACTTAAGTTGAAGGTGGTTTAGATTAGTACACCAGAGTGTAAGGAGTGTCAGCAGAGCTCAGCACAAACTCAGTCCAGCTGCCTCTCCTACAGGGCAGTAATATCAGCAGAGGGAAGTGACAGAGTCTTGTATTCACGACTCACCAGGGCTTATCTGTCAACCCTCTGAGTCATACATAGTGAGGCAAAATCAAGCCATGGTATATAAAACCAGGACTTTTCACACGCATGGTGAAAGAAGTTTACTTTTAGTTTAGAAGTACCTGATCATTTCTGCACAGATTGTCTCCCTTAAAGACAGGAGTTTTCATGGGCCAACCAGATATAACTTCCTAGCCTCCAACAACTGTCATAACTTCATGCCTTAAAATATTGCCAGTATCTGTCTTAAATACAGATATTTTGACTATTAGAGGCATTCTTAGCTCACTCGATCATATAGAGACCAAATTCTGAGCTTTCAGCCACTTCTCTCAAGCAGGCTCCTGGCCTGACATTTATTTATCCTTGCATACTTTGGCGGATGTCTTTAATTTCTACCTCCTGTTTCATTTTGTCCGCTCTAATAAATACACATGATGTACAGATTGTATTTCATAATACTGACTGATAGTTTTAGCTCTATTTATGGTAAATCTCACAGGCCTGGTCACTAAAGTGAGTCATTGTTCAACATTTACTACAATATTTCCTTCTCCTGACTGAAATGGAAATTAAAAACTTGTGTCACTTGTGTCACTTGGAAATTAAAAAATTCTGTCACTTCCTTGTAAAACAGAAGAGTCAATTCCACTTGGGGAAACGTATTTCCAGTTTATGCAATTATTATTTATTTTATCACTTTACTATTTGTGTTTATTTCTTCCTGCTGTTTGGCCCTACAATAGAACTGTTCAGATACATTTCCATATGTTCTTCTTATACTTCAATTCCTAACACATCATTTAAAACTAATGGATTGACTCATTTAAAAATTCCTTCCATATTTTCATTTGAAAATATTACTTTTCTAATCCACAGTGGAAAGTCTCCATTGCCTTCATTGACAGCTGGATATAGCCCAGCAGTGAGGAGATGACAAGGAACGCTGGATACAAGGGCCACTAATACACAGGATCATTGACATGCCTTACTCCCAGCCTGATTAATTAGATTTATGTGGCAAGGGTTTGGTAGTGGGCAGCTGCAGGGGTGACCTCTGTGAGCAGAACCCAGGAGCTGCCCCATGTCAGACAAGAGCCAGCTCCAGCCAGCTCCAAAAGGGACCCGCCGCTGGCCAGAGCC
>VXAA01003895.1:595094-607361 GCA_013399115.1 Anseranas semipalmata | reverse complement strand
GTGGGGGAGCCATGTTGGAGCAGTTTGGTCCTGAGGGATGGGCCCCGTGGTACGGACCCATATGGGAGCAGTTCTGGAAGAGCTGCAGCCTGTGGGAAGCCCCCGCAGGATCAGCTCGGGAAGGACGGCATCCTGTGGGAGAGACCCCACGTGGAGCAGGGGCAGAGAGTGACCGTGAAGGAGCGGCGGAGACGCAGCGTTAGGGACTGACCACAGCCCCCATTCCCCTTCCCCTGCGCTGCTCAGGGGGAGGAGGTAGAAGAGGGTGGATGGGGGAAGGCATTTTTGGTTTGCTTGTAGTTTCTCACTGTTCTAGTCTGCTAATGATAGGCAATAAATTATATTAATCTCCCTGTGCTGAGTCTGTTTTGCCTGTGATGATAATTGGTGAGTGATCTCCCTGTCCTTATCTCAACTCTTGAGCCATTTCCATCATATTTTCTCCCCCTTTTCCTTTGAGGAGGGGGAGTGAGAGAGTGGCTCTGCTGGAGTTTAGCTGCCCAGCAGGGTAAAACCACACCTAACAGCAGAAAACTCTCCAGGATAATGCTGGAAATTTGCCAGATACAATGGGTTTTGCTGACTTGCTTGCTGGTACCAGCTCCTTCATTATTTCTTTAATTTTGTCTCTTCCTGTTCCTTTCTGTGGTGCTGTCGGCATTGATGTTCCTTGCCTATTTGTCAGCTTTGATGTTTTTAAGGCGTGCAAAGCCAACATGCTAGCAATGCCAAAAAGAAATAATAATAAATTCCATCTGATTATAATTCAACAAGAGCTTGCACCAGCTTGACTGTCCTTTACCTTAAGGCTACCTGACAATACTGTAAGGCCAAATTCAGAACTAATGCATAGAGTAACTTTAGTTCAAAGGGTTTGAGGCTGGGCTGATTAACCTCCCTGGAATTTCAGGGCGGTATCCTGCCCTACAGTCCAAGCAGGGATGAGCTTGGGTGGAACAGGTGACTGTATTCCCACTCCACTCTTTCTGTCACCCTCTGGGGACTGAGTGGGAGGGGGAGAGAAGACAGATGAGACAAGGCTGGAAGGGCAGTAGAGCCACCTGAGAACACATCAGATCAGCTTTATCAGCCTGATGATATCTGGCACTGTGAATACTCTTAGTGCCATATTATTCTTCCTTCAAGGCTTTTCTGCAATGGAAGACCCCAAGAACAGGAACCCACAACCCAGATAGATTCTGGGGCTGAACTGTAGATTACTTTCCTTTCCATTAAAGCTCTGCAGGCATCTACTTATATAGATTATTTCTGACTGTACTCAGCACACTCTCACACACACACACCCTTTTTTTTTTTTTTTCAAAATCATCAAGATTATTTTCTTATTACCTTTCATACTTCCTAAAGTCACTCATTATAAAATTGCTTACATATAACACTTGAACTTGAATTTATAGTATCTGTCCTCCGGCTATTCCGGCATGGATTGACAGCTGCACTGCTTACATCCAGTACACCCCACAGAAACATCTAATGGACTCGGCAGAGCTTTTAATGAAAGGGAAAGGGAAGACTGCCTGCCAGTTTCATGCAGATCAATATGACAATATAGGAAGCAATAATGGAAAATGGACAGATTAGTACAATATTTGATAAGAATGAAGCAGATTTAGTTTACAAAAATAAAAAGAGCATATGGATAGATTTTATACTTCCACATTAATAGCAAGAAATATTGACAGTGGTAGAAATTTCTCAGAGTGACTACATACAAAACAAGGTAAAATTTAGAGAATGTTTTGGAAAGTAGGTACTTGCAAACTTTTCCAGAAGAATAAGAACTTTCCCTAATAAAAACTATATAATAACTATTTTGAGGAAACATTCAGTATTATCAAGGGAAATGTAACATTCCACTTTCAGAAAGGTTTGTTTTCTGTCTTTTAAACAAGATGCAAATTTTGACAAGCAGCCAATGAAGCAATAAGAGATATTAAAAGATATGGAAGCTTTCACTGATTCAAAAGTCATTACAGGATAATTTGAAGCAGATTGCATAGGATATGTTTGCTATTTCTCTCCTCTGAAAAATCCTATTGTTTACCTCTGGAAGAAAGTGCACAGAATTCAGGAAGGTTTCTCAATAGAGGATGTGATAATTAAAAAAATAAAAATAAAAAATAATAATAATTTAAAAAAAAAAAAACAGTTTCTGACACAGGAGCTTTTTTTCTGTAAGAAACAAAAATAAAAAGATTGTGCCTTATCCTCAGAACAAATCAACCAGAAGTCAGATGTAAAATGCTATCTTCTTCCTTATTTAACCAGCATCAAAACAAACAAGATATTCCCATGAATCCATGAACCACAGAATCACAGAATGTCTGAATTTGGAAGGGACCTGTGGATGCCATCTGGTCCAAGCCTCTGCTCAGACAGGGCCACCCAGAGCAGGTTGCCCAGGACCACATCCAGGGGGCTTTTGGAGATTCCAAGGAGGGAGACTCCACAGCCTCTCTGGGCAACCTGTGCCAGCACTCAGGCACCTGCACAGCATAGAATTGTTTCCTGTTGTTCAGAGGGAACCTCCTGTGCCCCAGTTTGTGCCCACTGCTTCTTGTCCTGGCACTGGGCACCACTGACAAGAGCCTGGCTCTGTCCTCTTTGCACCCTCCCTTCAGGTATTTATGTATGCTGATGAGATCCCCCCTGAGACTTCTCTTCTCCAGACTGAACAGTCCCAGCTCTCAGCCTTTCCTCCCAGAAGAGGTGCTCAAGTTCCTTCATCACCTTGGTAGCCCTACATTGGATTCTTTCTAATATGTCCATGGCTCTTTCTCATGAAACCAAAAGTTAGTGACTTCAGAATGCCTCCCTATGAGCTGAATCCAGAGATGGTCAGGGGTATGAACAGGAAAGCAAGAGGCCTTTATGTGTAGCTAACATACGTGATTATGTTAGTGAAATCTAGCTGAGGTTTAACTGTCCACACTGTAACAACTACCAGTGTGGGCTCTCTTTTGCTGCCTATGTGGTATATGCACTCCATAGACATTAAGACTGAGACGCCCAGAGCCTTTCTGCAATCGGCTGTGGAGGAATCTTCTGTAGGATGAGTTGAACGAAAGGAAACACTATTTACTTATTTTTTCTGGGTCATCACTGCAAAATGTTCAAGCTCCAAAGCTATACCACACCTAGTCTAAGCAGGACTGTCAATTTCCCCAGCCTTGGGCCAAGGGAGTCTCTGAGAAGCTGCTAGGAGATGCTATATAGGACAGGGTACAACAGGAGACAAAAAGTAATCAGTTTGGAAATAATATATCTTGTAACAACTTCCAAAAATAGCAAACCATGACAGAAATGGGATTTTGTTCCAGTAATTATTTAAGATAGGTGTTTGCTTATAGCCTTTTCAGGCTATATAGGTCTTCATACCAGATATAGACATAGAGAAAAAGGTTGTCATGATATGTTTCTCTCAAAACACCTACTACAGCTAGATAAGTTAGTTTAATAGGCCCTTCAAAACAAAGAATGCAGTGGAGTCTTGATCACGAGAGAGAGGCTACAAGTTATATCACCTGGCAAGAGAAAGATGACACCAGAGGCTTCAGGCGAATTTCTCATGCAATATGCCTGGCTCCAGACCAAAAATAATACCAAATGTTTGTTCAGGAATAGTACATCATCAAGAGAAACAAGAAGCATGTCAGAATGGAAGTGTCTTGGAAAAACTGATGTGGGAAACCTCATTCAGAGGCTGAGGAAAAGCCAGGGTGAGGGTTCAGAGTAGGACTGAGAAGGCATCCACCAAAAAGTGTGCACAAGCAGACACAGAGAGGAGAAGAAGCTCTCAGTGCCAGTGGTGAGGTCAGGCTGGGTGCAGACCCGCTACCGTGCGAACTGAGGAGCTCAGACACAGAGAGTTCCCACAGTTAGTGCTGTCCACGGGAAAAAATAAAAATAAATAAATAAATAAATAAAAGCTTTTGTTTCAGAAGACTCATGGCACTGAATTGCAACAGACTGTCAATTGAAGAAAAGCCTGTATGACAAAGCAGGCATTGGTCCTCCCTCCTCTACTAGCATCACTCCATGTGTCAACCCTTCAACTGTGCAGAAGTGACTCTACTTTTTCCTGTTCTCCTCCCTGAATTGTGTACAGAATACACCCCTCAGCACCCATAGTTTATAGAAATAGTAATTGTCTGTTGTGGTTTAACCTGGCAGGCAGCTAAGCATCACACAGCCATTCATTCACTTCCCATCACCAACCGTGGGATGGGGGAGAGAATCGGAAAAAAAAAAAAAAAAAAAAGGAAAAAAGTCATGGGTTTAGATTAAGACAGTTTAATAGACAGAAAAGGAAGGGATGATGATGATGACAATGATGATGATGATGATAATGATAATAATAATAATAATAATAAAAGAGTATACAAAGCATGTGATGCACAGTACAATTGTTCACCGCCCACTGACTGATGCCCTGCCAGTTCCCAAGCAGTGGAGGTCCCCCAGCCAGCTCCCCCCAGCTTTTATTGCTGAGCACGATGCCACACAGCATGGGACACCCCTCTGGCCAGCCTGGGCCAGCTGTCCTGGCTGTGTCCCCTCCCAGCTCCTGGTGTACCCCCAGCCTCCTCGCTGGCAGGGCAGCACCAGGAGCTGGAAAGGCCTTGGCTCTGTGCAAGCACTGCTCTGCAGCAACTGAAACATCGGTGTGTTATCAGCATTATTCTCATCACAAATCCAAAACACAGCACCATACAAGCTATTAGGAGGAAAATTAACTCTATTCCAGCCAAAACCAGGACACCTCCTTTAAAAGGGCTGTGATTCTGCAGAATATTGAAAGTGTGACAGGTGTGTTATGGTTAGAGAAAAGTAAAGTTGAAATAGTTGCATCATTCAACCAAGCTGATGCAGAGAGAGGAATAAATGGGGGGACAAGATGGAGAGGGTGAGTGCAGGCAGGAAAGGATGAAATGTATAGTTGTTTTTACTAGTGGCACAACTGTGGAACTCACAATGACGAGTCAGTTCCCATCTCCCTGCATACCACAGAAGAATGGGCCCTTTTCCAGCATAGACAACCCAAATAGTAGCATCAGATGGGAGGAACACAAAATGAAGTGTTATAGCTACAGTAAGTGTATTAAGCAACCATCACAGCATGCCTGCTGCCCTTCTCAAAGCTTCCAAATACTGCTGTTCTTGAAAAGTAAGCAGCGGTACACCCTGCGTATCCAACTTCACAAAGAGAAAATGTCAGCACCATCCCTTCCCCCTACTTAAATTGTATGTGGTTGCACACGGAGAACAGGTTGAAGTGACTGCGCCTATACAGCAGAAAAAAAAAAAATACCACACAAAACAACTGCCGGTAAAATCTTCCCCATCAATCCTGAAAAGGGGAGGCTGTGGGGGAGGTGGCTATTAAAATGAGCTTTGTGATCAAGGGACACAGGAGAACTGTTTTAAAGGAAATTTAATTTTGCAAGTTGCTGTCTTGTAGCAATAATCAAAATGACAGCACTGCTGAGAGTTACTCATTTCCTGCAGACTACCTAATTTGTGATTGTGGTAGCAATACGTTTCTAGAACCGCAGTAAAGCATTAGCTAGGGTTTTTTCCCCTTAATTTTGCCAAAGCAGAGAAGTAGGGATTCCACCCCCACCTCCTTTTCTATTTCTAAACATGCATCTTCATTCAGCAACCAAAATTGGACCCCTCTGCCCTATGCAATTACATTTCCATGACTCAAGCTGGGTGTTTGTGTTTTATCCTGTTGATTAATAGCATTCACATTTAAATGGTCACAACCAGCCTTTGAAGTCATTAACACCCCATTAAGATGAATGGGGTAACTTCACACCTTTTGTTTCAGTCTCTTGACTGTGGAACCAACAAAACCGCAGAATATTGATTTACAGAGTAAAGACTGCCTTCACAGCCATTGAAGGAAAAAATATGGAGGTTTAAATACAGGAGAATGCTTCGATATCTGCAGAATAACTCTGGATAATCCATGTCCTGAATTTTCAACACCTGGAGAGTCGTTGCCACCTTAGTAATAAGGTAATGACATTTAAACCACTAATCAGTCTAGCACAGTTTGCACCATAATGCAGATAATTGTCAGCGTGAAGCTTCCATTTAACATCTTCTTAGAGAAAATAAATAAGTATATGCAGCATCTAACTTCTCGGTAGAGAAAACATCTCCCCGGGTTTAAATATCTGCTGACTCTGTTATTTATTCTCATACATAAAACAATAATGTAATCCCTATTGTATATCTCTCTTCAGAATGCAGCACTGATAGCACTAAAATCTAGTTAGAATTAAGTCTGAGGTGGGGGGGGAGGGGTGTCTGTTCTTCACAATGAGTAATTGTAAATAAAACCATATTGTGTCTACCGTAATGTGCTTTGTCCTAGCTCAGCTACTTTACTCTTGCTCAGCAGAAATGTAATTTACATGGGCTTCTGGGACAATCCTTCTACACTAGGCTCATTTGGGGTTTTCTTAAGTAACAAAGAAGCTATGTACTAGACAAAAAGTCAGTACTCTACCCTGGGAAGCTGTGGAAGCCCTTGCCATGACCACATTTAAACCAGACTGCATTAAAAAGATAGCAAAAAGGAAAAAAAAAAAAAAAAAAAAAAAGGAAAAAGAATTAGCGATTTAGAGGTCACTCTTCACACTATTCCTGTAGGTTCTCAAAGCCAGGATTGTATCAGAGACTCACACTGCCCCATAGAGCACAAGCTGTCCCTAGGACTGGCCAGGCTAGGCTGGCCAGTTGGACTGTGAGGCAAGGAGCGCATGCAGGGTGGGGAACAGACTCTGCTCCAGCCATCCAGGGACTGGAAATTCCTTTTCTGCAGCTGCCAGCAGAGCTCTAAAACAGAGACTGACAATCTAAGAAGAGCAGTGTGCCAGACTGTATTTTTCTTCTCCAAATTAGAGGATAACATGACAATTAAAACCAAGGGAGATCTAGGGGACATTGCTGCTCACAGGGCCACAGCTCTCCCCATTTGCTGGGGCTCCCAGGCCTGTCCCCATAGTACACCATTCAAATTCTGGCTTTGAGCCATCTTTGGCTCGTGGGTTTCCAGATAGGAAAAGATGTTCCTTTTCTGGTTATTATAATATCAGAAAAATAATTTTCATGCATTGGTACAATACTCTTTTTCCTTTACTCTGTGAGGCAGGTACCCTGCAGCCTTGTGTGAAGCAATCAGATGGTTTAAAAGAGATCATAGAGATCAATGATTTTCCCTTGCATTACTACAGATTGGAATTATGTAGTGATTTGGGACTGTTGCTACAGGAAGGAACTGCTCAGATTGAGTCATTGCAACAGATTAATACAGCATTTAATTAATCTGCTTAACACTGCTGAGGGACTGTTAGGCACTGCTACTACTATTCTAGAGAGACCCAAAGAACAGCAGAGAGGCAATGACTTGCCCAGGGCACCCGGCAAGTCAGTGGTGAAACAGTAATCAGGACTTGGAAACTCCTGTCTCCCTGCTGTCAAGACCAAACTGCCTAATGAACAGTGTTCTGCAGTGGTTTGCTCTCATAGGGTCGTTCCTTGCTCCTGATCACTTGTGTTGAGGTTTGCTCTCTGCCACAGCGGAGGAAAACCCAAATTGGCCTTATCAGTGAGCATTTAAAATGCAGCAGACAAGCTGATTGAAAGGAATCTTAATTTTGCTTTCAGTAAGAAGCATCTGTTATGCAATACCATCAGCAGAGACGCTGTTCTGATTTCCTCAGCAGTGATCAGGTAACTTTGCTTAGGAGAACTATCTGACCTTCATACTAGTAGTTAATTCACTTGGGACTTGGATTATTCCATAGTTAAAGTAGGAGATACCTCTTATTATCCCTGAAGTATGTTCACGGTATTTTGCTGCAAATCAGTAAATAAACCTTCATTACTGACTGCTGCTTGAAAATGATTGTCATGAAAAATATTTCAGTAATCTTCTGAAAATGTCAGAGAAAGCAATCTGGTTAACTTTGGTTAGCTTTAAGTTTCCTTCTCTGAGATTTAGTGTGTTCTGGCTGGAATTATCCTTGAGTGAGTCACTTTTTAAGTTGTGTGTGTGTGTGTGTATGTATGTGTGTGTGTTTATTTTGCTATCAGTCATACAGAAATCCCACCAGAAGTACATTTCAGGAGAACAAAGATTTAAATGTCATTACATACCCCTCATGTTACGTTTAAATAGCGACAATATGAAACCAAAAGTTCCTATTTTCTGTACATTTCAAAACATTTTTCCTACGTGAAACATGAAGAAAATCAATATTTCATAGCAGTCTGTAGAAAACACAAAAAGTCTACAAGCTATGTGAAGTATGGTTACATACAGGGTAGAGTTTTGACATTATTTAGATACAGAAATCTGGAACATTTTGTCTGGTTTAAAAAACCCTAAGGAATGCTCTGGGTGTTTCACCATATGCTAGGAGAGATGATGGGAGAAAACTGGCAGAAGTTATCTCTTCCCACCCAGTTTAACTGATTCAGACAGGGCAATTTTGTTGGAAGAGTCTGCTGGCAATCAATATGTCTCAGCTTGCTCCTATATGCCTTGCTGAGAGAGAGAGAGCTGTTGGAAGAGAATCAAGACATGAAACTTTTTCTACTCTAGTTTAAAGCTTATGAAAGCAAATGATCTCCAGGGCACTAATCCTTTCACCTTGGTAAACATGCAACGAATCTAAATGAAAGAAAAACAAGACTCCTCCCTCCTCCTCCTCCTTCTGCAGCAGCACTGAGTATTTCAGCCTGCACAGTGGTTTCTGCCTTGCCAGTGCACTACAGCCATTCTGTAAAACTCAAAATAAAAAAAAATAAAATAAAAAAATTCAAAGGGAACAAAGAAAAGGATAATATGTTCCCTGCCCATTTCTCAACATGTGTTTTCAAGCAAAAAGCCAGTACCTTGCCCTATACAGAACAACTACAGATTTGACAAGGGTGAATCAGTGCTGGCAGCCTCTTTGTTACTGCTAATGACAGGCACCCATTCTCCTGATCTGCCCATCTTTCTTGGCACCAATTCTGGAAATAAAACAGCCTGACTTGGAAAAACAAACCATTAGAGATTGTTACTTGTTCCTAAAGAGTTATTTAGCACTGTTTATTTATTGACCAAATATTTTTATACATGGTATAAATAAACCTGGCTTAATGAGCTCGGAAGGCAATACTTGAGGCATTCACTTCTTTACTTAATAATATGATAATGGATTGTCAGTAATTTCATCTGGCATCTCAGATAAAAGTATACCCTTCTGGAAATATAGGATCAGGTCAAAGAAGAAGACTTTCTCTTTTTTCCCTTAAGCAACAAACAGTGTCCCTAAAAATAGTATTTCATGTATATTCTCCTAAGGTTAAAGTGAAGCAAAAGAGCAGTGGCTATTACAGAAACTCCAGTCAAGTATATTATACTTGGACTTCAGTAACACTGGACTTTTCTTCACTGGAGGTGGATCAGTTAGTGAACCATCCTTGGCTGTTAAAGAAATACTTACAAATAAATATTTTAAGTCTACTCTGCCTTGCCTATTTCTAAATCACATTGATTTCTTAGGGAAGATAATTTAGTATCAGTTGTTTGCTGACTAAATGATATAGACCAAGAAGACTAGATACTCTGGCGTAAATCTTGATGGACCAACTGTAACTGGAAGAAGATGAAGACTAGGCCCAACAGTTCAACATCACATGAGTGGGAAATGAGATGGAAAGAACAGGAGAGAGTAGCTTGAAAGAAAAAAAAAAAAAGAAGTCATTGTCCAATGTTTTACACAATAGCTGATCTATCTATTTCTTCTTGATACTGGGTACTGATGGACTGTTATTGGCTGTCATGTCCTAAAAAAATAATTTCTCTTTTCTCTAGCATTTCCCTGGGGGGAAACAAACAAACAAACAAAAAAAGTGCATAGCTCTGAGGGGGAGAGAGATGTTCAAAACGTGCCAGAGCCATATTTATATGGTTCATACTAAACAATATAGGTGGTTACATTGATGCAGCAGGCCAATTTTTGCCATGCCTACTCAATGTGCAGTGAAGGGCACTGCTATGCACTAGACATATCCCATGAAAAGCTTTCTTTCTAATGTTCTTGCTGACAGGGAGAGGTGAGGGAGCCATGAGAGCTTTTGTCTCCCTGTCATGAGGCTCTGGTTAAGAGCATTCTAGATGCTCTCTCCATGTTTCCCTTGCACCAAGCAATCCAATACAAGGATTTCAATATCCCACTGCTGTGGAACCATGGCATGTAATGCAAAGAATGTAGAATAAACACCTGGAGACGTGGTTACCCGTACATAAGGTAATTGGCTGGGGGACTTCCTCAGTCCTTACATGCTCCACCTGTCACCTAGGCTACTGTTAGATTTTCTTGCCTCAAATTGCTCCTTTGCTGCCATTTCCATGACTCGTAGTTTTCTGTGGAGTTTCAGCCAAAAAAGCATAACATGCCAAAACTAGAAATGCATATACATTTTCCCCTTTAGATATTTAAAGAGTGAAAATCAGCTGATGTGGAAAGTCAGTATGAAGTCTTCTGCCTCATCTGTATTCCATAACAGGGAGTAAAGGCCAGAACAGGAATGATGTTCTGCATTCATTTTCACTGCATACTTGGGTAGCTGGCACAGGCCAGTGTTCAGTAAGGAAAGCATATACACCAAGGTAGGAGGTGAGCCACTGTGGTGCAGAACCCCATCGCTAGGGCTCTCCCACAAGCACGCTTTCATGAGCCCAAGAGGGTAAGGCCCACAGCAGAAGGCCAGCTTCCACAGCCTGCTCTGAGCTTCTTCTGTGAGCCTCCATGCAGCACAGCCATGCCAACCCTGTTGTTGCGTCACCTACATTAAAAACAACCCAGCCATGGCAAAGAAGACTACTCTGTAGGCCAAATGATAAAAACAAGCCACTGGTAGCTTTTACAACTAGCCAGCCTTGTTCAATGTGCATTTGAAAATATTTTTCTTATTATTCAGGGGCATGAAACCACAACAAAGCTATTCAGCATTTGCGTGTAAACCATGTGTACACATAAAGAGCCTGAGACTCCTTCTGTGTAGCCTGAAATCTTGGAACCATGCTTAATGCAATCTGCATGCTGTAATACCAAAACATGCTTGGACTAGCTGAAAGAGGCAATTAGGTGTTTCCTCACTTTGTTGCTTCAACAAGCACTTTACACAGGAATTTAGCATTCATTTACTTTTGTTTTTTCTTTGCTTTTTTTTTCTACAGAATGAAAGTGTTGAATGCTCTCACTTAGACAAAAATGACTAATTCCAGAAACCAGTCATGAGAGTTATCCTATTACCTGTTTGTTGGAAAAAAAATGCAAAGAATCAGTTTTGGAACACATATATTTATCTATAACTCGTTGATAGGAAAAATTTATGTGATATTAGTATCATAGCAATATTAGTATTACAGAAGACAGACGGGACTCCACCCACGATCTTACTCCAAGGCATGTTACTAACACATAATTCTTTCAGTTTAACAGTGACTAGTTTTAATGGTTAACCAGATGGTTTTATTTATCTTATTGTATCTGGGGGACGAAAAATTAAAAAAAAAATTTCAAGGAACTGCATGAAGTTGCATGTTTCTTTTATGTTGAAGATTTAACTATTTAGATAAGGCTGTATTTAGACAATCAAATTTTCATCTATCATATCACAAGAATACAGGTACTTTCACACACAAAAAGTAGGTATGTTGTCCATATACCACAGTACTCTGTCTTTAGCCGTGGTCAACACCAGATGCTTCAGAGGTAAGCAGAGGTCAGATTATCTTCTATATGTCAGATTATCCTCTTCACCAACTCCTGACAATCAAGATTTTACTGTAATTCTGACAATCAAGATAAATTCTGAAGTGTAAGATTTAGTGTTTATATTAAGTCACTGGCTTTGAATCCATATCAAATTAGCCCTTTAATCCTAAATTGTCTCTGAATTCTGTTTCTCAACAATACACCCTGGAAATAGGAGCTCACTCCGCAAGGCAGAAAAAGCATTTCCTTTTCTGTGCCTAATTTGACATCTCTGGTGGACAGCAAGTAGTTCCTCAGTCCTGTACCTTCATCAGTTTTTTCCAGACTTGGCAGGCTCCCACCTGTGGTTTTACCCAAAGATTTCAGTGTCTGAATGAAATGGCAGACTTAGTAGTATGCTTAGTTCTCAGGAGCCTAGTGTAGTTCAAAAAGGAAGAGAAGGGGGAAGGGGGAAGGG
>VXAA01003895.1:571992-594714 GCA_013399115.1 Anseranas semipalmata | reverse complement strand
AAGGAAAGGAAAGGAAAGGAAAGGAAAGGAAAGGAAAGGAAAGGAAAGGAAAGGAAAGGAAAGGAAAGGAAAGGAGGAGCAGGAGCTACGAGCAGTAGCTAACATTGCTACTTACTACATCACAAACAACTTAAAAGACAGCACAACTAAGACTCTAAACAGTGGAGAATGAAAAATGGCAAAAGTGCAGGTGAAGAAAGCTGTTTAGGCAGCATTCTGCCAGCAGAAGTCTCCAGTAAAGACATGGTCTCCTGCCTACTTCACTTGTGTTTACAGAGGCGATAGGTAGGAGAGGTAATGCAAGCGTTGTCCCTCAACCAGGACCTAACTCTACCTGAGTCAGCATGCAAGGCACCATCTATATCTGAAAGGAAAAAGTAAAAAAGTCAATGGACTCCAGGGTCATGTGTTCTTCTAGCAGAAAGTCACCCTTACACATCCTACCTTTCCAGCGCTCAGTATTACCAACATCCCAGCAAGCCTAGACAACCTGTTACCTGTCAGCATTCCCAGTTCAAGATATGCAGGAGAGTTGTTGTGATGGATTACATAGCCTGCTCTAAGTAAATTCTTATCATCTGATTTTTGCACAAAAATCTCTATAAAAAAAAAAAGTATTAAAAGCATGATTAGTATAAAAAGAAAGGTAATGGCTAGTCTAGCAAATATTGCTTTTCTATTTTGCATTGAAAGAAACAGTAAAGCTTTCAGTGTATTACTCTTCTTCCAGTACTCACTACAATTTGAGCTAGTGTTCATCAACGCTTCTAAATTACTGAGAAGACTGTAGCTAGTCATCTACTTCCTTATTTTTTCCAGCAGCCATGCCAACATCATATTTTTGTGTAAGTCTCTTAAAACTATAAAACATGCTGCGACTGGTAGGAGATTTTCGGAAATGTGAGTTTAGTTATCAGCTAAGAGATTGCAGTACAGAACATGTGCCAAAAAGAACCTTATATTTGCATGCTACTGATGATGTGGTGAAGGACAATTGACAAATTGTCTCCATGGAACACTTCTCTTCTATCAAAGTCAATTTAGAGCACAGGAAGGTGTTTGGAGAATTCATTTCTTGTTCAGTCCAGTTTTCTCAGTGCAGTCACAAAACTAAAGTTCAGTTCAGTTTTTGGTTTTGAAGCTTCAGAATTGCAGACCAGTCATTAAGGGTAGGATACACTGGCCTTTTCTGGACTCCCTTACCCAATTTTGGGGGGAACCAGGAATGGTCTCAGGCATAAATGCCCAACACAGATAGGTATTACTGCCATCTGTTGGGAAGAGACAACATAGCAAATGGGAAAATAGACTGTTGGAAGGCAGTTGCCCCCAAAATTCCAGTAACAATGCAGTATGCCCAAACCCGCCAAAAGCAGAAAGCCCAAATCAGAAAATTGGTCTCAAACAGTGTTCTAGACATGATCTAAAAGGGATTTCCCCCACGCTCTAATGAAATAAGAAGCTCAAGTTCTGAATATGATGTGAGGCAAAGGCACAGCTTCCAGCACACCTGCTTGGCAACATTTCCCATGCCTGTTGGAGGCTCCTGCTGCTGAACCAGACCACTTCTCCAGCCTGCTGCAACTCTGCACTGGTGGGTCCTGCAGCAGGCCAGCCCTGTTTACCCCAGGGCTATCAGGCACAATCTGCTCCACCAATCTTGCACATCCTTGCTCAGTATGGAAGGTTGGTTACAGGTGAAAATTCACTCAGAGGCGTCATTTGTAGTCAATGTCTTAGTCCACATGGGAGGGCTTGCATGTCTCTTCTGAACACACTTCCACCCTCTGTCAGCGTCCCTTTTGTCCAGCATGAAGGAGATGCTTCACAGGCTTCTCTCCTAGCATCTCAGGCTTCATCTCCCAGGCTTCTCTGCTCATCTTCTCACCAGGAAGGGCATATGGAGAAGATGAGAAGTCTTTACTTTTGATGGGATGTTGTGAGGGGCTACACAAGCAAAACCAACATTTTCAAATAAAAAAAAAAAAAATGAGAGGTTAAAACCTAAAGCCCCATTGTTGTATTTTCAACAATGTTGAGGTTGCTGGGTAAAAAATGTTCACAACATTTAAATTTTTGACAGAGTAAATAGAAGTTTGGGGAGATTTTCAGGTGCATCAGGGTATTTGGTTCCCCTTTATGCCACATGGACTTAATCAGCAGGGTGCTACTGAAAATCAAGCTAGCTGTCTGTCTGCATGTTTAGCTGCTAAGTACCTTTACATTCTAGTTCTTAAGAATTAAGGCTAAAATGCTAGCTCTGTTCGAATCTATGACAAATTCCCACTGATAGTCCCAGCACTTCATACTAAATCCATATTCAGGCATCTAAATAAGTAGTCTGTTGGTTTTGTTTGTTTGTTTGTTTGTTTCCAGTATTCAGATCCCTAGCTCTCTTCTTTAAGTAAATATGTGTCCTGGAGCCAAACTGTGAACTTTGAAGTTTAACTTCAGACACATATTTTTAGAAATCTTGTTTTTAATTGTACGTGTGATCCTTTTTTCTGTAGTAGTCACTTTAGAGATATAGAATACCCAAGTATAGATTACCATCTTTTGAAAGTTAAAATCTACTAAAAGTGCCATGTGTTGTACTCCTGGATGTGCCATTCGTTGGCAGGATAATAGATGATAGAGACAAATATGTGCTGCAGCAAAGCTGCATCTGCAGAGCCCTTTAAAGGCCTGTTTTAGAGAGTTGCACATTTGATCTGGCTTCAGTGTAGGACGTATAGGGAAGAAAAATAACATGTCTGAGTGTACAAGCATGAGAAACTTATCACTGGAATGGCCTGAGTGTTACAAGCCAGATTTGAAAACATGTTGGCAATATTGCACCTAAATCTGGGGCAGCACAGGATGAGCTGGTTTTGTAGCTCACATCACTCTTTCCTAAGACACTATCACTACTACAATTAATGGGGGAGGGGGGCTTGAAAACACAAACCTACTCTACTAAATGGTTATTAACATTTCTAAATGGGTGAGTTTTTTTAATAATTGATTTTAAAAATTGCTCTTGGTCTGAGACTTCTGTTGCAGTTTCTGTCCAGATCAATTTTTACAGCTGAAATAACTCTTGAACTGCAGAGTTCATAACAGGAGCAGTGACAGATCCTAAGCCTTATGAGAAGGTTTACTACAAAAGAAAGTATAAAAACCCTAGGATTATTGCATTTTCCTTTGTTTATTTACAGTACTATACAAAATAAAAAATAATAAAAACAACAAAAAATACCACACTAAAGATAAATTCATTCCTATTGCTTTCCTCCTGCAGAGCATTAATAGGTTTTAGAAATGAAATTGTTTTATTAATTTGATTAAGTTAAAGAAAAATTCACACTTCCCATGAATAATTCAGATTACCATCATATCTTCAAATGTCATATGTAAAACATTGTTATACCTCAAAAGTCCCTCACAGTCTAATGTACATTTAATTTTCAATAATGTTGATTTATAGTTTTATAAAGCAAAATAATAAATATAATAAATTGCTCCTATATTTCCTGATTTCAGTCACTATAAAATAACTGCTGTAGTTTTACATTTTCAGTGTGAAATATTAAATACATAAATCAAAACAAGATTATTTTTCATCTGGAGCTGGAGACTGGTTTCTGAAACTGACAAATTCATTTTAGTTAAAATGAATGTTTTAGAAAGGAGATCTTTACTGAGTCCATAACAGCTCTAAAAGAAATGGAATTTTGCATTCTAATATCCTGCTTTTGTTGGCTTCTCTGTGATGTGTGTTGAGTCTTGCAAATGCAATGGCTAGAAGCAGCCCCAAGTTTCTCAGAAGCATCATCCTGTTTTCTCCTTGCCAGTATTCTTTTCACTCTCTTTTCCCAACCACAGATGGTTCTCTTGACAGTACGCAGCCACATCACTGCTAGGCTGATGTTCTTGTCAGCTGCAATTTTGGGTACAACATGTTTGTATACACAAATATATATACATGTATGCATATATGTAACCATGCCTAAAAAGAATTGTTAACCAAGAAGAATGCTAGGGAACAATAAGAACAATTCAAGAGAGATGCAGAATTTTTAATGTGTGCAAGCAGATTCGGTTGTTTTTACACATTCACTGTCTCAACCAGAAGCTTCATTGGGCACAAGAAATACTGTTTTGCATCCTTGATTAAAAAGAGTAAATCTAATTATAGGGAATCATTACAACATTTAAATATCTTTCAGCTCTTAAAGTGCTTAAACATTCCACCACAAGAAGCTTTCAGAAGGAGTCATGATACCTGCATACTAAAGAATTTCAGGGTGCAGGAGTGAATGGGCAGGGACGACAAATAGAGTCTACCTGAGGCTGGACATTAGACAATTTTGGAAATCAGAACCATACTGTCAGTCAAGTGGCCTCCCCAGGGCCTTGCATAAAACTTGCAACAGATCAAATATTGGCAACATTAATTGTGGGGATTTCCATTGGTGATCCACACACATTGTTTTGTTCTTATTCATATTTTAAGACAGTTCCAAGAGGTAATGCTGAATTTTCCTCATTGTATATGTCTGAGAAGTGTTTGAATCAACACAAAGAATAAAAACCCATAGAGGAAAGCCTCCAGCTTGGGCAGTTAGATGTTTTGTCTTGGATTGTTTCTTTTTTTAAGAACAAAGGAAAAAAGTCATCTAAGCTGTTGTGGAGACCTATATCACATCCACGGGACAAGTTTGTCAGGGACTGTCCCACAGCTGAGCGTTACCATGGCCTAATTGCCTGGATGGGTTGGCTAATAGATTACTGCAGGATGCCACAATTGCCTGGCAAAGGCACCTGTGAATTCCTATGCACAACAGAGCAGAAGTCATCCAAGAACATTTTTGAATTTTCTTTTACCAGAACCGAGAAGATAGTGATAGAAAAAGAATATGAGTAGGAAAGAAAATTTTGCTATTAAGTTTGCTACTTTAGGAAGCACTAGTATTGCCATTTACATAAATGTTTCTTTGCAGTAACATTACTTTTGTTATTGCAGTTTACTTCCTCGGTTATTATTTTGTGGGGATGTTTCAACAATTCTACTGCGCACTGCATTTAAATTCTGAAGTTAGTATTTCTCTTTGCAATTGTGAATAGATCTTACAGGAAATTAACTTATATGTGCAGCATTTTTGTATTGGAAGAGCAGGTTATTCTCTTCCAGTCTGAATCACTGGGAGAAGGAGGCAACTTGATGTCATGAATTAATTAAACTCAGACAGCCAGGAACTTCATTAGTGGTACCTGTAATTCTCTCTGTTGATTCAGAGCCAAATCTTGAGATCCTTCTGTGGCTTTCATTAAGACAAAAATCCACTCAGGTAACTAGGAATTTTCTTTGCTCAGGACCTAAAGTCTTTAAATTTGCCTTGTTGTGGTTTCAGTCCTTCAGCCAAACCCATACAGTCTAAAAAGGCAATGAATCTTGAGACCATCCTGTTATTTCCAGACTAGTTCAATTTGACAAGAGAGGTGGTATGAAATCTGAACTAAAACATAAAGGGTAATATATAATATATAGTGGCTGAGAAGTCTCTTTGTTCATAAATATTCCACCACAAGGATATTTTAAATTCTTTATCCTTCTGGAATCAAAGAGTTCAGTAAACCATGAGTAGCTTACTCATGGAAAATATTAAATGAACAACTATAAACAACTATGACCTAACAGAGAAAAAAAAAAAAATAAAGTAGAGAAACGGATGATGGCTATTAAATCTGGTAAGCCCATCTTAAGCTAATATGGAAAGACACAGCCATTAACTTCAGTTGTGCAGTCTTGGAGTCTTGTTGGATGCTTCAAGGGAGTCAGTGATATTGTAGTGGCTGAAACAAGCCAGGCATTCACTGCTGGGTAAGACAGAGATGGGCATGTAAATGACCCAAGACCCAGTCTCTCACCGTCTTGGGTTTCTCCGCATCCCATAAACCGTGTCATTTTCTAAGGCCCCAACCTAGACTAAGCTTGACATTTTTCTTTCTATTTTCTTTTACAGAAAATCTACCTCTACTAGTCAGCAGTTACTTCTTAAAAGCGGGGTTGGGGGGGGACAATTTGAAGGACTTATAAAGGATCCCATAGATTTATAATGTCTGTAACATCCTAAAATATGTTGTCTATTTTTTTATTCCTAAATTCCCTCAGGAGCTCTAGTTCCACTCAACCTTTATGAAATTAATCAGATTAGCAGTTGTATAAGAGAACTTTTAAAGTGCATTGTACACTATAATTTATACTTACAGTTAAGCAATAGTCCTTGTTTCATTGACCTCTAACCATTTGCAATTTAATATTATGTGACTGCAGTGCACTGTGTGATTAGAAAAATATGCATATAGTATGCATACACACAGACTCACCATAACCGTGAGAAAAAAAAAGTATTGCAACATGCTGTCTCATCCAAAATTTTTAGAAACTCAAAGTAGCTCTCTAATTTTTTTTTTTTTGCTTTGCTTTGCTTTCATCTAATATCTTCTGCTGACTTAAAAAAAAAAAAGAAAAGAAAAGGAAAACTGCAAAACAATTCTCTTCTGTGTATACATGTAGTTGTTTAGGTATCAGATCATCTTCACAATGTAATTAACTTTATCAGGTTTAAGTGTAAGTATGTGTTGTTTTAAAAAATCACAGTGCTCCTGTAAGTGTTATTCAAAATGTTTTCATGCAACTTTGCCAGATTTTTACCTTCCAATTTAATGGATATGTCTTTATATATTTAAAATACTGAGTTCCTACCAGTTCTCATGGTTAACTTTGAATTTTAATGTACTTCTGTTGTTTTCAAAATTGCTTTCGAAGTAGAATGAAGGTGTCAAAGAAAATACAACACTAAGTATACATTAAACAACAAGTATCTGTCAAGGTTACACAACTCTGAGTTAAATTTAGTTTCTATCAAGCCCAAGAGACGATGCTTTACAAATAGGTGAGATGGAGATCAGATGCAGAGAACTTAGAGAAAATAGAAAAAAAACAGCATGTTGAGGCTTTGGAACATACAGCAGTGCTGTAGGATTTTTTTTCTGCTGCTGCCCATCTATGTGGAAGTACTTATAAGTGAGAAAAAGAATAATGGACTATATAGGAAAGAAAGGTTATGATAAATTGAAAGTGAGGAAGGGAATGAAGATAAGAACAGTGGGTTAAGAGCATTACATTAAAGCTGTAAATTAGGACCTCATCACTTATCCAGAGAGAGAGAAGAGAAAACTGGAACTGACTTTGCAGAATAATTTAATGAGAATAGAAACCCCAGTGGAGCAGCTCCAAAAGGTGGACCCCTCTACCAGGGCTCTCTGCCAACCCCAAACTCTCTGCAAGCTTTAACCCAGCATACAATGGGTATTCTGTGCCTCTCACAAGTTTCTTCTCTTGCCATATCTCTTTAGGCATGCTGGTCATAAAGCTAGTATCTTTGTTTGAACTGGCAGGGATCATGCTGGTGTGGTTTACACAGTGGCAGGTACAACACAGATGTAAGGAAGAACTCATTAGAGCACATGGAATGGTACCATGTACCTTGAGAACTAGCTTCAGTGGAGAGTGACCAAAACCCATTTACTATCATATACGTGTATTTTATATGTGACACATATATATGTGGCCACACATACATGGTATTATATATAGCAATATATAGATGTGTAAAATCAGGAAATCCATTACTGATATAAAAACAATCAGGAAGAAAATCTTTCCTGAAGTGGCTACTTCACACACTTCTATGGTTCCACTTTGCCTGACAATAAATCCTTTCTAGAGTTTATGTCCATAAGTGAGGCTCAAAGCTGATTGCTAATTAGCTACCCCTACACAGCCTTTGCCTTCAAATTTTGACACATCTTTTACAGACTCCATTGACAATGAGCCAGTTGTGAATTATGCTGTGTACAGGAATTGCCAAAATCCAAGTGTACTGCTTTCACTTCCAGAAGTATGGTCTATGCGGTGTCCTTAACAGAGCGCTTTGCCATACTGACTGCCTTTAGTCCTACAATAAAGTAAATAAATAAAAAGAAAATAATAATAATAAAAAATCCTTTATTTCAACCACTAGATGAGTTAAAAATAATGGGCCTAAATGTGGAGGTGAAGGGTGTTTTGCTCCAGAAGGAGTACCAACTGACTGAGTCAGTTTGAATGGGCTCCAAGGCTGCAGTCCTCCTCATGTGTTGTATCTACCACCTGAGGCAGATGCCTTAGATACTTTAAGGTGTCTAAATACCCATATTTACACAACATAATCGACCTCCAAATGCTCAATTGCATTCACCTACGAGTGCAATGCAGCTCCAAGACAGAAAGTGCATGCAGCTAAATGTGAGCTATGGCTATGCAGAAACCATAGTGTCCAAAATCCCCTGAGAGTCTACACAGTAGAGTCTAGAAGGCCAAAAACACTTTCTAAAACAGGCACCCAGATAAGGTCTTCCATAGAACAGCTACTGCAGACACCTAAATTTAGATATTTTAATCTCAGTACTAACACCATGCTACATATCCAAAGAAAAAGACAGTAGAAGCTAATGTACAGGAACCCTGGTCAAAAAAAATATGAAACCAAAAATTCAGAGCGTAGAATAGAAATAGAGCATGTCCAAGACCAAATGAATCATTTTCAACCAGAAAATCATAAGTGCTCAGAACTGCTGAAATGAACAGAACAAAACATATGCCACTGGAGAACAAGAGAACACAAGAACAAAATGCATAATCTGATATGGATCAAGTTCTCACCATATTTCTCAACCTTTTGCAGCCTGTAATCTTCCATAGTTTTGCACCTGTAAGCCTACAAACTGCTTTGGTCTGCCTATGGATTGATTCATACAGTAACTATACAGGATATGTAACAATATCATTTCCTAATCATGGCACAACATGAACCATTTTGTTAACAAGGATTAATCTGACTACCAAATAATGCTCACACCTATTTAGACAGAAGCCTAAAACCTTAATGAGGTGGAATACTTTAAGCATTAAAAATGCAGATCTAAAGGGCTGCAAAGATTTTAAATTAGCAAGTGAGCATCACACTGGTCTAGGCAACACAATGAATCATTGTGAATCACTTGGCAGAAACTGCAACTCAACTTCAAAGCAAAAATTAGTGGCTTGGACCTCTGGGTGGAGGGAGCCATAAAATACTAGCATCAGCTTTTGTATGTAGCAAGCTCACTGTACAAAGCTAACCCTGCCCAGTATCTTCTTTACTAATCTAGGGACTCTTCTTGCAACTCATCTTCTTTTCCTACGGTCTCTTTCAATGTAAATGCATCAGGTAATACCACCAAAGTATGTGAACACTGTTCGTCTCTCTGCAGCAGTTGTTCCTTTTTTATTTGTTTTGCTCTTTGCAGCAACTTTCTGAAAATTCCTATTTTCAAGCACACCACTCCAGAGGAGGCTCTTAAATGCATTCTCAAGTCATTTGGCCAACCTTCTGTAGGATGTTCCTCTCCTCCCTGCTCTGTTCAGTCATCTCACCACTCTGTTGTCCCTTTGTCAGCCTTCTAGCAGAAATCGGAAATTGCTCTCTTCATTTTAAATTGTGAGCAACTGAACTGAGTTAAATAGATGCCCTGAGTTTGAGTACATGAGAAGTTGTCATTTGATGGAAAGCTGCAGGATCCGTCCATCCTTCCTGCAACCTGCTCTTCTATTCACTATGCAAAGCGTATATAGAACAAGCTTTTTTTCTCATGTGTCTTTCTGGAGAACCAGTACTGAAACCAGGCTGAAAATACACCAAGCCACCCAGAAGCAACACAACTGATTATAAAATTGTTCTCCAAGTATCAGAGAGCCAAACTTTTGTCTATGGCCACACCTTTTCCAGAACGCTGGCATGCGTAGGGTGAATGCTAAGGATGGTTTTAACCAAATTATGCTGTCAGAGCAATGTGTTCAAACCTTTACTATAGATGAGAATCAGATTAGGATGTCTCAGTCTTATATAATTCAGCTGTGGGTATGTCTGCATGCACTAAGACTTAAACAAAAGTGAAATTGGGCTGAGAAGATAGCTCCCTACTTAAAGAGGACTAATTAAAAAATGGAATTCAAAATAAATCAGCTAACTCATCTTAAAAGGCAGAGAAGCACAGCCCACGCAGGAGGAGCAGCCAAACTGCTGCCATCCTCCCTCCAGGGGATAAAAGAGGACATCTGTGAAAAGTCCTCCCTTCAGTTTCTCCAGAGTAGCAAGCGCGGGAGTTGAGAAGACATTAATCATATTCCACCCTTTGTATTTGAGGAAAAAACTCTGGAGGGGGAATATGACTGAGAAAAAACACGTACCTTTGGGATCTGATTTTGTGATGAAATATAACCACCTCTTTGTTGGAAAGAGTTTCTGAATCCCTACATCTGTGTAAGTGGGAAGTTAGCTGTGTGTATCTATTTCACAAAGGTAAAGATCCCCATCAAACCTCTGTTTCAGGATACCAGCAATGGAGGGTAAAATATACACAGACTTCTTGCAGCTTCAATATATTGTTAAGCTGTCCTTTCAGGCAACGTGTAAATTCATAGCTTTGATGGTCAGCCCTGGTGCCACCACACAATTAGTGTCTGTGTTATTAGGACTCTCAGATGTGTGGGTGCTCTGTAATACTTTCATTTGAATATGATTAATGTTCTTTACTTTCTAGCTCAAGCTGTTTTCTTGTGTTGCTTTGCACGGTCAAACAGTCGACAGCACAGTGGTAGCTGAACTTCACATGGTAGGTGAAATGATTCATGCATATATATTATGTCTCTAAAAACACTTTGGGATCCTACAGGATAAAAGACACATTTAGAAATGCAAGTCATCATTATCATCAGTAAATTGGATGTTGGAAACACAAAAGCCCAATTCAGAAGCATGAACATTTTTTGAGTTTCATTTATATCTAAAAATATGGGAGATAGACACGACAGTGCTCAAGAAATTCTTCAAGCTGATTTTAATAACAGTCATTATGTTAAAAAATGAAACTTCTCCTTGTGTCAGAGATGAACTGGGAAGAAATAAAGAAAGAGAAGAAACTCCTGCAGCACCTCTGTGCCCTTCTAGAATTGCTGTTCATCATTCTTTCTTTCAGCAGTTCGCTTGCTCCTTTTGTGCAAAAGGTACCACCATCTAATGAAACAATTAAGGCCTGACAGTTTAAATACGCTATTCTGTTCTTTTCAAGCATAAGTGCCAGCCATCAAGACAAACTATACCCACTGCTTCACTATCAGCAGAGTCATTGTTATCCCAGATAGAGTGCCCTAAAAATAAAAGCCATTCTGTATGTGCAGCTTCATCAAGTCAGGTCATGTCAGCCCCGCAGGGTAGACTGCACTGTACTAATTTTATTATTCTATTTTTAAACATAGCCTCCTTAGATCTTTTAGTGTGTCCTACATAACAATGCAGAATTGACATATTGTATTCAAGTTCCTACTCCCAACCACCCCCAATTTCTGAATATCCCACCCAGTCAGTATGCTTGCTGTCCAAAACAGTGTTGAAGTGGTTGTATTTGGCTTCACGTCACCTGTTGTGCATTGCTTGGCTTTTAAGGGTCATGAGATCAAATCAAAATTAGTGTCCACAAGATTGAGCAGTGTTAACAATTTAGTGCCCTGGGCACTATATTTCAAGGAGGGCACCACCTCCAAAAGCTGAACTGAATTTTATAAGCCCATGAACATATTTGCAGTGGGAGGGTTTCATCTGGAACTACCTCAGATATAGTAAGGCAAGAAGTCACCCTGAGTATGATCTTCTCTCAGAGAGAGAATAAAAATTATCATGTCATTTTGGTACATGTGAGGAATTTAGTCCTTAATAGCTGCCCTCCTATAGCACTGAGGTCACCCAAGCTATTTAAGAGTTATAATGCTAGTACAAAACACAGAAATGGAGGAAGAATTGCCTATATTTTTCAAGGCAGATTGAGGGAACTCCATTGGCACACAGATTTACACCAGGCTGTGGCTCTTGGACTGCCTTTCATACTTGAATTTTTTACACCAATCAACACTAGAAAGGTATATACATTGTAGGGCGGCTTTTGAAAACTATGAGCTGGACAAGAAAGTCCTTTTCTATCCCTTGCACCTACTCCTTACAGCAACAAAATTCAATGCTGATTTCACCAAAACCCCAAGCTGCTAAAAAAATCCTACCCTGTACCTGCAGTTTGGAAATTAGCACTTAGCCCAGTGTTAACTAGAAACCTGACGCTAACGAAATTACAGCTATTGTGATTAGTGCCACAGTGGTGATTTTGGAACATAACAAGAATCCATTCAGTGTTTAGCATGTGCACAATAAAAAATTACACCACCATATGCAAAAGAAGAGGGAAGGAAGAGGAACAAGCTTGTTTTTAGCAGTTTGGCTAAGTTCCATAGATGTTGAAATTGTCCTTTTTGTCATATGTAGTGTCATATCCCCAGTGATCAGACAGGCAGCTGTCTCAGGAGCTTTAGGCTGAATCTGTGGACAGCAAACAGTGCTCAAGACCATATCACGGTATGCCCTAAAATAACCATAGTTTAGACTGGTAATATCATCCTGATGAAGTTTTGTGCAAGAGGATGAGATCATAGGAGGCACCAGCTTCTTAGAAATGTATGGTGCCTGCTGCACTCTATTCCATTGGTTAATCCCCAGCTGGGCTTCTTCAGGTTTGGCAAGGCACTTCATAGTTGTTTTTTTTTTTTTCATTTTGCCTGATTATCTGTTGGTATGCAAGGGTCTGGAGCTTGTTTTGTTCTGTTTATTTTATTTGTTCAGGTTTCAGCCAAGAAGAAAGGAAGGACGTTGGCCCAATATTTGAATTGCATATTTGAAAATATTACTTAATGTCTCTCCCCATGTATCCCATTTGCTAAGGAAACAGCACTGAAACAGGACTTAGAGATGGATATCATCTCCTCCTCTGCTTGACTACTTCCACAAAAATGTACGTACCTTAGTATATGTAAATGATCACCTAACACAGTAGGATGTTGACCTGCAGGCAGCCTTGTTCATCTGGTTTCCAAGGGCTTTTCTGCCAGAACAAAACTGGCCTATTCCAGGAACAGTGGACTGCAAAGAACAAAGAGCATGCCTTCGCAGGAATACAGTACCATGCAAAAATATCCAAGCAAACATTGACCAGGACAGTCTTAGGCACTAGTATTAACACAGCAGCCTGTCTGACACACTTGGCTCCTGAGATGCCAGAAAGTTTGCTCAGGTGAATTTTTTAGCTACCCTAGTGCAGCTATGCCATTGCCATTATCCCAGTCAGACAGATGGCAAACGGCCCAGTATCATACCACATAAATATATGCAAGGGACCCATGTTAATTGGTCAGATACTGAAATTCAGACCTGACAAAGTATCAACATCCTATTTATCTCGGTTCTGCTTTAACACATTATGTGGGTAGACAGAAGAAGAATGCTGAAGAACTGCAAGCTATGGAGGTGCTACTAAACACATTTGTCTGAAACACGTATTAAAAGCTGGGCTCATGCTGAACACACAGGACAGTGAAAGTTTCACTGAGATCAAACCAATCAAAAATGATTTTAATCTATCTCACCAAAACATGCTTATGCTTCACGTCATGACTGGCTGAGATGTCTCCCTGATACAGCTTTTGGAGCAGGAAACCTCCACACATGGCCTCTGAGAATTTTCTTCTGGCAATTCCCATCCAGCGATCTTTGCTGATGTAAGCTTCAAAACTGTTGCTAAGTGGCAATTCTACTGGAAAGCAAAGACGTATCTGTGCTGTTAGAGCTTAAATCCCCCCTAAATACAACATGCAGTGAAATGACCTTTTCTTCTGTTTGTTCTATTGCAGCAGTGTGTTCATGTAGTTATTTTCAGGCCCTGTAGCTGACTATTTCTGCAGGACATTGGCATTCAGTGCTTTCTTTGTTTCTTGATGAATATGTAAAAACAAAAGTGTCATGTTGTTTGAACAGATTTTTGGCCAGCCTTAATTTAGAACTGGAGTGTGTGCACATAGTTGGCTATTTCAAACTATCAGTCACTGCAAAAGGTTTACTTTGCTTAGTTAAGAAGCAAAAAAAAAAAAAAAAACAGAGTTGGTGAGGCTAATTCTTGGAGGCTGGAATTATCATATCAAACAGTGCTCTAAACTTGCGACAACCCAGTGCCTCTTCATCTGGCTTGTGCTTTTGGAACAAACAGTGCATGACTTTGACTCAGTTTTTGTACACATCATAAACCCCAGCCAAAGGGAAAAACAAAAAGAAAACACTAGTTTGTTATAACATGGCTATAAATACAGACAGTGAATTATAACAGTAAAATATGTTATGCAAATTACAGCTAATTTTAAAATAGTCCAATCTGACTGCCTACAGTGTGAGTGAAGAATTATATTGCGTTGTTCGAACTCTTAGCTCATTTTTTACCCCTTCAAACCATTCCTATTACTCCAAGTTTTCAGTTTTAACAGCCATTGAAAAGGATTTATACTGCCACATGAAAAATAGCAGTGGGCAGATCTGTAAAACACTCTGAGTTACAGAATTTTTCTAATTAGCATTTCTTATTTGCTTCAGATGGGTAGCTAGTGATTGCTTCTCCTTGTGCACACAGAGCTTCTGGTTTCTGCTCCTTTTCTATGACGTTAGAGAGATTTATAAAGATGCCATTTGGCAGAATATTTTAGAGATTTGTTTTAAGATGAGTGTTTCTTGAGTGTGAGGCATCACAAGTGGTTTTAGACTCCCAGCTGTGTTTCTCAGCAGATGGGGCTGGCAAAAGCTGCATGTGATGTGACAGCACAGAATTAAGTTTGAAACAACACTTAAGGAAAAGGTTTGAAGAAGAAAACAAGGTTGCTATCCATCTGATGGAAATCACACTGGGTAAACATGTTTAGTGAGAGGTCAATGAATTCTAGTTAAGAAAAAAAAAAAAAAAAAAACAAAACAGATCCCTGGACTGTCAAGAGAGTGGGACCCATTTAAAGAGATAGCACTACTTGTCACTGTCCTTTTCTAGCTGTGTCTGTCCTCTACTCTGTGTAACATGCATCTTACAAAGAGAGCTTCCTGGTTTGGGAATACCTACCTGCCAGATGAAGAGCTTCATCCCTTCCCGTCACCTTCACAAAAGTCTGGCCAAGGCAGAGTTAATTACCGTACATAAGAATTTCAAAGAGACAAGGCTGGGTAGTGGAGAGGGTAGAGCAGAGAAATTTTATATTAAAAACTTACTGGGAACCAGCCAGGGAGCAACGCCAACCTCTGATATTAAAGCTGAAATATGTCAGTCTTAGGGGGCTTTCCCATCTCCCTCTTTCTGTTTGGAGGCCCAGATGAGGTTCATAGGGGAAAATCTTAGGGCGGGATGAACTGGAAACTCTGCAGCCCCTGAAGTGCCTACTGACTTTGTCCTCACCCTGCCAGGGACCCATGGTCCATGGGAGTTAACACTTTTGGTCAAAATGGAGCTCTGCTTCCTGTGTTTGTTAGCCAGGCTCTGATGATCTGTTTACAATATTCCTCAGCACTCAGAGCACTCTCATCCATGAATATGTAGTTTGTCGCAGTCATGGTCACATTCCTCTGTTAAAAAGAATATATCATATGAGTTTTTGCCAGTGCGGAAGCTTTTCAACCACATACATGTATCCACACCTATCACTCTGCCCAAACAAGTTTGTTACAGCATTTCTCCTGGCCACCTATCCTACAGTACTAGATAATGAAGGGAATGCTTTCAAGTTTAATTGCTAAGAAATCATGGGCTGCTGGGGTTGGGCAAAAGGGAGAGAGTACACTCGCTCACAAGGAAGGTCAATGTATTTCTTTGATTCTACTGTAGTTTTGTATTCATTCTTGCTCCCAGTTCATTCAACTGAGGTGTTTCAAAAGATTTAATTTCTGCCCCTAGGTTTTCATTTTAATTCCTAATGGCAGAGTTAACAATTCCCGGAAAATAAATAGACACAGCTGAATACATGCAGCACAGGAGTGTGTGAGTATATTTTGCTGGTAGCTGGAGTAGAAGGCCTGTCTACAGGACATGCTTTATCTTAGACATGCAATGTCTAAATTCTGTTCTTTCCACCATGACCTATGGACAGTATTGCTATTAGATATGCTACCTTCTCTTCCAGTTTAGTTGGAGACGGACCAGAAATTAAAAGCCAGAGATCACAGCACTGCACCAGGTGCCCAATTCATAAAGTTCCTCTGTTTATTGCTAAATTTCAAGCACTTGCATTGTTTCTCCCTTGCTCTTTTTAACTCACAGCGGATATTCTGAGGTTAGACAAGACAAGATGGTTTCCAGGCTTAGTATCACTCACTCGGTATGTGCAATAAGCAGTGCACTGTGTTGATGTAAACAGCTCCTGAATATGGTGTGTTAATATTTCTTGCCTAATTTTTCCAAATGGAAACTGCTTGCCCAGTGAGTCACTGTGTGTTTTCTCCCTCCTTCAGAAGATTCTCCTCGGGAGTCTCCACACCCTGCTGCTCTACCACAAGAATGGCTTTCTTTTTTCATTTCTCTGTAGGATGCCCAATTAAAACGTTCTTGTGCTTTGTTTTTCACCTAAAATTTCTCTGCAAGATTGCATGTATTTTTTTGTCCATTTCTGAGCATGTGAACTTTTCCAATTCCTCAGACCCCAATTTAGTGTCTGGGCTATATATTCTGTGTTACATCTATTAGCACTCCTGCAGTTGCAACAGGCACTTCACATGGCAGAGGTGCGTGTGTTCGTTCTGGTCTCTTCCGCAGCAACTTCTTCAGACTTCATGATTGATTCAGGAGAGGAAGAGGGAAATGCAGAGTTCCTGTAACCAGCCTCCTAAAGCACAGGCAGCCAGCATGCTGCATTACATCACAGAATAGGAGAACGTTAGTACTCTTCAGTGTATTAAACCAGACATCTAAGGCAGTTATCTGTTGCCTGAGAGAGATGAAACTAGGGCAGTGGCTGTGTCCTTTAATTTACTTCTTTGTGATTTTTTTTTTTAATTGTTTGATACAAAGTAAGCAGTTTTCATGGTGGCTTCTGGGACAAGATTTCACTGAAAACATAGAAATGGTGCAAATAGTTGAAAAGAGCAGTGACAAGATGCTCAGATAATACTGTCAGAGATAACTTGCTCCATGATACTGGTAGTGTGTTGTGTGCCAACACACACAGGGAAGGATTCACCTGTTTCATAGTGAGTTTTTGTCCCTTAATGGAAGTTTAAAAACTAGTTTAAACAGTTGTTTAAGCTCTGAAAAGATTTTTCTTCTTTTCTCTTTGACAGGGTTAGATATAACACTAAATAACCTTCCATACGGAGAAGATGGCAAGAAAGCAACATAAGATCTGTGTTGATTTATTTTAGTCTGCACTGAAGATCAAAAGCCTTTCTTTTATTTTCCTGACTGACCATCCATGCAAATTAAATAAATCTTTTTAAAAGCACTCAGCTGTGACTTCTTTCAAGTCACCGTTTTGTTTTAAATTTTATTTCATTATTTTTTTTTAAGAAAAGTAGCTTTACTATAATAAATTCTTCCTTTATTTTGCCTCAAATGCATATAATGTCCTCTGCCTCATATAGACACCAATGCACCAAAGCTAGGCAGCTTTTCCAGCTCAGCTCTTACCTGAAGCACCTTGTAGCTGCTGCTTTGAGAGCATGTGGCTCAGTTTGAGGCCTGATCTTCACCACACAGGCAGTGGACTGTGGCAGGCCGTGGGGAACAATAAGCAGTGGGGCACAGCCCTGAATGTCAGCTTTAGAGGAGCTTCAACCAAAGGTTAAAATTCAGGCAAACAGTTTTTGATATCTCCAGGTGGAAAAATTATGGAACGGACAGCAGTTATACGCAGGATCTAAATAAATCATTGAACTGAGGGTTTTTAGTGGGAGAGTGGCAGCAGGGATGGCAGTGAAGCAGTCTGACAACAGGACAGTGCAGGGAGGAGCTGGCAAAGAGAGAAAGGGTGAGCAAACAGGTCTTTTAAATGGGTGCTTGTTTGTTTGACATCACTTATCTACCGGCACGTTGCCTGACACCTGCTCCCACAGGTCCAGCACTCCCAGGTACAGTAAACACTTAATAAACCCGTGCTCTAAAATTTATCAGAGGGCAAAATGCTCGGTTTTCTTTCCAAACATGCCATTATCGTGGCCTTACAGATCTCAGGCTGACACTAAAGAGGGCAGGCTTTTAGCAGTTGTGACCACAGATGAGTACTGGCAGGGCCGCAGTCCTCAGGGCCTTGCAGCCTGCCCTGCACCTCACCGAAGACTAGGTCTAACAGTGATCTCCCTCCAACATCATCCAGCTGGAGCAGGGAGGAAAGGGGATCACCCTTCCCTGCCTCAGCGCACAAAGACCATGTTGCTTGGACTTACGGATCCCAAACCTCTCGGGGTCTGAAAGTGTCCTGTAAGCACTTGTTGGTTGGTTGCTCCTAAAGAGACAAAGCAAAGTGGCAGTTTCAGATTCAGGTCCAACCACTCCTGGAGAGCACCTGAAATAAAACATTGCGACCAAAAGCTGAAGGTCCATTTTTATGCAAAAACCTTCAGCTTCCACAAACGAAGCATGTAGGAGCTGGCTGTGGCACAATGCATAGGTAAAACACCTGCTTTCTGCAAAGCTGTCTGGGAGATCTGCATGTCCCATCAGACTAATTTTGGTGCTAGAGAAAGAGGAAGGGGAAGGGGAGGGAGGCACACATTGCCTGCTGCTATCATTGGAGTCCCCACACCAAGAGGTTGCCATATTAACCACTTCACTGTTTTGTGCCAATCTCGTTATCTGTTCTTGTTAAAATCTTTATTATTCATGGATGCAAAAATCCCATCATTAAAACATCATAAATATTCATACGGTGTGCATTTCATTTAGCCACTTGGCAAAACTTCTCTGGAGTACAAGAGTTTTGCGGAAATCTGGCTAATGAGACCAGAGCACAGGAAGTGTGCACAGCTTTTTTTTCTTTCTTTTACCTGCAAATAAATGCAGAATAATTAAATAAGCAACAACAAAAGGGGCATTTATTTGCTAGCAAAGATGATATGCACACTTGTTTTGGCTTCTGTGTCAAGGGGAACACAAGGCCTTTTGTAATGCAAGTATGTGCAAGAGCCAGGATATTGTAAAACCAATGTAGAAAGCCTGATAAGCATCACTACAAGGGTTCATCGGGCTTTGCTTTACATTTGATGTTTAACTATTAACATCATGCATGATCCATGCTTTTCTTCATTCACTTTTAAGGAAGAACAGCCATCCTTCTCTTTGCAACGCTCCTAAATCAAACTGTGGCTGTATCCCGCCTCCCAAATGTCACTTTATGCTCTGCACTCCTGATTCAGCTTCAGGATCTTTTTGACAGCAAAGATAAAACAAACAAACAAAAAACTACTCCCCAAACCAAGTTTAAAAATGGCCATTAAAGCATTTGCCACACAGCGTGCTCAGCAGCTGGGGGAGACCTCACACAAGGGCCTGATACTTCAAAATCCAGAGCTGCCAGCAGCTCCAGATGCACCAGCTCCAGGTGCAGCCGAGAGGAGCCTTGCAGAATGCAAGATTTCAAGCTTTTCCTGTTTAGCAATGGTCGGGTGAACTCAATGTTTTTAAATGGTAGCAGCTTTTTGAAAATGATCAACGTTGGCCTAATTGAAAAGTAAATCTTTCCCTGACTTCCGTGAGAACAATGCTTGACCAGAGGACTGCTTCTAGAGAACACAGCCTGGTACCTTCAAGGCTTTCTGTTTGATGTTTTTATCAATTCAACAAACAAGTAAGACTTTTACTCATGGACAGTTTACACCAGTAGCCATTTTCGTGGGCTCAAAGTCTGCTTCTACTTCCTGCTGCTGCTGCTGCTGCGGCTTAGCTGTCTGCGACTGGACGAGCTCTGTCTTTCTGCCCCACTCACCCGCTCTCCATCCTCACCGTAGCAGAGAAGCACTGGGGTACACACAGCACTACGTAATGCATAGCATGCCACGTTTCTTCTGAAGTGCTCACACCCAGCCAAGGGCCTGATTCTTCTGACCCTCCTCAGGCAATGACTGGCGCTGCAGGACACAGCTAGCTGTTTCCAATACATAGCCCTTCACTTATTCCCATTACCCAAGTATAAAAGCAACAGGACTTAAATATTGCATCAGAGATGCTACTTCAGGAAGATGCTTTGCTTTTGTTGCATTCACTTTCTAGATTTTCTCTTTCTTCCTTTGTTTTGTCACGGGTAACAAAATAAACATAAAATAAACATAAAAATAAAAATAGATAGATAGATAGATAGATAGATAGATAGATAGATAAAAATCTCTCCTAAACTTCTTGGACCAGGTAGTCAGTGATTAGCTGAACCTTTAGTGAAGATACAGCAAGTTACAACACAGAAGAACAAGAGGTACAATTGGCTCTCTGCAGTAGAAGGAACAGAGGGATGCTTATATCTACGGTAACCTATCGATTTATTTGACCTTTCCTTTTACAAATACCATCCAGACAAAAACTTCAGGTTTGCCAACAGCAGTTTTTATCTGTGGATACAGAAATGTTTAAATACTAAAATTAGTACCGGAAAATAAATACTGCTAAGTGGGCAAGTGTGTCCCACAAAATAGCCCTTAGAGCATGCTTTGAACATGAGAACTGAAAGATAACTGTAAGAAGAACGCACTTGAGACTGTACAGAGAAACCTTCCCTCCTTTACTTCAGAGCTGTATTACAAGGTGAATAAGCATACAGAAATTACTCAATAAGCCTGATCTCGAATGCAGTGTACACTTTCTTAAAGTTCTAGGCAAAAGAAAAAATGCTTCTTCTTTTCCTCAAAGTAGATATCTAGCTTGCCTCCCTGCAATTTCTTGTATTTATAGTCATCCTTGTGTAAGCAAATGACAGGAGAATTTGGTTGAAGAACCATCACAGGAAAAATGAGTGTTTCAAGATGTGCTGGTGACTGCAAGAGTTATTGTTTTGAATTCTTCTGTATTAAATATGACTGACAGTATCACTCACCTAATAGTTTTACCCGAGGGGCCAACAACAAAAACTGCTTAGCTTTTCTACATTTCTGCATTATCACTTCTACTTTGATTTTTTTTTGTAAGGAATTTTTTTTTTTTTTTTTCATCTAAGAAATAGTTTGTTTTAAAAGCTCCTATCTGGTCTAGGAGAAAATTTTGAGAAAAAATTTAAATTGGCACTACTTCATCTTGCCAAATGAAAGTGATGCTAAAAACAAACAAACATGAATAACTGGCTTGTATAGGAGCAGTCTGTATCGCAACCTTTACAATGAATGAGTCTTGATCTGGGCTGTTAGGCACACACTTGTAATACAAAGCTCAATCATGTTTTAAACTAAACTTGCTACTAAGGGCAAATACTGAAAAAAAAAAAAAAAAAGAGTTATAAGCAAGGAGGCACTTCTCAATCCTCCGCTTTTAAAACTTGTAAAATTTTAACCATCCCAGTTGGTTACCAAATCTCTAACCTGTATAAATCAAAGTATTGTTTTCAATGAATAAAAACACCTTGGCACACAACCATATCGTAGTGGTATGATGCATGCCTGAATATTCCTAAGAATGCCCTCAGAGGTACTCTGTGAGCAGAATTATTCTGTTGAAGGAAAGATGAGGGAGCACAAAGGCCCACTGTGCACGCTAATGCAGAAAAATGAAATCAAATACCCTTCTCAGCAAAAGCAGAGTGTCTTCTGAGCAAAGGCTATTAAGTGTGTCAGGCTGCAGGATATTTTCTGGACATGGCTATTATGTTAAGACATACTGAACACATGTCACTTATGACCCTGCCCTGGTTGTAACATCAGAGCTCCAGAGGAAAAAGTCTGGTGCCTCAAGTCTTTGTATCAAGTACTTACACACACTTCTACTCTCACCACGCTGTCACTTCTCATTTGTGAAGAAGGTTAGAGTAAGTTATAGTTAGTACTTACTGCCCTGTCAACTAATTAAATGTAATAAAAAGGTTTCAGTGAGTTTAATGCTAACGTGTTGTAATTACAGGCGAGTTCTGAATGCAGGGTGCGTGTATTATAGGTTTCGGTATGTGTCCCCCACCTTCTATGACCTAAATCCTCAGGCTGAACCACTGTTCCTATCATATGATTAGAGAACAGGCACTGCCAAAGACATCCGTTTCAGACCTAAATTCAAGTCATGCCCGATCCGGTCTTGAGCATTTCTGAGGCACTACATCAGCCACTGGGGGCACAGATGGAAGGAAGGAGGAGAAGAAATAGCCAGCACCGCTGCTTGCTTCCGTTCTTCCTCTTCCCTTCAGGAGGCACCATTGCTTGGATTCTCCCACCCACGAAGCTCCACCACCCTCAGCCTGTTTCCACCCTTTTGTGACTAAAAACATGGTTGAGATTTCAAACCATTTCCAACCCCATCTCTTTGTCAGTCAGAGGAGCATCCAGGGTAGATGGGCACCATTTGCAACAGCCCTGTTTGCACACCCCTGCGGCTGTCTCTATTCCTCAGGAAGCAAGAGTTATGCCATACAAACATAGGTTACCCAGAGGAGTAAGGGATACTGCTCTGGAGGCCCAGAGCAGGGCAAAAGAGATGATGGAAACCATGTCATGCTCCAGCACTTGGCTGGCGTGGTTCCTTATTCTCCTAAATATTTGGAAGAGCTATGAACACATTAAAAAAAAAAAAAAAAAAAAA
>VXAA01003895.1:477558-571979 GCA_013399115.1 Anseranas semipalmata | reverse complement strand
TTGAAGAGACATAAAAAAAAAAAAAAAAAAAAAAAAAAAAAAAAAAGAAAGAAAAAAGAAAGAAAGCAAAAAAAAAAGGAAAAAGAAAAGAAAAGAAAAAAAAAAGTGGAGAGCAGAGCAGCCAGAGTTTAGATCAGCCAGGATGTAGGTCGTTACAGCTCTAAGTAGTCAGTCATTGTGCCCACTGCATTCTTCACACTTTCCCACTCATACTCCTCATTGCTTTACATTGCCCACTAATATGGAGGTAGGTGCAAATAGCCCCTAAAATAAAGACATCATTAAATGAACAAAAATATAGCCTAAGAGAACCAATTAAAATGATGAAAATCTTTAATTTTATTTAAGTATAATTGTACGGACACGTGTATATACAAATACAGATCTTATGGGGCAGGGATTTTTTTTTTACATTTTCTTTTAAGTTCATATAATGTAAGCATTTCAAAAACAGCACTCAATGAATAAGTGCAAAGAAACTGCAAAGCAGGGCAGTACAAGCACAGGACCACACTGAGCTGGACTTTCATACCCAGATGCATACACAATGAGTGGCTTCAATGGGGGTGTCAAGAGTAAGCATGGAAAGCGGATTTCGCAGACTCATGGGTAACCTCCAACATGCCAGCATCTATTAAACTGTACAGACAATGGCAGCAAGCCTATTGTAGGGAGATTTGTCTCACATCCGAGAAGCTCGAGGGCGAATGCATGGGAAAAACTCAGTGATGCCAGGCCAGAAACAGATCTGCCCATTCACAGCTCCAAATTAAAAAAGGAGGGGGGTGGGAGAGGAAGAGGGGCAGGAAAAGGGGAGAGAAGTGTGGAGGGTTGTACAGTAAAACGGGTGATTACAAAATCCAAGTGTAATGAAAGGAGGGGAAGAGTTAACACACTTTTCTAAGTCTCTGAAAGTGACTGAACCATTGCTCTCACAATGCAATAGATTAAGTTCAGCTCTGATGACTAGGGGCGGGAATCAACAGGTACAAATACAACCATTTTCCTTCCATAATTATATAGGAAAGGAAACAATCTACTCATCTACTCTTAATACCTCCCAAATTTGTTTCTAGTTGTTTTGGAACCAATTACATACATATATCGCACATGACACTGGCAAGATCCTTTCTGGAAAAAAGACTATTCATGGAAACAAAATCAGAAGGAAAACAGGAGAAAAAAAAAGTTTTATAAAGAAAAAAGAAACAAACAAAATAACAGAAGAGTTGTTATATCCCCAAAGTGTTTTTAGAAACAAACATGATACAAAAGAACAAAAACTAACACAGAAACCACAGGGCTCCAATATCAGACCTTTAAACACTGAAGACAAAACATTTATCATCAAAAGTCATGTTGTTCCAGGTCTTGACAATGTGAAGTCTTGCAATAGATGAACGATTTCCAAAGATGAGTCCTGTATGCTGCAGTGTCATGGCCACTTGTCTCTCAGTTCTCAGCCATGATCACACTTGATGCTTCAAAGCTCTGTCTTGTAATCAACGCGTGATTTTAATATCCTGAAAGTCTATTGTTCTCACTTACAAAAGACATAAGAATCAAATTAATACTTTATTATCAAACACTATATACAACAGAGGTTGCTAATAATACAGAATTTAAAGAACATAGCTTTAAGTTTTACTTGTCTTTCCTTCGCCACCCAAGTAAGTACAGTACAAAACAATACTCTAAACTAACACGAAATGTTACCTTGCCTATTAAAGGATACACAGTATCCACTAAACCCACCGATCCCTATTTTCCCTGCTTGGCATGTCAATGGCCTTGGCAGCCAGGAGTGCAGGTCACGGGGCAGGTAAGCCGCCCAGGCTGAGGGAGCGCCGGTCCCCCAGGCCTGGCAAGGGGCAGACAGAGGGAGGGGAGCAGAAGCTCCTTGCAGCTGGCACCGACCCCTGCGCGCAGCGCGCCCAGAGATTTGCATCGCAGCACAAAACCCATCGGTACTCGCTGCTATGGCTGGGATTGCCTGATGCCATCGAGTACCAAACCCACAGTGTGTTGTGGTCTTCTGGCCACCCCAGGCAGCACAGGGACCTGCCTTGCAGCTGCATCCCTCACGCTGTCCCTCACCTACCCAGCAGGGCTCTGTGATAAAGCAAAGGGCTAAATTTCACCCGAAGCAACACTACTGGAAAGCGTCTGCTGTGGTCAAGTGCACATCTCAAACTCTGACGTCATTTAGAGACAAAGGATGAAAAATGAAGTCACCGCTTCTACATGAAATTAGCACTGCTGGTACAACTGTCTGTAATTGTTATGAATCATTTAATATGGCTACCTATCATGCAATATTACCTGTACTCCGGTTAATAATCCATTTGATAAGGTTCATTTCGATTAAGCTCACCTCATCCAAAGCTCTTGAATTCCTACCTGAAGGAAGTACCAGTGTGTGTACCAAGCACATCCACGTTAAAGAGTGAAAAGTACCGACCAGACTGTAACGGGATGCTGACTTCCCTCACTGTTTAGGCTGTGCATCCTTGTCGCGTGCACTTCACACTAGAGGAAATTTCCTACATTCCTACCGTAAGCACAGGCCCTGCAACAAGAACCTTGTTGTATGGTATCAGGCAAGCCCAGATTGTGGTTTAGCATGCATAAAACCTCCCTTTACATCTTAAATTTATTTCCCCTTTTCCTCCTTTATTGAATAGTGGGCTGCTTATAACTTTAGGAAAGCTTTTCTTCATTAAAAAAAGAAAAACAAAAAAACAGCCCACAAAGTGCTGTCTGTTGTTGGTATCACTCAATTTTGTTATGCCAGGGTTTTTCTTCAGAATTAATATAGAAAACCCTTGTTTTGTTTGAATGCGCTCCATGTTTTGTTTCGCATTTAACAATTATCACAGTTTTTGTTTAGAAAAGCTTTATTTCAATTTTGGTTTGATATTTCCCTGATTATGCTTAGCAGTTCAAATTTCATGGCAGCCTAGACAAAAAATACCCCAAGGCTTGCACTTCCTGGCTAATGACTTTTTCGAGTTCTACCTTAGCCAAGGCTCAGATTCCCTAAACAGGGTCACTCCCAATTCCATCAAACAAGACAGTCCCATTTCCTACTTGCATCAAGGCTTACCACTTTTCTCACATGTTTAAATAGGACAAGCATATATACTCACTCTCAGCATAAAGTATATCTAAATAATGTATTTTCTATTCTAGTGGATTTTTAAAAAAATATTTTGTTAAGTCTTTGGGAGCCCATCTAGTTTATCTCTGGCTGATAAACACGTTTCCTCTACTCTTCAAACTGTGCTGGAAGGGGAAAAGATAAAAAATCAACACTTGAATTTGTATTCCACACTTCTTTTCTTTCCCCCCACCAAACTATGCTACTAGGCTGTCCTGGCTTCTTTTACTTGTGGTTTATTCCCATGACTGAGGAACTTGCAGGAGAGACAAATCAAGAGCACACTGGAGATCCTGTGTCCCAAACATGATTCCTCTGGCCACTGATGTCCTCTCTTAGCATGTATTAACACCCAGAGCAGCATCCAAGGCTATCAGCTACTAAGTCAGCGCTGGGGAAGGTCACTTTATTCTCAAAAGTGCCTCTGCATTTCAAGAAAAAAATTGTAGCACCACGGTGATTTCTTTTAAAATAAAATAATCCGGTGTGCATTATCCCCTTAAAACGAAATAACAGAGGCACTCACACCCCCAGTGAAGTTTCCTAAATCTGACCTTGCCTGCTGTGTGCTAACATTTCTAAATACTAACCCCTCTCTCTCACCAAAGACAGCGTTTCTACTTGTGAGCAAAAATTTTACTGTCAAAGATGTTTCAGGACAGCCTGTAAGAAACATCGTCTTTCCCTTTCAGAAGCCTGTTCATTTAGAAACTCCTGGAGGAAATGGTGTTATATTATATCTGTTCTTAATATTTCCCCTCCAGTCCTGACATGGTGACACGATGCCTTGCATGATCATCTTACAGTGCTGAACGAGAAGGCATAAATATTGTATCGGAGAGAAAACTCTCCCAGGCTTTCACTCAGTTTCCTTATCCTTCACTGACTGCATCTGCCACTACTCTTCCTTGTCTACACACGGATGACACAGTGAACTAACAGAGGTGACTTCTTAAAGGAGAATGCAGAGGAAAATAAGAATCACTAGTGTCACTATTATAGTTTGGCATTTTCATTTGGAGTCCTTTTATTTGTATGGAGGGGTTAAGAAAGTCACAGGGTAGGTAGGGACGGGTGCTGAAGCTAGTTATCCCCTTCAAATTTTTGCTGAGTTCAGGCTAAAAGGGAGAAGAAAAGGGAAAAATAACAATTTGACATCTGCAAAAACAATAAAGTCCCTTTCTTGGGATGAGCAGTTAGGTGGATCTTTGATGTTCCAAGACCCTGATATTTTCTGCGACAGGTTGCTGGAGCATACTGTGCTATAATATCAAAAGCATTGCCAGGAGGAACAATAGAGTTGCCAAAAGCCGGCTGGGTATCCTCGGTGTCTGTGCCGCATTCTCACCACGGGATGGCTCGGCTGACTCATGTACGGTATCATCTGTTCAAACAGAAAGTATACATTCCAATGAGATTTTGCATCCTTAATAAACTCTCACTGAGCCGACAACTGCAAGTAGATTTCAGTGCCTTTATGAAATAGGGCAATGAACCTTGTGCTGTCATTGACTTTCACAGCCATGTAATACCTCATTATGTAGCCAACTTGGGGCCAAGTCCTGCATTTCTTACTGGCAAAACTCCCACTGAAGTCCAGAGGAGCAGAAAGTAAGTCTGACTGCAGCAGACTGAGGAATGAGAGATTCCTCCTCTAAGAAAATACTGCAGCCCCAGCTTTGGATGGCTCATTAGATAGCAATGTCAATAGTGAGGCAGCAAAATAAAAACACCTGATTTCAAAAGAGCGTGAGGAAGAATTGCACGTGCTTAGAATTAATTTCAAAGTTACGGATTTCGGCTCCGTAATTCGAAATGACAGCCCATAAGTACAAGCATATATTCCACTTCCACACACAAAATTTCCACTGAAGTACACTGCATTTTGGGATATGCAGGGGATATGAGACTAGTCTCTCTTTCTCAAAACAGAATCCTGAAGGCTAAGACAGTCTCTGGTTTTACAGAATACAGACACAATCCCAAAACCTCATAGGCAGCAGATTACTTTTGACGGTAGACAAAATACACATTTATGTATGAGCTGATAAAACTAATGAAAAAATAACCACCTGGGTTGTGAAAACATGCTTATGCATTAACGACAGAAGAGAATACAGTAGAAAATACTCCACTAAATTTATGATACTGAATAATGATCTGTTTAATTTTTGTAAATTAAAAAGCAGCCTTAGAGCCGCAACTTGTACCATAAAAATATAGGTAAAGTCAAATTCAACTCCAGTGTTGTTATAGGTGTGGTGTTTTCCTTTGCAAAATCCTCTATATCCACAGCTATCTAATTTAAGTATTTTAAGAGCAATCTGTCTGAGGTTTGCCATAAAAAGTCAGCTGTGTGTTTGAATTTTCTTAGTACTGAATGAACAAAATGAGCTAAACCTTTTTAGGAAGTGTGAAGTGGCCTCAAAATGTATTCGTAAGCTATTTTAGGGTGTCTAAGTTTCCAGGAAAATTAACAGTGTCTCACTACTTAGTGTAATAAGCTTCCCCATTTTAAGAGAGGTGTCGAAATACCCATGATATATCTGTCTCGTAGCTCCCATCTCGACAAATTGCACTGCCAGGATTACACTGGGTGAGAGCTGTGCGATCCCAATTAAAGGCACTAAGTGGAAGTCACGGCATGGGATCACCAGGCAGCGCTGGTGTGGAGCCTCTCACATCACTTAGCTTTAGTTAGAAACCAGATCCCCTTCACACCCTTGACACCTAGCACAGAAGCAGGTAGAGCACTTAGCATTATTTGGGTTAACAGGCTCTTTCCTTCCTCAGGCTCTCTCTCCCAGTCCAGTTTCACTGGGAGATGCACAGTAAACTGGATTGCCCATGTCACATTTTGTTCAGTGCCCACACTAAAGTCATGTCAGGCTTATCAACAAGTCCTCAGTGCTGTTCAACGCAAAAGTGTGAAAAGCAAGCACTGATCAGTCGTGAACAAGTTCACATTTGCAAGAAAGGGCTAGAAAGGGCTATTTAAAACTGCTAGTTCCAGTGATTGTCAGAACCCAAAGCGGTTCTGTATTCCGCTTGTGAGTTAGTTATGCTATTGTGGCACTGCAATGAGAATACAGTGCTTCACAAGAGCAGTTTCCCAATTAAATCATACTCTAAGAAGGTATGGGGAAAAGATACCCCAGTCCTACCTGTCAGCTCTATCCCCTTTGATATACGTAGAATCAGCTCTGCCCTGTTTGGAAACAGGTACTCACCACTGATGAACTAAAGTACGGGGAAGAATGATGTGAACTATCTTCTACCTCTTGCATCATCGACAGAATTGCAAGTAAGTCTGAATCTGCAGCACTGAATGTTAACAGTTTTGTGCTAATTACATCCATGAGTCAGTACTAAAACACAATAGGGCAGAACTAGCGAAAAGCAGCAATAAATCCTAATTCTCTTTGACTCTCAGCTACCGCCATGACTGGAACACTGGTTACTTCTAAAAAAAACTCAACCAAAAAGCCCTAAACTAAAAAGATTAATTCTAAAATTAAAAACATGGAGACCTTCTATGATGCCATTTTTATAAAACCATTCTTCACAGGGGAATTCGTTTTCATGTAACATTAAGGGACTCCTTACAAGAATTCATCGGGGCTTTCTGTCAATGCAGTCCCAAGGTCTCTTTGCGCTCGTATATTAGAGTATATATTTCATCTGCAGTTCTCAAAATTACTTTACAAATATGATTTTCCTTGGAGGTGCAGAGTTGTAACACTGCACAATCTTTAATGCTTAGGGGGAAGGTTTGGGTTTATTTTAAACATTGAAGGAAAGTGACAAATACAATAAAATTCATGAGTAAAATCTGGAAGGTCACTGCTAAAGACTGGGAATGCTAGCAGTAATTAGAAAAAATTATTCTGACAGCCATGAGTTTTCCAGATCACAAAGCTTTACATCATATGCTTCAGGTATAATTTTTCCACAGCTGCAATTTTTGTTTTAGCGACAGAAGGGAAGGACAGGAAGGAGGCTGGTTACTTTAATAACTTCTGAAAGAAGAGTCATCTCTACAAATCAGCTTCCTACAATTTCCTGAGCAAAAACAATGAAATTACAAGGGTTCAAAAATCACACAAATGTGTTCTTTTTTTTTTTTTTTCAGAAGAGTAGTGACAGAAAGTAATCCGCTGAATAAGATCCTCCTGTCTCTTAATTCTCCTGTATACTGTGGGAGAAGGCAGTGGCAGGCTAGGGGAGAGCACACAAGCAGAAGACAAGCGCCAGAGGCAGGCAGATAAGTACGCATTACAGATCACATACGACAAGATCCACCAAGGCAGCAGCAAGCCTAACAACCTAATAATGGGAAAGTGTAATAGCAGTTAGCAGATCTGGGAATGACAGATTATCTGATGGTGACTGGTCCAAATAACAATGCAAATAAACAGTGAAAACAGTGAGTGGCAACTTTTTGGTACCTGAAGGGTTCAGAACGGAAATCTTCTCTTTAAGGCTATTATTTCCCCTGGTAGCACAAACAGTACTTCATCTCAGACCGCAAGATACTCCTTCTATAATTTGGGTTCCCCGTTTCGCCTGCTGCTCTCTAACGATATGCTTTTGTGATGGTGCTAGCTAGGTATAGCCATTCAATGGGAAGTGAGCAGCACTGCTGAAAAGAATATTCAGCGAGGTCACTAGTATCATGTGTTTATTACCCATGTGATCTCTTTTGCAAACCAGTACCAGGAGGAATACACTTTAATTAGCATTTACCAAATCAAAAAGTGTAAATGAATGCACTGAGTTTCTAGATTCAGAGGTTACCTAGAGATAGGAAATGATCATCCTAATGCCTCCTGTAGAAGGTGAATATTGTTAATAAAAGTGCAAATGCGTCTCCACTGTAAATGCACCCTCCTTGCATACAGATTTGCTTAGAGAACATCCTTGATTCTCAAAACCAAAATTTTTAGGAGAGTTCTGAAAACCCTCTCAAAGAAAAATAATAAAATATATAGTATATTTATTGGTAGATCATTCAAACTGGATAACTTGTGGAAATCTTATTAATACTTCTGCATAAATAATGCCTTTTAGTTAAAGGATCAGCAAATAACAAAGCAAAAAAATAATAAGTTGCTTCATTCCAAAGGGGCAGTCTCTTTCAAATAACTTAAGAGAAAAAAAGAAAAGATCTCGGTAATCTGTTTTTCAGGGTATATACTAAATTTTACACGGGTTTAATTTTTTGTGGTATAATTTGCTTATTTAACTGTGCATTTTAATTACTGAGGTTTGAATGCAGCAATGTGTGAACAGCGTGTTACAAATAAAACTAACAGGTAAATACTATTGCAAATACTTGCCCTACATACCCACCTAATTTTAATGTCATGAGATGTCCCATTGAGGTTGATGGGATTACTCACACCTCTAGAATTAAACATGCTCCTATCTGTCATAGACCTGAGTCATACGAACATACACATGTGCTTCCCACACAGACCCACACAGCTTGATGTATGCTAGATAATACAACTTTGCCTTGGGCAGATAAGGGCTTTATAAAAGCAAGCATTATTCTTACTTTTAAAGGCAGTGTTTTGGGGAACAACAACAGCAACAAAACCCAACAAACCGAACCAAAAAAAAAAATCCATACACACAAAAAAATCAAACCAAACCAAACAAAAAAACAATCAACCAAAAATAAAAGCCCCCCAGATCTTAAGTTTGTTCCAATAAAAACAGGATAGGAATTCATATATATCAGTCTGTGTGTGCATGTGTGCTTGCGAACGTAAAATCAATACTCTGTCTAATCAAATATACATGTATATAATTTTAAAAGACTAATTTCTTACTTAAACACTATCAGCTGCATGCCTGTGTCATGCACTAGCATTAAACAAGCAGTGGTTCTGTTTCTTTGAAAGTCTTTTGACACCACATAACAAATGAAGTGTGCCCATTGACTTTACTTCTAAGACTTTGGCCCCATTTAGTAACTAGAGTGGTCTGTAAACATGCTGGGTGTTTGGCTTCGACAGACCAGCAGCTTCAGGACACTGGTGAAAATTTTACACTGGCACACATTGTATTTTATTAAACTAAACTACATCAACCAAAAAGCAACGTTTTTCCTCCCCTGCATTAAACAAGGAGACAGGAAATATACCACAAGTGATATTAGCACTGCTAGAAATGAGCAAAAGCAGAGCAATTATACCATGCAAAGCATGCAGAGAGAAGAGGAAAAAAGTACTCAAGCACCAGAGGAATACACGCATTCTTTAAAAGAGATTCTCTAAGCATACTAACCTGCTGGTTCTAATGAATTTTCTACTTTGTCGTTAACATCGAAAACACGATCATGAACACCTATAGTTTTCATACAGCTGTCTATAACAAAAATAGAGATAACAGCCAAATATGTTAGTGAGACACCTTTAAACTCCCCACTTTCTGTTTTTTCTCTCTTTTTTCTCTCTATTTACTGTATATAATTAAACATATTTATATTTTAAAGTCTGTGGCACTTATCCAAATGCCAGTATAGTCTTCCATTGGTACAACAGTTTGAGAAACAACAAGTTAGCAATTGCAATGTAATTAAAATAAAGCTTTATGAAAAATGATAAGGCAATACGATGAAAACCATAACACAAATGTTGCTGTACAGAGCAGATACACAAGATTTAACAGTAAAAAAAAAGATTTATTGCTGTTAACTAGACCACACAGTAAAGCATGCGCTACAAAGCCACCCTTGAAAGCTTAATCTAAAGAACTTACTTGCTGGTCGCACAAAGACCTTAAGCTTTAGACAGGATCTCCTTCCATTATCTGGGATCGCAGAAGCTGTAAATGGAGAAGAATGAGAGAGAAGTGGAAGAGTAAGAGAGAGAAAATGCATACGATCCTTTGTCCTAAAATCAAATACTCTTTATCGTCCCTTCACCTGAAAGGCTGGACACATTTCAGGATTTCGAGTGCGCAAAGTAGTTCGATAATGCAAAACCAGGGACAGAACTGCAGATTTTATTCTAATCCCTTTTTCGATTATTTTTCATGGGAGAAATGAAGCACATGATATTCAATGTTTCATTATCTCCTTTCACCTTTCCACACATTTTTCTCAAGAGATAGTTTAATATGGTTTCTGCTGTCATGCACGTGTCTACTGTGAAAAATTACACTTTAGAATAATTAAGATCACTTACAGGAAAGCTAGTCTTGAAATGGTAGGCCATAGGCCTACCATTGCTTCAGCAACCCGAAAAGGAATGAAAAAAACCTGACAAAATGACACCGAAGGTGACAATGCTAAAAATATAAACATGTACCTACTTCCATGAAAGTAAAAATACACACCATTAAATACACACATTAAATTCTACAGCAAAATCAGCCTCTGTATTCTCCACTTGGTTGAGAAAATTCTTATTTTGCTTCAGTCAAAATATGATTACCTATGGTATATAACAAACAACTAGCTTATTCCTTCTTTCTGCCCTCCCCCATCATTTGTCATTCAAAGTATCTCTTTGGAAGACTATTTACTATATGAGGAGACAAAAAAAGTGGAAACAACACGGCTGGCACTATACAAAAGATCATACATATAAGACTAGCATCAGCAACTACTTATTTCCCAAGAACAACTGCTGCCGTGAAAACTTCCTTTTGGGAACTATGCTTGCCTCAAAATACATGATCACAGGAAAACATACCAAGCTACGTGACTTGGGCATGCAAATTTTCACTTGTGAAAGACCATCTGCACACACATTTTTTTGCCCTTGTAAAAGCCCTGAAAAGCTGGAAATATTGCTTGAAACACCTCAAGTCATTTTTATTTCATTGCACAGTCTCCTCCATCATCCAAAAAGCTATGCACTAGGGCAGAACAAGTTGCCTTTTGTAGAAAACGAAAGCTGTTGGAAGCCGTCTGGATTTACAAAAGATGACTGGGCTGGCAGGATATTAGTTTGCTCTGTTTACCCCTGTTTCATCCATGTTTTTTCACTATGTCCTTGTGAGATATTTGTCACATATTTGTGACAAATAGCTAAAATGATTTACATACGTATGTATGTTACAGACACATGAACACACGCTCTGTGTCTACGTGCCGAGCTCACACTTGAAGGGCTCCTCAACTAACTTGAAATTAATTCCTGTAGCCTTTGATGATATGTTTCCAAGGCAGGCATCAGCTTTTTCCTACCAGGAAGAACTAGCAAATTCAATAGGAACACAAAAAAGGAGCAAAGTAAGAGTCAAACAGAGCTAATGCTGTGGTTCTGCACCTGTTGGGAAGTGCTTGAAAAATTGTTTTCCTCTTTTAATCAAAAAACAAAAGTGTGTAGAAATGATGCTCCCCCCTTCACAATGACAAGCAGTTAAGAAGTGCTAACAGCTGGCTTTGCTGTAGGCTCTTACTAAATCAAAGTCAGAAAAACTCCCTCTACTGACATTTACAGTAACTGGTGTGTTATTTAGGGCACAATATTTGCACTCTGTGGTTATATTCAGGAAATTGTGTCCTTTCTGTGGCCCCCACTGCGTATATGCAACCAGATTTGCTCAGACTAAACAGGCAGTTGTGGATTTCTCAAAAGATAAGAATTCTATTATTACCGTATTACTAACATAAAGGTGGAAATGACATTTCCAACATTAACCAAAATAGAGAACATACAGTAATTTTATCACCAACAGATTTTTTCTGCTCAGAAATTATTTCAGAAGTACATCAGGATACACATTTATTCAAAGGCACATTTTAGCTTTGACATTTACATGCTGCTGTTTATGTCCACAAAATAAGCGTGTTTGGGCTCATTGGTGTTTATTAGAACGCTCTGTTAGCACTAGCACTGACTAGCTAGGATAGCTAGGATCAAATAATACTCCATCTGGAAAATCAGAAGATGAATGCTCGGCACATATAAAGTTTATATGTGCATATAATATTTGCACACTCTTCAGAGCAAACAACAGCTAGTGATTAGCCATGTTCTTTGGGAGAAGATTTCAAAATCTGCCCTCTGCTTAAATCTCCTTCTTCCACCATTCCTTACATACCTTTGCATATAATGTGCTGTATCATGAGCTGCAGTCCTATTGTGATCATAGGAGTTACATTTAATTCATCATGCTTGAAACTGACATGGTTTTAGTGATAAGTATGAAAAAGTGCTTTTTGCTTCTCCAAGGAAATTATGTACTCTCCGTGCTTGCAGCAGAACTAGACAGATTCCTCTTTATCCACAGTGTTTTACTCCTTCAGAGAGAATAATAATAATTAAGAAAAAACAATCAAGTGACATTTTGTTCTGCTCTCACATGTGCCTCAATGACCAAGAACAAGGTGATGAAGGGATATACTGCAACCTCTTCGGCCTTCCTGAGAAATTAAGAACTGTTTGTCAAGCTGGGTGGCTGTAATCCATTTTTATTTCTTCCCTTCTTCTCCTTTTCATCTTAAAACAAAAACATTGACAATTTGTAGTATTTCCTGTATGTCCAGATGTATCACTCACAGGGCAGAGTCGCGTTGGCTAATGTCATCCATCCTGCTCTCTCATACATTGCAGTTTGTCAGTATTGTTCTCTTCTCTTCTCTTCCCTGTCTTCTTATTCTGCAATATTTTCACCACTATACTGTGAAAACCCCGACTCTTGGATTATGATGTCCAGGATACAATGCCAACAGCTAGGATTTTTTTTTCCTCTTTCAGCAACAAACTCAGGATCTTTTTTCGCTAAATTTTAGGCAGATCACACTTGCTGTCCACTAAGGAAAGCCAGGAGTGTTCATTAAATCTGTTTTTTTGTAAGTTAATGCCTTGAAGCTTGGACTCAAGTCAAAGTCTGAAGTCCCATTCTTCTACATGAAAGTAACGTTAATGACAAACTTTTGCTAAGGAGCACAAAACTCCCAAGCAAGGTGACCTACCAGCCAATGTTTTGAGTAACAACTACAAAAGAACGCCAAATGACCAAAACAAAACATAGGAAAGGATAAGCTGCAAATATCAGCATATTACTAAGAATAGATGCTAGATATATTTTTTTCTGGAGCAGAAGTAATGCCATGGCTAGGATCTAACAAAAGCGCATGCTTAAATTCTGGTATCAGTTCAAACTAAACATTTCCTATCAAACTGACTGCAACTCAAGTCTTGACTTCAGGACCTAAGGTTAGGAAAGAGCAAAGTGTTAACGGAAAGCTCAGTGTTTTCAAGGTGTTTGACTTTCCAAGAAAGGTGGGTTTCCAATGTAGCAGAATCTGGCAAATTCCCGGAGACTCTTGCATACTTGCAAGACAGCAACATTGCTGAACTCTGGAAAGGAGAAAAGGGACTGCTTTCTGCCAGCTGGGGTCTGTTAAAGTTCCTTCCTAGCTAAAATTATTGCTGCTGTTGTTATATTCCACTGACATTAGCTATCCTATAAGAAAAGATGTCCTTTCTTGGCCTGTACAAAGAGAAATTTCATTCTCCTGTCTGCACAAAACCAGGTTAGCCTCTAAGGCTTTGGTATAAGGCTTTTCTATTTGCCCCTTTTAAAGGTGATATTAGCTATAAAATAGAGGCCAATTCTGAGAGCAGGAAGTCTCTGATGCTAATGGAAACTGTCCGAAGCAACATTTTACATTTCAAAAGCTGAAATTCCCAAGAAAAAAAAAAGGCAATTGAAACTTTGCTACACAACAAAAAGAATTCTTTGCAAAAAGATCCCTTATAAGGAGCAGAAGAGGTTATATCCTCTTTTTTTTTTTTTTCCATGAATGATATTAGAATAGATATGGTCTGACTGTTTTAGTTTGTGTCAGTAAGAATGACAAAGAAAAACAGAAAAGGAACTCTGCAGTTTTGCTAGTTCCTACAATTTCATTCCATTTCCTACGATATTTCACTCCTTCCAGCCCACCCCTACCAGCAACTTCACAAGAATATCCTGGGTCTGTCTATTGAAGATCACGTTTTAGACTTCATGGTTACACAAAGTCTTGGTATTAGAAGGAAATGCACACTAAAATCTCTCTGAAATCACAAGATCTATTAAAACACCTTAACGATCATAACAATAACTGCTTCACTCTCTTCTTAAAAAAAAAAAAAAGAAAGAAAAAGAAAAAGAAAAATTCCATGATTCAGAAGAAATTCAATGATGTCTGTATTCTTCAGGCGAAAATTCTGTATCCATCAGTTGAACTAGAAAAAAAATACATTCAACAAACTACTGCACACAGTACTAGACCCGAGCTGGATCCAAAAATGGCATTAAAAGATAAATTAGAATAGAAAATTTCTTTTTCTCTGAACCACTTCTGGCTACCATTTTTATACCCTGTAAGGAAAGTGAATGAAGAAAATTATTCTCTCCTCATCTAGAGCCAAACCATAAATATTTCAGTATTTGCTAGCTAAATTTAAATATGGAAAAAAAAAATATCCATCTCCCTTCATCTTACTCCCAAGCAGTTTTCTGCTAGAAAACACATGGTACATTATTAATACATTAGATATAAATAACAGGTAAGTCCTTCCTCAGCCTGATAAGGCTTAGCAGAGTTATTCAATAACTACTGGAAAGCCACAGACAGAGAACAAAAAGTAACATACACAGAAAACAGTGATTTTTTTTTTCCCCCACAACAGATTTTCAGTTAAATTACTGTGACAAATTGCAAAATCTCCTTAAAGGAGTCACCAAGATATGGTCCAATCAAGCTACAAGGTAGGTAATTAAAAGGAAAATGTACAAAAAAAAGAAAAGGTATGAAAATGTCAATAGAAATCTGGTTATTAGTACCTGCTAGTCACATGACAAAAGTCACAAATAAGCATTTTCTTGCCTGAGACAGGCAGTACTTTGGCTGGCATCTATCTGAGGCTCAGTTTCTAACTGAAGAGCAAGTTATTTGGATGTCACACATAAAAAGTGTCTCAACCATCCTATTTACTGATATTCACATGTAATCAGCGTTTTTCTCTGCTCATCTCCTCATTCGTTCTTAGCTTTCTAATTATAACATTGCACCTTTTACTGAAATGCAAGTCCTGATATAAAAAATTAATTCATGAATGCAATTCAAATCCTCATTTAGCATTACAAATATACTTAATATTCAAGCCACAATCCGCTATGGGCCCTATTAGACAGCAAAACCGAAACCATTCAACATACAAATAATGCTCCATTTATCTAAGTCACTCAGATGGCACCTTCATTTTAGAACAGGGGGTACAGTGGCAAAGGAGCATGATTTCTCTTACTATTTTGTTTTTCACGTTTCAATTACCAGTTCACTTGGAATATTCTTTGAAGGATTATAAACCAGTGTCTGTGAAAAAACGTGGAGATAAGCCTGTTCATTTCTCTATATATTTTTGAGAGCTGTGGTTTCTCTCAGTTGCCCTTTAAGTGAACGTTTTCTTCTGCCCTCTCCTCAGATGGCCAACAAACAGGGCTTCCTTGTAGAGAAGATCTAACAGACCTCACCAAGATCTCTCCTCAGTTTCTTGCAGATAGACGACCACCAGCACCCTCTGTGTGCAATACAAATTCCTGGCACTGATACCCCAAGCAGAGAGCAGAAGCATTGGTCCGGGCTGAGAAGCCAACAGAGGATTAATTTTGAGCCTCTCCCCAGCACACCAAGTAGAGATGCCACATGTATGCAGCTGGACCGAACACTCACACGTAGTGCCCGTCAAAAGGATCGCACTTGTAACTTCTGCAGTCACCTGGGGAAACACCACAAAGAGAAAACCCGCAGCAACCCCGTACACAGGACGCTGCCTCTGTTCAGCAGAAACTCATGTTTACGCAGGCCTTCCGCTCTCTTCGTCCTGGAGGCTACAGACGATCTCCTCAGGAGAAAACATTTACAGCTGAGATTTGCCTCCAGCCCCTTCCAGGCACAATATCACTCCCATTAGTCAAATCCAACATCCAGGTAACCTTATATAACCCGCACATCATAATTCCACCAACTAGAAGTGTTTTAGCATTCAACATCCTGTGTCAGCTACAGAGCTTTAGAAAGTTTTATTTTTAAGAACAGTCATCTGCTCCTTTTTTGTAAAGAAATGAGTATGTGTGAGAGCATTAAAAATGCAGTTTTCCATTATGTTTGCCACAGGCAATATTTCTCAATTTGTGCAAGTGAAAAGAAAAAGTAGCCTATTAGTTGTTAGAAGAGCTGAGCCTTTCCCCTGTAGGTTTTCATGTGATTTACCATACAACACAAATGTATGCAAATTAGCCAGGTAAATGCAGAATTAGTTATTAATATTCTTCTCACAGTGTAGACTGAAAAAAAGTTACAAATTTGCATAAACGGTACAACTGAAAAAGTCAGCTAGAATTTAATGAATCAATAAAAAACTCCTTTGTGTGCATATATAAAGTAAGACCCATACCTAAGGACAGCAAAGGGGTCTTCAAACTTATTAATTAAAAGAGAGGTTACCTGAAAGGATTTACAGATGATTTTCTCCTTCTCTAACATACTAGCAAGAGTTTCGTTCTGATAGTATAAATACGACTCCAGCTGGGAAAATTTAAATGTTGAATATCCATGACTTATTTATTCTTCAGACCTAACAATCAAACACACTTCTGGAGTAAATTGTGACTAAATTTACTTGTACCTTTGCTATTGCCAACCATCTTGTCTACCATATCTCTGTATTTAGTTATCACTAAGATGAGATTGCAAAGAAAAATTATAGAGCGAGTTAAATACTCAGAAATCTCAAGCCACCAGACAGAGAGAGAATCTCACCTGGAAATGAACCTGATCTAGGACTGCCAAACAACCCTTGAAAACTAAGAAAAATCACCTACTGAAGAAAATAAATAAGAAAATAAATAAACAAACAGATGCAAGGTCACAGCTAATACTGCCTATGGCTTAATATATGCAAAAGTACTACAGATATTAGTCTTTACAAATGAAGTTTTGAAATTCAAAGTATTACAGGGGTACATAATACAAATGCACATTTTGTTTTACTCCTGCATGGTCAACTACATCTATACAAAGTGAAGCTAAAAGCAATCATGTCATGTTTCTCTACTTGTATCAGTGTACATATACATGGAGGGATATTCTGCACTTTATGCAAATATAAATGACAAAGTGCACAGCAACGAAGAAAAGGACCTGGTAAAAGCTGTGCGCACAACAAACATCATGAAATATTACCTTTATTTTCTAATGTCTTATAATTAATTTGCACTACCTTTGCACTAGTGTAAAAACACTGGATTATTACAGCTTATATTGTAAGTGACTATAGCTTCCAGATGCCCTAAAAATAGCCAAGTAAATGGAAATGACTTGTCAGACAAATGCTATTTTAGTGAGTTCTTGGAAGAAAGTAACACACAGTCAGTGTTACTGCATTAGCACTTAATGCTGAATTGACTGTCCCTCTGCAACTGGTTGGCCAAAAAGCATATAACTTTTTCTTGCAGTTTCTAAACCTCTGCAGCTTATATATCTGGTTGAAGGCTGCACAGACTGAAAGTAGATTTCATACCAAAGCCATAAAAAAGAAATCAAATCCAGCATGAAAAGAGGCATAAACCATGGATTTCCAGTTTAATTAAGCCAGTAGTAATATACCAGTATAAATTAAGCTATTTGACCAGTATTTCCTCCATTAGGGTACATAACTTGGTCTAGCCCTGTATGTGCCTCAAGAAGGACCCTTAGCTGCTCTAGGATTTAATGACAAGACTTCTCTGTTGCTAGCCTGGCTGGTGTACTCGAGTCAGACTTTTTTAGTGCAGAACTTCAAAACACACCAAAGCACAGCCCTTCACAGCACCGGGCACCCCCAGAGGTGAGCAGAAGCTAAGGGCTCACACGAGGCAGACAGCACCACTTAGGATCCAGTCTAAAGGTTTATTAGAGTCATGATATTATCTGTCCTCCCAAGTTGCCGAGTCCAGCTGAGTTCAGGAAAACACAAAACCATCTCAGTGCAGTGCAGCCTGTATCCTTTACACCTTCAGGAGAACAACAAAGCAGATATTTCAGCTGCAAAAAAAAACAAATCTGTCTGAGCTGTTCCTCTGAACCAAACCCTGAAACAACACAAGAACCTAGCTCAGTTGTGCTTTGCAAAGACTTTTTTTTTTTTGTCATGAAAGTAGGAACAGTTACATTTGTTTATGAAGTGGGGCAAAGCTGTCATCTAACTGCAGCCTGAGCTTCCCAGAGAATGTGTCTCACCTCTGCGGTGTTTCTTCTCATTAAAAAACAAACAAAGCTCAGCTGGAAATAAATGAAAGGCATATCCTATTTTGAATGGACTTCTAGTTGCACATAGCTCCTGTGAAATATAAGGAAGTATAAATGAAGAATAGATCATATGGTTGCTCACCCTTTAAATATTTTCAGGCCTTTCCCTCATATAAGAAAGTTTCTCTTTCATAAATGCAAACTCTATTATACACCATAAAATAATGGCTAACATTTCCACGCTAGTACAATATAAATGACTGATGTCATACTTTTCTATTGCAACAAACCAACACTATTATTAACTAGAATGAAATAAAAACCTCAGATCTCATTACTGTTTTCAATGGCATTAACAAAAACAAATACAGTTATTGTACAACATTAAGACTGTATTAGAGTAAATTGCTAATAAAACAAGTTAATACTATCAAATAGAGCACTTAGAGAAAAATATATCCTCCTCATACTTTTCATAAGCACTTTTGTACTTTGATTTTCCCTTGGTATCACTAGAAATAAAATGTTTTTCTTCAAGCAGGCTATCCATTTTGCTAATTTCCATCTCTAAGAACTAGACATAAGTAAATCCTTTGAAGAGACATTATAGTCTTGTTAGTAATGACCTTCTCTTTTTGATCTTTAAAGCAACATGTTCACCCACATGGAATTTGTGGGTATTGTATCATGTTACTAAACCTCATATACTTTAATGGACTTCATATTACCCCTGTCTAGCTTTACCACTGCTGACACTGTAATTAAACCTGAGAGGAGCATTCCTTTCTACTCCATTTTCATGGGCTTGCCTCTATCTTTAAAATATTTAGAAACATTCTAGCTTCCCATGTTATGCTTGTAAATTCTGTCAGTTTATAAACGTAAAGAAGTAATTATGAATGTTGTATTGTGCTAGGAGTATGACAAGTACATGAACATGAAAAGTTACTTCTGCTGACTCATCTAACCAAAGCAACAAAATTCTTTGTTTATGTCTCTCTCGTGGAGGGAGAGGTAGAGGGAGATATAAAGGCAGGAAGACATCTACAAGAAGCTGCCTTAGGCTCAAGGGAAATCTGGAGAAAAACACAGACTGTGGGTTGTATTTTGTTGTCATATAAAATGAAGACAGTGAGAATAATGCAGGTTTGAACATATTTGAATGCACATGCATGTCCGAAAGTATGCTAATGCACTGCTTAGAGAGAATACCATTGCTCAACATATTTCTGAAGGTCCTTTCCTGTTGGCAAAGATCTAACAGCGGCTTAGCACAGCTTTTACAAAAATAAAAATAAAAATAAAAATTAAAATTGCCTTTATGCACATGTAAAGTTAGCTTTTACACAGGTAAATCTAAATTTGGGCAGGATGAAAAATAGATATGAAGCAGAAAATGTGAAATTTGTAAAACACATAATAATCCACTGGAACTCAAGTTTGTTTCTGGCAAATAAAGATTCTCAGGGCAGAGATCTTCTGTTTCATCACACCTACTATGACGGGGTCCCAGGTTATGACTGAGTAGCGTACAAATAAAATAACAGATGCCAGCACTGTATTAATAACAGCACATCTTTATCACGTGAATTCCCAGTTTGTTCAAGTCCTGCAGAGGGACTATCGAACCTTCAATCGCTCTACCATATGTGCCAGAATTTTTTCTCCCAGTCTTTAGAAAGATTTCCTTAGCCCTTCAACTTGTCACCTTCACCATGAAAAATTCTGGAACACATTAAGCTGAAGTTTTCTCTTTAACTGAAATTTGGCCAATGTATCAGGCTATAGCACTTATATTTGAGCTTCTAGCTCCCTGCTTTTTTCTTTCACCTGTCTAGTTTGTGTTCATTGCCACAGGTCATACTCATACTTTGAAATCCATATTTGAAAAAAGCCAACCTACGTAAGCGTTGCTGCAGCCTCATCAAGGAGAGCTGCAGCCTCATCAGGAATTTGACATGCCTCACCTATACCAGAAAAGGACTGTAGACTGTCACAACTGTGACTGTGGGAAAGTTTGAAACACCCACGGGATAGCTAACCTTTCATTTTACTCTGCCACAAATTATTTCCTTCTGCACTATTTTTTTTTTAAATTAATGTATACCACAGGATGTTCAGTCCTATTTCCAGTGATCATTCCCAGCTGAACACAAAATTAGATATATATGTGTACATTCTTCTATAACTGGGACTCAAAAGCCCAGGTGGTTTGGAAACCAGCTCCTAAAAGCAGTGAGTACCTCATCAGACTGTTAAGCTATACAGGTACCTCCCGAGCTTTTCCCTTCCTGAATGCCGTTAACAATTGTTCTCTCAGAACAGAAGCATTTCTCCATCACTCTTCCAGAGAAGCCCCAGTTATCTTCCCAATCAGACTTTCGTCTCTGTTTTTCTCCCAGTACTTTCTGGTCATAGCAGGCCCCTCCCCACTGCAAGCTCGCTCCTCTATTCTGTACCTGTTAACCAGCTAAGAACTTGCATATCGAGTTGTGAGCAGCTTGTAATGGTGCCTCACATGTGTATCTAAGATCATACATACAGAAAACAATACAGGATAACACAAGACCACTTACTTTACACCTCCTTCTTGATGCATATTTCACTTCAAAAGAGATGGACAAAACCTCCACCAAATTAACTTCTCTCCATCACACAGCGTCCATCACCGCTCCATTTAAATGCCTCTAACCTAATGTTGTGTCTCCACGTCTCTACCAGTAAACACCTCAAGCCTGGTCACACCAGATCAATCCTGCCGGCGAAGAGCCCAATCTCCACCCCGCATTCCATATCCATGAGGATCTGCTTCCATTTGCATCTCGGTCCCTGGCTAACCCACACCAGAAACATCTGCACCGGGGGTAGCTCTGGTGCCTGTGCAGAGCCGCATGACGGTGTGCATCAGGTGCCTCTTTCCCTCACGCTCAAAAGCAGGTCAGCGCACTGAGTGTCTCCACAGAAGCCTGGATACAGTCCCATTTACCTTAGCTAGGAAAAGAGACACTGAAAATGCACATATTTTCCCCTTGAGTTACTGCAGCAAAACACGCAGTGCTCAAACAAACTCCCAGCCAAACGTAAAATAAATAAATAAAAAAGTCATTCTGAGACCAAACACCTCGCTTTGGGGTGTGGGGAAGCACCACATCTGCAAACACGTGTGTGTGTGTGTGTGTGCCACGCACGCCCGCTGCCTGCCCGTCGCGCTCCCACAGCTGCCGCAGGCACATCCCCCCAGCGCAGCGCGGCGCCCAGCCAGCACCACGGAGGGACCTGCATCCCGCCCGTGCTGCCAGGGACAGGGACAAAGCGGGACCCTTCCCATTCCGTGCTCCTTGTTAGCTTTTACATAAACCTCCGCAAAGCTCCAGTTCGCCTTCCAGGGGTCACGGATAATCTGTTCTCCAGCCAAGTAAGAGTGTTTGCAGTACACTCCCGCATTTTTCTGCTCTCCCCTTGTGAAATATCCTGCCGAGACTAGGTATTTTTTTTTTCTTGGATCAAGCTGGATATTTTTTTGAAAGCCCACGAGGTGTGTAATCAAAGCTGGCACTGGAGCATCCTAATTACGAAACTCAGCAAGGAACTTTAGCACACATTTTGTGGACTTCAGATTTCCCGTTCACAGAACTTTCTTGCTGAGAAAGACAGCATCATGAAAAAAGTTCATGAAACAGAACCCAGACTGGCTGTAAATGATTTTTCACATCTGCCTTTTAATACCACGATCAAAAAAAAAAAGGGGGGGGGGGGGGGGAGAAAAATCGACCCCGTACTTGTAACATGTCACTCCATTTTCGTTTTAGAGAACATCCCGAACTCCTCAGGAGGAGGACTAACACAGGGGCGGGAGGGGGAGATCAAGGTTTACGTTTTTGTTTTGCTTTATTCGGAAAAACATGCATCTTGAAACAGAGCTGCGGAAAAATAGAAGGTCTGAAGCACTATCAGTGCTGGCTGCTTTCTGCTGAGCTGAAGTGACCATTTTCAGATCCTTTCAATCTGTGGTGAAAAGATCATTACCATGCTACTCCCAGGAAGTCAGTCCTCCTGCAAGTGAGCTCCTTTGTTATGAATATGGAACAGATGGAACCAAATCTATCTGCTCTGTAGGAACAAAAACACTTACAACCTAGCTCTCTCTATTAAAGACTCTACTTAGCTCCTTTATACCACTGGCTTTCTGTGCACTGCTGTGAGGTTTTGACTTTATAGAAAAAGGCACTTCATAAAAGCAATAGTTCTTACTCTTAAACCAAAAGCGGCCTAAGAACTGCAGAAGATGAATGCAGAGTTTAACCCGCATGGCTCCTTGGAGATATGCAAATATTCAATTACTTTTTTTTTTTAAAGCTAGAGAAAGGATTTTTTTTAAGGAGGGGGAGGAAAAATAGCCATATGTTGCAAAGACTGTGTATCAATGGCAGTGAAGCACTTAGATGATAATATGCTGCTCACTCTAATGAAGGTTGAAGCTGACTATGTTATTGCAAGAAGGAACATGGATTTGTTTTCTAATTATGTCTGCATGGATCAAGATGACATTCCTGTAAAAAGTCTGTATTAGTCTTTCAAAAATTGACTTTTGGTAGGAGACAAAAAAAAAAAACCCTCTGAAATTAGGTCCTCCTCATGAATACAAAAAAGATGTAATGCATCAATTTATTCACAAATATTGCATCTTGCAGGGCCTATTTCCTAGGACTTTAACAGAAGCTGCATCAATATTACACCAATTAACTTTGCAAATTGAAAATATGCATAAACTGTAGTTGAAACCAATAGACGTACTTATTGACTCTACTCATTTGCAGCAGAGAGAAGCAGGAGCATGTAGAATATCTGTCACATCTCTTACTATCAGAATAATAGTGAATGTTTATTCCTAGCCATGCATGCACGCATATACGCAGACATTGTTTATATCAACTTCTCACAAAAACCCATACAGCAGAAGTCAGCAGCCTACTTTACTTACTATTTAATATGTTAATACATTTACCGTCTGGCTGCCTTTTCAGAATTAATTGAAAAAAGGATTTCTGTGGCAGGATGCTTTGATTCTGACTAAATCAAGTCTTCAGGCAAATCTCCCCCTGCCAGCGAAGGCACAGCTTGCCTGAAGTCGTAACCTTTGTTGGCGGAAGGGAACTGGCCTTGAAACAGATCATGAAGCAGATGTTTTATGCCAAATCAGAGTCTAGGGATACACAGGCTACTGCAAATAAAACTCTTCTCCTGTCTGTTCAATCATTTCAATTCCCTGCAGTGTGAAATATGAACTTCCCAACATATGACCGGTGCGCTCTGCAGCACAGCAGGGAGAGCAAGTGCCACAGCTGCACCAAGGGCTGGAAAGCTCCTTCATTAGGTCTGCATTTCAGCCCAAGCTTAAGCAGTGACATGTGGGAGCCACCTCCAATGAAAGGTGATGGTGTTTGTAAAGACCAGTCTTCACCAGCTCGAATTACAGGAATTCTGTGCATTTGCTTGGGAGGAAAGGAGATTCACAGGGCTGTATCCACAGGTCACATTCATTAGCAGCTCATAATGAAGGGTTTTTTTAATGATTTTTCTTTAAAATTTTCCCACCTCAGACATGACCGCTGACAAAATACCAAACTATGAGTTCACAAAAATAGAATAAAATAAAATAGAATAAAATAGAACAAAACAAAACAAAACAAAATAAAGTAAAATAAAAACAAAACTCCTTCAGCTTAATGTGAGGGATACGCTACACAATGCATGGCAAAAGCCTGGCAGGAAAGCCCACTGTTGGGCTGTGGAGCACCTCTGTACCAAGGGAGGGCTGCCCGCAGGCCCTGAGGAGCATGGCAGGACTCTGGAGGCCCCCAAGCACAGCCAAGACAACCCAGTGCCCCAGCTCCCCCCGTTATTCGCCTCCCCGTCCAGACTGCTTCCACCCGATTAAAGCATTACCTGCCTGGAGACGCACACTTGCTCTTGAGACGTAGCTGTTTAAAACACTAGTTAAACGTAACAGAAACCCGGTACTTTCAAGTCAGTTTCCATCGACATCAACACTACAATCAGTCTTTTATGTGTTTCTAAGCTAACAGTTGCACTTTGTGCTAAAAGGAAGGAACAGTTAACAATACCAGTCTATCTTAGCTCTTGATTATGGGAGAGCTGAAATGGGGCTCGAGTTCATAAGAATATTGTATTTGCATTTAAAAAAAACAAGAACTGGTAAAACACTAACATATCATTCAAAAGAACCTACTGACAGGATTTCAAGATGTTTACAATCCACAACAGAGATCACATATTCAGAAGAACTCAGTGCTTCATGTGCAAAACATTTTAGAAATCTGGCCAACTATTTGGATACCTAAGTGACAGCTAAGTACTTCTAAAATTATGACTCTAATTGGGAATGCTAAGCACTTCTGACATATGGCCTGTAATACACAACCTGTTTATTCTACCTCCTTTTGGACTGGGATCAAGGCAGAACAGGACTGAAGAAGCATATGTGCAATTTTCATACAGTAAATTACATATATTGTATCTCCCCTGTTTTTAGGTGTTGTTTTTTTCATTTTTGAAAATGCATATGGTCAGGTGCATTTCAGGTCAGTCCCATAAAGAGTAAATAATGATTCCATTCAAATGCAGATGCACCGAAATCAGATTTTTTTTTTTTCAGATGTCCAGTTAAAGTGACTCAAATGAATCATTTTTAGCATTCAGTGTACATACAGTCTTGATTTACATTTGAAATCTGAAACAAAACCATCAGTGGATTATTTATGTTTATAAATTAAAAAAAAAAAAAAAAGCTGCAAAAAAAGCTGCTTCTTTATGAAATGGCAGAGGAAAAGAAGTTACTTTTACTGTCCTTTTTCCAGAAAGTTGTTATTTCAGGGTCTTCCTTCTTCAGCCTAATGTACAGTTGCTGAAGAGCTAGGGCAATTTCATGGGACTTTCTGTTGCTGTTTAAATTGTGTGTGGTTTTCAATGCTGACTTCTTCATAGAATGCACATGTTTGTAATTTCACCTCATGTTTATAACGGTGCAGTGTAGATTAACATGTACATATTAACACACAGAATATCATATGCTGTTCACAAGCACTTCATGGAATGGCATGCGTCCTTGTGAAAATCCAGGCATACTCACACAAGTACCGAAAGCATAATTTTAATTCATATTTCTAAAGCACAATGTTCCTCATCCTCATAGTCAATATAATTCCCAAAGTCTTCTCTTGCTTTTCTGCCTGCCACTTAAGTCTGACATCAAATTATCCAGAACTTTATTTCTATTTTTCACTCAAGATATTCTCTAGTTAACTAAAACAAAAAAGTCCTAGGCAGAAATATCTCTTCTCAGATAGGCTACCATATTAAAAAATACTCTCCCTAGATAGCCATTTATAAGGGCTTTTCCCAAACTAATTCTTGATGTACGTCCATCAGGCCTGTGCAAAACCGAGAAGACGTTCAGTAATTTGGATAGAAACAGTGCAATTCTTTACGGTGAGAAGCAGCAGCTGGTGTGGCTGGGCAGGCAGTAGTTCAAGGGTCTGTGAGTCCACAGCACCCTCAAATCACCGCTCACAGCAAATGTGGACCATTCCACAGAACCAGGTACCAGGTAGCTGCAAGCTACTAGAAAAGCCATTATCCCCTCCCTGTTAAGAAGGCAGCAATAATGTGGAACGACACATAATTTGGGAAACTCCAATGAAAGTGAACACTTTATATTTTGTATCCAAAGGATTTTCATTGCAAACCAAAAGGCTTCTTTTCTAAAAAACTCACATACTTCCTCATGGAAAATGGAGCACATTTGTAGAGAATGGCTCCTTCTGCCATTTTCTTCGACAGCAAAAATTTGAGTGGGAGCGTATCTCCTCTAATGCACATCCATTTACCGGGAAGAAGAGGAAGGGAACTATGCACAGCAGGGAAGGAAAGTTAAAGTGACAATAGTTGCATCTCTACCCTGAGCAGCATGGCAAGCAGTCCCCTCTATGAGCTAAGACTGAATTTATCTTCAACCTCATTTTCACTTTGTAAAGAGTCAGTGACATGTAGTGCTAGTAGCGTGGTTATACTGCATCGAGGACAAGAAAGAAGAATTGGGCAGCTCAACCCATTGAGGAGAGTGATAATCTACTGAGAGAATAACACAATGCTCAGGAGGCATTTCATTGTCATTTATATTACAAACATTTGATTTTTCAATGGAGTTAAATTATTTATGTTCTTAATTTTTACAAAATTAGCTTTTTTTTTATAACCACAATAGTTAAAAAATAATCTCTTCGTGTCAAAGGCTTTATCAAAAGTTTAACCAATATGTGACTTTTTCACATTATTGTTATGTATATATATAATTTGTATATGCATGCACATGTAAGAGTATACAGTCTGCATACACAAAGTTGCTAAAAAATACATGAGAAATATAGGAAAAAAGGTCAGTGAATGAAGAAGTAAACATTGCTGCAAACATTTTGATTTTCTTGAAAGAACAGTACTTCTAAACAAATACTTGGCCTTAGGAAAAGAAAATTAGCAACAGATTCTTCACTAAAGAGATTCACTTCAAGTTTCACACATGCTTATAGTAAGCCACAGATCTGATCAAGTCCTCAGACCCCACTGAATACACCAACTGCCTCATACTAATTTTGGGGGAAGGATGGAGCACACTAAACCCTGGGTCACAGGAGTTCCAATACTTCAGTGAGACAGAATCACCCCTGCTGAAATCAATTTTAAGTTTGATGCTGAACAGAATCCCTCCCCGTTACTGTTTGGGTATTAGACATAGTAAATTTCTTGAGGGAATAAAACTACCTCTACTGATTTTATCATGCCCTTTTCTTGCGAAATATTTCACTGAAAATAATTGGAACCTAACGATGCTTCAGAGGAGTCTCTATGCAAGAGGAAAGAAATAATAGGAAGAAATGTTATGTGCAAGACTGTACTTTTTTTCCACAGGATCCTTAGACATCCAATGGGAACTGTCAGAGCCACCAATCAATTAATTTTCTAATCTCTCTGTAATGAGCTTTTTTCTCCTTCAACCCTTGTTTGTCTCCTTTGTAGCAAACTTGTGTTTTGATTTCCTTCATTTTCTACCATCTTAAAATGCAAAAGTGGGAGAAAAAAGGGAACTAGCCATAACAGAATAAAATATAGCATGTCTGTTCTTTAATTCGTTGGAACATGATAAGCTCAAAAAGTAGTATGCTAGGAAATTGATTTTGTCTGTACAAAACACGTGAAAGTGTGAAGGTCACACTGGCAGTTTGCCCTGCATTACTTTTAAACCCTGCAATATTCATTTTGACCTCTTTCTTATCATTCTAGTCGTTTCTTCACACCCTGCACTGCGTTCTTGGACTGCTCCTACAGTATTGCACAGGACTACTTGCAGATGCACAGAATATTAAATGGTCACTTAGACTATTTTTTCCTGGATATCTGAACAGGGCGCATGAAGCCATCTTGAGGAAATTAAAGGCACGGTGTGGGCAAGAAAAGAAGGAAGCATGCAGACAAAATGAACTAAAAAATACTAGAATGGATATTGGATATTTAGACTTGCCAGAAAATTACGAAACGTGGATCTGGTTTGGTTTTTAACCTCATTCAGCTTTGTTGATTAACCTGTTTCTACTCTTAAAATGAATTACACCATCTTGTGTCTCCACTGTATAATTTTATCAAGTAGGTGACAAATCATGCTGGCAGTGACAGTCTGCGCTGAAGTGGAATGTATAGTAAAATACGGTTTTCCTCAAATGAATTGTTGAAACCGTTAATCTTTATCTAAATGCCCATAATAACTGTTTTGTTCTGCATGGCAGTTGGGAGAAAAAAATGTCTTCCAGAGAGCACTTTGGCAGCCCATCTGCTTGTTAATAAAACCTGGAGAAACATTTGTGATTAATATAAATTACTAATTCCACTTTTAATGCCTAAACGTGACAGTGACTAATTTACACAGTTTCGCTTGAGCTGCCACTGAGTATTTCAAGTGGGACTGTGAACAGAATGCTATTGGACTGGTGCACGTTTCTCAGCAAAGCTACCCCAGGTGCAGCGCTACCGATGAGGAACCCTATCTCTGGCAACCATTTCTAACCACGCTGGCCGATTGCTCTGCTTGGGCAGGGGGAAAAGGGTCAAGAGTGAAAGCTACCCAACACCTCATTATAAGTTGGAAGTGGCATGTTTTGTACAGGCGTGGGAGCTGGTTGCAAAAAACTGTGAGGCTACAAGGCAGCTGTTGCTTCTGCTACCTAGTCGTCAGCATTTTTTTAATGCTGCAACAGGAGGTATCTAAAGTGCTTCCAATTTAAGTTTGAAACTCAGTACTGCAGCAAAGAGCGTGGGCTGGAGGGTGGGCACCCTGCAGCAGCTGCCAAGTCTCTGTCACGCAGCCATTGCGCTCCTCAGAAGCAGTCCTGTGATTGCACGTTCTCCAGTGAGACCCCCATACGAGCTACAGCACCATTAACAGTGAAACAGAAATAACATCCGTACCTTGAGGCTTCAGACAACTAGTCCAACAACTAATATCTGTTACTTATAAATGCACTTCAAATGTATTCTTACACAGGATTGTTCAGTTGAAACTCCAATAACACTACAATTTGCCCACATATTCAAATGCTAACATAATTTAAAAAGTCTTGCAAAATACAAGAAAATATAATAAACTGTTAAACAATAACCTGCCCAGCTCACATCTGAACTATACAACACTGTCACGACCCTCACTGGAACATCTGCACTTCTGAATAAACATATGCTTTGCTTCTGCATTTTTCTCTGAGAAACAAATGTATTTTCTACCTTGCTGAGGCACCGACGGAGTTTTTACTAGTTACTGCTCCCTTCACCCTCTTGATGCTGTTTGCAGAAAGGACCTAAGTCAGATCCCACCTCCATGAAGCACCGATAAGAACTGCATACATAACTCCATGAACCTTGTTTTTCCTCAGATGTCTCTCAGATACAAGGTTCATGACTTTTCTGTGCATCACCAGCCAGAAGCAGAGAGATGTTAATACTAAGCCCACTTCAACAGAAGAGGCTGCATTCTTTTACAGTCCCCAGGATGCCGGAGAAAGACGCAATGTCTTTTTCAGCCTGAGGCTACTGTATTTCTACTCAAGTTTTCTCCAGCAGAAATACATTCATGTTTGTACAGACAACAAGCCCTGCTGCAGCTCCTGCTAAGGATCCTGACTTCAGTCCCAGTTCAGGGCTGTACGGTATAGAATAGCATAGCTGCGTAGCTCATAGTTGAACATCTTCTGCAAAATGCTAAAATATTTGAGAGGAGTAGTCCACATGCAGTTTTTAATGATACAGGCATCACAATATAGGAAGAACACCCAGTATTACTAAAAACAGATCTGTCAACAAACATGTAAGAGGAAATCCAAGCTCATATCTTCACAGTATCTCCAGCTACAACTCTTAAAACTTAGTAAGTTAAGCCATTCTAGTGTATTTTTCCCTGAACACGTTTTGAACACCACTAGGACTGAATTGTCAGGGCTCTTTAAATTGATTAATATACTGCCATTCTGATTACCCTTCAAATAATTAAGATCATTTCACCCCCAGAAGATCAGCAAGAGTAACGTTATTCCCTATATCCATCATCAGGAGCCTGGTTACTTTTGTGCATAGAGGTATGGCACTAGTGAGATTCTGATACACCTTCAAGCCATTCTTAATTCCCTAAAGCAGTGCTGTATCTAGCTGGCTATACCACTTGATTCTTTAAATATTAAATATCCATGATGTAAAGGGGAAGCCGGGGAGATTTCAGTGGCAGTAAAAATCTCATTTGGCCAATTACGTAGATCTCAGGATGACCTACTACTGTCCTGAGGGAAAGTGGAAACATTTGGAAGTCTGAAAAGATTTTTCTGACTTTTTTTTTTTTTTAGAATAATGCAATTTTATGCATTTCTGAATACTCTGTATAAAATAAAAATAAAAATATTCTGTGTAGTTTATATTGGCTTGACAAGTATCTTGGGACATAAGAGTATTAACTGCATGTGGCCATTTTGAGCCCAGAGGCGTGTCCACCTTTGTCTGAAAAGTTTTAATTACTGGGGAATAAAAAGAAAAAAAAAATTGAGAATTCCAAAACATTCTTCTGTTTTACAGCTTCTTCTAATATCAGAGCAATAGGTAGTTTAGAAACAAATTTACTTCCTTTAAATCCAAATAATTACGTAAATATGGAGTTCAACGTTGAGTATTACCTTGTGCAACAAAGACCATCAGCCAATTGTTCAGCATGTTCAAGCATCTGTTCACCGAGGGAGCTTGGTTTTGTTCTATCAGTTGCAGGCATGCATATACTCAATTTGTATCATGACACACAGACAGTTTGAGCAGAGAAAGCACTGCCTTGGTGAGTTAGTCTGAGGAACAGGAAGACTAACATGCTGATGACATGGAGGCAATGAAGTACAACACTGTTATTCCAAATGTCATTGGTACGTTATTTCCATTTCTGTTGGCATCTGCTCCATGTTACAAAACGCATACTTCCAATACAACAGCTCATTAAACAGGTTTCAGATTGCTCAGAAATCAAATTAGAACAGTTACAGAGTTATAAGTCCTCAGATAATTATTAATAATACTCTCCATTTCTATGAGTTCTTTCATCCAAGGAATCTACATGCTTCACCTTATTAATCTCATAACATCACAGTGAAGTACCACTGCAAAAGAGCCTCACCCACCACTGAAGTGCAGCCACCTCTGAGACGTGAACCTGTAGCTGTTGAACATCAAAACTGATTTAAAGCAAGGAATGATGAATCTGCACAAAGGATTGAAAGGGCTGCATGCAATTCATTCAATTCTACTTCTAGCGGAACACTGGATTTGCATACTGAGAGGAAGTTGCAATGGGATTTTTACAAGAACTGCAAATGTTAAAAATTACTGTAATCCATAGACACCAGTATGGAACATTTAATAACCACTTCCTCTAAGGCAAGTGGGTCACACACAGCCTTATCAAGTTCCTAATCCTCCTTGGAGGTCTTTTATCCAAGGTCTAATCAATCTACCTTCTTAACCTTTGTGATTTGATAATAACATAACAATGTTCAATACCTGCTTTATTTTCCTACAAAATTAACTGGCTTTCTTCCAGCCAATCAGATGAGAAGGCAAAAAGGATGGAGGAAAAAAAAAAACCCTGTCCCTCACCCCTTCTGGCTGTGGGCACTCCCTCATTCTTCTAATGTCCAGTATCAGTATTTCTGTAGAAAGGAATGGAAGTCACTGGTCTTCCTACAGGGGTTAAGACCTTATACAATATACTCATGAGACAGCTTTCAAAGTTACAAATGTATGGTATATCCTCCCCTCTTTTATATTTCTGCTGTTATCAGGATCTTAATAGCACTTGAATTTTTGAAGCACATGAATCCAAATCATCTTCTTTCAACTTGTTATCTGAAAGACATTCATTCCCTTTGAAAAACTCAAAGAATAGAGACCAGCACCTCCATGGGTTCTCTCTTCATTTTCTTATATGGATTTCTCCCGAGTCCCAAATTATTCAACAGCTTTTAACGCTCCCTTTGAGGATTTTAACAACACTACCAACGTCAAAATCTATTAGACTCTGGCGATTGTTTCTGCTTTCTTTTTAGCAGGACCAGCACTTAATTCTTCTGATGCTTTCTAACAGAAACCAGTCCTTTAATCTACACACTAGGCTAAGCATGAATTCCCTTTTAAAGGTCACCTTCCTTGTCTGTCTAATGTTATCACACAGAAATATTTTTTAAAGTACACATTTATCAAACCCTTTCAATTGCTTTGATTTCATTCAGAACATCTCGAGTGACTCTGGTAAACCAGCTATCAAAGCAGGACTCGTAGTAGAGTGGCATGTCTGAGCCCACTGCTGTCAAAGCAGCATCAGTGTTTATGCTGATCAGATCTTGATTGAAAGGTTAATGTGGGACCTCACAATAAACAATGTTTCCCCAAAAGAAAAGTGCAATTAACACATTAAAAATGTTTGTAAATCCTTCAGCATCCCTTAATAACATTCTTTAGTTAACCTTCATTTTTTAGCTTTTGGTGCAAACTGGGATGTTTGTAGAGAGAGTTCCAAAAGGGATCTTCTGACCTCACGTCTTCAAAAAGAAATGAAAAAATGCAAACACCAGCAGTAACTGCATTAACTAATACCTGTGGAACTGAAGACAGATAGCCTTTTTTAACTCACTGAAAGACAAGTCTTCACTTTGAAAGCAAAATATTTGCTACTTAAGTCAACCATTGCCACTAGTAGAAACAATTTTTAATAAAAGTTTAGCCTAAGGAATAACTACAGTGACTCTGCTGCCCCCAATATAAGCTGCGTATGGCATGCCAAGACTTACCATTTCTCTACTCATTTCACTGGAGCTGACACAAATCAGCACTTTCTAAAGCTGTAGTCCAAACTTTGTCCCAAGACAAATCTTAAGACTTTGAGTCCCAGGATTGACAGATTCAAGGGGTAATAAATATCCCAAACCAGGCTTCTTACAGCCTATATTTTATTGATATGCAGAAAAATAACAACAACAATGACAAAAACACAAATACAAAACCAAAACAAAACAAACAACCAAAACCAAACCAAACCACACCACCAACAACAAAAAACCTACACACAGCAATTATGGGCTTTTTGTTACAATTAAGGGCTACTTTTCACACAATTCCAGACTGTACTCAGTTGAAAAAGGAAAATAATCTGTTTTCATGCATGGATAGCCTAGTTTTGTCCATGGGTATTGGTCAAGAACACAAATAAAGATTTAGCCAATGACTTTGTAAGACAACTAGCACTGTAAATCTACAAATGACCACCTGTCCTAATACTCATATAGACAAGTTAAACAAATGGGTGCTTGCAAGAGATGTCCAATGTCTGTTGTAACTACAAACAGAAGAACAGAAACCCCCAGTAACAGAGTATTGCCATTAAAATGGAAACTAATTTATCCCCCATAACTGAAAACATTTTCTGAAGAAGAATCAGCAACAGCTGCAGCGGTGAACTTCAAGGAGCTGTTCTTTGCATAAAAGCAGCTTTAAAATCAGGCTGACAGCGTCTTCACATTTACGTTGGTAAATGCACAGATAAAATGTCCACTGTTCTTTCTTTGAATTTCCAAAATGGTATAAATTGCCATTTCAGCTAAGGTCAATTGGTTGGCTAAGAGATTTGACTTTACTTGAATGACAGCTTACAGAGAAAGCATATATTCTAAGTGCTGGATGCAAAAAGAAAAAAAAAAGTGTTTTAAGAATATTGTTAGTTAACTATTATTGTACTACCCCTGCTGGGATACAGTAACAAAAGTAACAGCTGACTCCCTCAAAAAAAACTAAGCATAGCAAGTGGTCAGTGCCTTTCCTGTGCTAAGTCCTGATTTGCAAAGGGATATGTACAGTTCCTCCCTTTGAGCTAGACTTCTAAACTTTGTCCATAATTCTTCATAAATAACCAAAAATCCCTACCACAACCACCACTACCACCAAACAGTGATGGTTTCTCCTCCATCTCCAGGAATTCAGAGGTGAGGCCACCTGGAGAAAGTATTTCAGTACAGATTCTACCAGAAACACCTCAGGTGGAAAGGAGAGAATACAAGCTATGCGACTTGATGGTAAGAATTTTAAAATATACTCACATCTTTGAGACAAAAAGCAAGTAACATTAAGCTGACCACAAAACGTGGAGCTGCACATGACAGAGAAACTGCTAGAGGAATGTAGGACAAACTGAAGGAAAAATATTAGGGCAAATAAACACTAAATGCTTAAACACACTCTCAAAACATGACAGAAGGGGGAAGAGAGAATAAAGTGAAAGCTCAGCTTAGAAGTCCTCAGACGCTGCTACTGCCTCAACAAGAATTCAACCACAGACCTCATTATTATTAACTAACTACCTAATTAACAGGCAAAGGTAAGACAGAAAGACGTGGAGGTATTATAAACACTCTTGTCTACATTTTTTTACTGCATGTCTTTTGAGTCACAGAAGCCTCCAGAAGCATGCAGATGGTTGCGGTGAGACTGTCCAACTACCTGGCAGCTGTTTGTGAAAAATGACAGCAGGACTCAAACAGTCCCACAGATTTTGGAACATGGTGAGGACACCTTCCAGTCACAGAGATGGAACAGAAGAGAGACAATTTTGTATTTGAAATTGTGAAAATTCTCTTCAGAAGAAGAAGCTAAGACCATCAAGGTGGAATGTCATTTCAATAAAAGCCCTCAGGAGAGACGAGTCAGAAACTCAGTAAAAGAAGGAATTAATGCAGAGGAACAAGGCTAATGGAGAACAAAGCAACATCTTAAGAAAATCAAGGGACAAGGTAAAAGCAGGTTCCCCACAAATATATTTTATGGGGAAAAGGAATATAGGAGAGCTTGATGTTATTTAAAAGAAGTGTATCTAAATCTCTAATTGCAACTTTATAAATTCAGTTTCTTAATTTAATCACAAATTTAAGAACCATAAAAATTATTTATAACCATAATTAAATTCAAATCATAAGAGCACACTAGCCTGCTGTGGTCAGGAGCAGTAATGGTTACAACAAAAGCTTCCTGACCGACTGTCAAAAGCTTCATACTAAGAAACGTATGACAATAAAGAACCAGTGACAATGACACATGATTAAAGGCAATACAAAGAAACAGCATAAGTATTTTGAAATAAAACCAGAAAGAGACATGCATTACATAAAACCAGAAAGAAACGCTAACTAAAATGTTACACAAATAAACAACATGTAAGACAACACGATTTTTAAAAGATGAAAGGAGCTGCATTCCTCAGTAAGTATGGAGAAAGAACCACTTAAGGTATATTCAGTATAAGTCACATGTAAAGCCTGTTAACAGCTAGCAAAATCCTTCAAGATCTTGCAGTGAAAAGGAGAGCAGCAGGACTGTGAAGAACAACAAACCTCTCTGGGTAGCTCTAGGCAAAGGGTATAAGTGTATACAAACAACAATAGTCAAAATGATCAAATGACTAAATAAACAATATATGTAAAATCTTGGAAGATAAGATGATAAAAACAGCATGGATTTGTTAAGAGTAAATCATGTCGAATACTGAATTCTTTGATGGAATAACTGGACTGATGGCAAAGAGGAAAGCAAATGCTACAGCTTAATATTGGTACAACTCCTGACACTATGTCTATGATACATTACTCACAAGAAAAGAGCAATGTGGGCTAGCTTAAATCAAGAGAGGAGCTTGGTTTGGAAATTGCTGTCAGGATTCTGCATTAATCAGTACCAGTTTGGTTCTAGCTCTGTCTTCATCTTTTGATTTCATCAGCTCTGACTGTATGACTGCATTTCCCAAACTATTACTGTTACTTTATTCCATATGTACTACATTAATAAAAATAAGAAACCCATAATTAAGTTAAAGTAATGAAAATCATACCCTCATTGTGAATTATGTAATATTATACATTTCATGATCTTTTTTTCCTCTTCCTTGCTTTTGTGTTCATCTTCCCTTGCACAGTACCCCCCCTTAACTAGCAAACCCAAACTTCTTTTCCCTTCCAAAGGGCATTAAAATCACAGTTATACCACTAAGTATTTAGCTTCTGCCTTCACTAAGTAACTCTCACAGTTACTTCTGTTTCAGTAGTAATACTATTTTGTCTGTTTTCAGATTAATATACAATAACCTTAGATGACTGCCTGCTAAGAACTATGTAAAAACTGAGACTTGGGTCATGATTTATTACTTACTTTCCCCAGTCCCCGCTATGCACTCCCTAACTAAATAAAAGTTAATTTCTCTCTAAATATTTAATAACCTTTCCTTCTTTCAAAAGTAAGCTCAATCAGTACTTGTTGATCACGTCTGCAATGTTGAATTCACTTCTTCAATATGAATTTGACATCAACAAGCTAGATTTTTCTTCCATCATATTTTCCTGTAATGACCATGCAAAGAAAGGAGGTCCAAGTTCATCTGAGCAATACATGAAGGCATGACATAATAAAGTGGCATTTTCAAAAACCAATAGTTCAGAAAAGAGACGGTGATTATTTTCAAATTATTGCATTTCTTGAAAATAATGGAAGCAAGAGACACAAGTCACATTCTTAAAAGGTAAAGTGAGAAGATTTTCCAAAAGCACCAAACAAACAGTAACTAAGCTGAATACCTAACTAACCATTTAATATTTTTGTCTTTCCAGAAGTCTAGACTACATGATGTATTTCGTATCCTTATATATCCTTAATATCCTTAAAACAGGTCGGTCTTCCTCTGTCATGCAGAGAGGGTGAAGGTTTAAGATCTGATGAGGAAAGGAAACCTTCGCTGGCACAGCAGTCATTTCTTTACCATGCAAATACTGAGAAATAGCAAGAGCAGTCTCCATAGCCTGCACTACAGCCTGCTGACAATTTTGATGAGGAAATAAGGAACAATGTTTCACCATCTTGTTTCTTCAGCACAGACAAGGAGAAAAACATACCAGGATGGGCAACTCTCCCCAGAGAAGCTTTGCCTTTAATTGTTGATGTGTTCCCTGCAACTGCTGCGTTACCAACCTTGTTACTGTCCCCAGCAGACCAAAGGCTGAAAGGGGAAAACAGGTATAATAGAGAAAAGGAGGAAAAATGCCTTTGTGTCTCTGAAACACGGCTAAAAAATTAATTTCAGTGCATACCAGGCCAACAAGCTACTAGTAAACGAACACCCCTTTACTGCTAATTTTTTGCTATTTTACCTTTCATTAAAAAAATAATTCCATCTAAACTCAGTTGAATATCATAAAGCTCTCCATATTTTAAAGCACTTTGGAATAATTATTTTGAAGGGAGCCCTTGACAGTTAAATGAGTCAGTTAAATGAATGTTATAGAAGATACATAATGATTTTTAGCGAAATATTGAATTTAACCAGAAATGAGGAAAAGCCGGCATAAGCACCCTGGGTGTATTTGAATAATAATGTCTTGCTTGAGAGTTCAATGGATTTTGTATATTCTAACAATGAAGCTATTAGCTAGATAGACCAAGCTGAGATTTCTCTTTTTTTTTTCCTTCACTTTTTTGTTTGGTTTTAACCTTTATTAAACATTTTTATATCTTTTTTTAAAATTTAGAAAACCAATATAGATTTTTTTAATGCTTGCAGGTACTGGTGTCATCACTGTGCTACATTTTATTGTAACCACATGATGGTAAAGCGATTTCATTCCTTAGATTAAGTATGCCTGCTTGTTTTAATGATGATCATCAGGAACTCAATTAAAAACAAACAAACAAACCCCACAAAATCCAACGTTCACAGGGCGTCTAATATCAGAGTTTTGAGCAACAGAAATCTCCTCTTTAATTAATGGGAAGGTTTTGTGTGTGATGTGAGTAAGACTAGGCACACACAATACAGCTTTATTTATTCTATAACATTGTCCCGATAACACTCATTTTTTTATTTGCTACAAGATTGGAAATGGCACCAAGGTTTTACATGATTTCTCACCACCATATTAAAAAACATCACCATATTTAAAATTTTAAGCAATATTACTGTTGGCTATTATTATTATTATTATTACTGTGCTTCAGCAGAAGAACAAGGCACTGTCCTTCTGCCGCTCAAATGCCACCCATTAGAGGATTTTATTTGCTGGAAGAAAAGGAATGAATTGAAAACAGTCCAGTAGGAATGAATTTCCCTGTAGATTTAGAAATGGAAAAGAAAAATCTCAATGCTGAACAAATGAGGCTGAAAAACAGGGGTCATACATACTGAGTTTCTCTGGTGAAATGAGGTGGAAGGTCTGCTTCACAGCAGAAAGGCCAACTACACACATGAAGACAATATTTATTGGGATCTACAGTCTGTCTAAAGCTTTCAACTCTCTGGCTGAGCACTAAAAACTACACAAAAGTATTGCTGAAGCAGTCAAAGCCTGTTAGGAAACAGACTCAGGTAGGAAACAAACTGATGCTAGGAGATCTCTGTCGGCAGGTCAGCCAAACAAGACAGCTGTAGCAGCAACGGGCCGGGGAACCGGCCTGCTCGGCCCACCGGGCTCCGAGCTCCCCCAGCCTCCCCGCGGCCCCAGCGCCTGGCACGGGTGCAGGCCGCAGGGCACCGCCACGCGCTGGGGCGAGGGCCTCCGGCACCATCTGACCCCTGGCCCGTCACACACCGGCTGAAATCGCTGCTGCAAGGACGTGTCGGGATGACAGCAAGGCAGCAGAAAGCATTGCGGGGCTTGATGCTAGCGCTTGGCACAGGAAACTACGATGTCCAATAGTGCTGGGCTACTGACATCGGCAGGTACACCGCTCGAAAACGGCACAGACCTCACTCTCCTCTGATGATAAACTTTACAGAGACAAAAATACTCAATCTGAGCAAGCAAGAAAATACATCAATTCCACACACGAACAATTTTTCCTCATATCTGGGGAGAGCTTCCACCCTTCCCTTCCTGCCTCCTCTGCTTCAGTGTGTTGCAATAAATGCAGCAGCGCATTTTGCTTTAAAAGTCAGCCATGGTTCAGCGAACAGGCTGACATGCTATTTCATGTGAGAAAAGAAGCTGTGATTTAATCTCATTTCCACTAGCTAGATTCCTAGCTAATGTATCTGGGGATAGTTAAGCCTGTGTTCACTGTAAAACATCTGCATTATATACGGTTTGGCCCTCTGCATTTCCACAGAGCGTAGGTGAAAAATTAGCTAGGTTTCTTGCACCTGCTAGGCAACAACGGTAAATCTCCATATACTCACAGATGTAGAAATACTCCCGGCCTGGCCTGAACTCAAATCCTAGTGAGAAGGGTGTGAAGAGCTGGAATTTTTCTGAGAACTTCAGCGGTCCATTCGGGGAGTGTGGCCGATTGCACTCCCACCTCTTGAACCCTTTGGAGGTGTGATCGCAGGAGCTGTAGCCATCAAAGTTCACCATGTACAGAACATAGCGTTCGGTCTTATCTTCTGGCACTGAATCTTCGTAGTGAGGGCAGAACACATCCAGGTAGTCATTGATGCATACATCGATGTGGTAGTCGCCCTGCTGGAATCTGAAATCAAAGGAAGAGTTCAGACGTAAGCACAGTTAATGCAGGATGACCTCGTTGCAGGATAATGTTCTCATAAAGGGGGCATCACTAATGGCATTTCATTTCACTCCAGCCATGCACATTCACTCTTAAAACCAACCCTTAAAATTCACCAGAGCTATCAGAGACTGCTTATGCAGGACTATGATCGTATGACCTTCTGGATAAAGGTTTTGCTCTTTTTTCTGACAAAATGAGTCCCTTGCTAACGCACACCAAGTTACAGACTATCCTTCCCTATGGTTTTATTGAATAAACAGAGCATCGGATTTTATTTATTTATTTATTTATTTATTTATATTAAATTGGAGAAAGAACCAAGAAGAAACAAAGAAGCCAAAACTGTATCAGCCTCCCCAGATCAGTGCCTATATAGACGCCTACATATGCAGAAAAATAAGTAAACCAGGCATATCCTCTTCTCTGAATCAGGCAATAGCCACCCAGTGTTGAAAGCTGACTTGACTATAAGAACTTATGGCTACTGCAAAAACACAAACAGGTTTACTTTCTTCGTGATTAGCAACAGTTTGTCAAGATGCAAAGAAAAGCCCGTATTGCTTTTTAAAGATATCTGAAAAGCACTACAACTCCTTTGCCAGAAGTACATACTGGAGACGTCGCTCTGCTCAGATAAAAGGATTCTGGGATACGAATTATCAGCTCTCAGCCTAAGGTGACAGGTCTGAACGAATGCCAGCTGAGAAATGCAGCGCAAGGCACCAGCCCAGATGCACTTTATTATTATCACCATTATTGAGGAGTCCTTAGAGACATGGGATTTTTGTTTTGTTGGGATCTGTGTGTGTGTCCTTTTTTCTCCCCTCCACGTTTCACTTACATTACTTCTCTAATGCCTGCTGTAGAATCTGGAAGAAACTATGGGAACAAATTCACTGCCTCCATGGGAGCTTATACCATGATGGATTTAATGATTCCATAAAGCAGGTCCGTACGTCTATCAAACTCCCTGGGGCTGCCAAAGAAACCAACCACTGACCTGCTCCACGTCAGGCGACTGGGCTACTTGTAGCTTCTCTCCTTCCTGGCTGCAGTTGTCAAGTGTACCACAGAGCAATAAAAAGGCCATGACAGATTTAACTATAATACTTCGTTTTAGCTGAGGGGCATATTTTAAACACCTGATGGGCTTGAAATCTGCCATCTGGAGCCTTCTATCTAATTTCAGAGAAAAAGCAATGATCTGCTGGCCCTCCAAGGATAAATTCAGAGCAAACTATACCTTTTCATATCCCTACAATAATTTAGCTTCAATAAAATAGCTTTTTAAAGGGAAAAAACTGAACACGCATCAAAGCATGATATATCTGTATAATTTCAGCCAGTGCACAGACTCACAGTTCCATTCTGAAACAAGGAAAAGTCTTTCTTAACCACAGTTCTTTCAGGAAAATTCACATTTATCAAAATCATTAGGTAAAAATATATTTTTGTATTTCAGTGCTTTCAAAACCTGTCACACAAACAGATACTGTCTTAACACGCTTGCAAAAATGTATTGCTTTGAAATCGGTGCCTGTTCTCTATACCAGTTCACAGTACACCATTTCTTACCGGTAATGAAAAGGAGTATCTTATAAGTTATGAAGAGGAAAGCCTAATTCTAGCAATGATATCTCTGTTTTTGTTTTGGTTGCATTTTTTTCATTACATTTTTTTCTTTGATTTAGTAAATACTAACTAAAATGGTAATTTTCAAAAATAATTAAATAATGTCTGCATATGTACCTGTAGATTTATTTTAAACATGCAGGTTTCTCATTCTCAAGGCCACCTCTCATACCAGCCTGTGCCTTCACAATAATGCCTAATTGCAGTTTTGTGACAGAAACTACACGCATTCAGAACTAAGGCTAAGAACTAGAGGTAAGTAATGGTAGGCATTGAGGATCAGACTGCTCTCCCTAACACTGGATTTTAACGATACAAATAAACTCACGCGAACTGCTTCTCCAGACTCCCTTTAAGTCAACGGAGAGAAATAGGAACCTCGGCTCCAATTCATCCGACCTGTTCAGGCCCCAGGTACGCTGGGGTGAGACGGATCACGCTCCAGGTGCGGCTGTTCTCTCCTCTGGCTACACGGACAGTCTAGACAGGTATTTCACAGACAGACTCTGTACTGTGAATGGCTGGATTTGAAAGGGCAGCTCTGACCACACAGTCCACGATACTGGAGATTATAAGCACAGAGAGACAGACAACTGGATCTGTGATCACACCTTAACCCATGTTAGCAAGGAAATCAAACTTGTCATCTGCACCAGCGAGCTGTTCTACCCCGCGCCGCAAACAATGAGCTCGCCTGATGCCCTGTTGGCGAAGTCCCCTCCTGCACTCTCGTTAAACAAACAAAAGCACAACACAACCTCGGTCACTGGTATTTCCGCAGGTTCATTCCTGTTTCTGCTCCCCTGGGGGATGAACCAGCCGAGCACTGCCGGACACGAGAGCAAGAAGCCAGCACCAACGGCAGAGCCGGCCCGGGGACGAAGTACACAGCGAGGGCCCTCTCATCCCGCTGCCCTCCTCTCCCTCTCTGCCTCTCCCCTGCTCTGCCCATGCGTTCAGCCCACAGCCATTTGCGGTAGCCAGCGTGCATTTACATTCATGCCTCCAAAAAAGGGGGAAGACGGTGTGTATTTTAAGTGATCTGAAGTGGCTGATTGTAGCTGATATTGCTGGCACAGCAGCGAACCTGCTCCAGGGAAAACATGTACCAAGGTATTTTATTAAGCAGCTCTGAGCAAAGTCTCTTCACTCCATATAGCAACAGCAATACTGAAAAGAGGTTGTTAGCCAACTAAGAAGCAGAAAGCAGGTATTTATTTATTTCTCCTCTTGCAATGTCTTACAGAACTCAGTAATCAAAGACTCAGCGTGAGTACTTAGCAGATGCAGAACAAATTCTGTTTCTCCAAAAGAGGCTACAAAATCCGCATTGTGCGTGCTGGAGCGAATGGTGAGACAGTTCCTGTTTCTCCAGTTACATGGTGGTTTGCTCCTGAAGAGAAACCACAAAGGCCTCCGACATGAGCCGGAAGGCAAGGGGTGGCCATGGGTAACTCGCAGCAAAACTCGTCAGCTCGGACTCCTCAAAGCTATTAAAGGAAAAACACTCCAGAAACACATTTCCAAGAATTTTAAACCACATCCAAGAGGAAAACACTTAACATTTACAGCTGAAAGCCTCTTATTAGTACTGTGAAGTCAGGTATTGGAGTGAAACAGAAGTTCCAGTCCAAATGAAAGCATTTATCAGCGTTTAGCCACATACACATGTTGAAGAGCAGAACATGTAAAAGCAAGGTGTAATCTGTTTACAGATATATTTGGAGAGATGACAGGAACAAGACTTCCTACAGACTGTATTTAAGGCATAATAAATTTCTCCCTTTTTCAAGTCCCTTTCAACACAGACTGCAAAGCGCGCTTTTCAACATGTCTGTAGCAATACCACCGACGTTCTTTGCCTTTCCTCAGTTAGGTTTTCATGCTGTCCTGGGAGATCCTCATCTGGACCCCTGTGTACTTCTGGAACTAGGTGGTAATCAGGATCTTTATAAATCCCACTGTGAAGAAGAAACCATTCCTATCTAACAGAACACAGTGGTGTGGTAGAAACCAACCAAAAAGGCTTCCCCAAAACTCAGACAGGGTCTGCAAATCTTCTTGCAAATACTGTCATTTGTCTCCGTGCACTCTGCCTTACACACAGCAAAACACAGCTATTCTTCAAACATAGTTAACCTTTGTTTTGTGTCAGGTGGCATTCAAACAGTGTCGTGGAAACTTGCATAGCACAAGGCTAGCTATTAAGCAGTAGGGCTATAAAAGCTATTTTCAAGACAGAGACAGATAGTTAAGTAGCTTCTAAACCTAAACATTACCATAACCAACAACCATCGGCTTGCTAAGCAAAACTTGCACACAGCTTCTAGCGAAGACAGTCGTACGAATGTTTCTGAGCCCAAGCACCACTGCACGACTGTCTAGGTATTCAGGATGCAAAGAAAGAAATTCACGGTAATTTTAACTGGAGAACTGTAAGACCAGCAAAACATTTTTCAAAGTAATTTTATCTTCTATATTCTGTTTATCCATTAATGCAAGTGAAAGTACACAGTCTGTATGCACACTTCTCTTCATAATTTGAAGTTCCGAAGCATATGTGGCTCATTTTGAACTTAATAGCTTTGCTGGTCACTGAAACAAGTGACGATTTATTTAAATAGATATTTAGGCTGCAACAACAGTTTTCTTTGTTGGGTTTTGTTCCTTTCTTCCTTTCTTTCTTGGAATAAACACTACAAAAAATCCAGTTTAAAAACAGCACAAATAACACTAATTGCCCATTATCATTTAGATAGATAAAAAATTGCAATAGCTTCTGCTTTTTGCTTCCCATACAAATCTTATTAGTTATATTCTATCATCCTTCCTGTAAAATCGACGTGCCAGATGCTCTACTTCAAGATAAGTGTACTGGAAAATTTTCTTTTTACTATGTCAACCTTTCTTTATTTTGAGCCTGTTCTGTCAAATGTATGCAGCAAGGCTTCATCGTGAACCAGAAAAGACTTCAAATAACTGCTTTAACTATGAATTATGAAATTCTGGTCTTCAAGTCTGGCATCAGAAATGATCAGATGCAAATGGCCCTGATTCTGCTGCCTGGAACACCAATGAACAAAGGACACCACTGCAGCTGAAAGTCTTATACCAGTTGCCCTGCTCTCAAACGATAATCTAAAATGCAAAGCAACATCAACAAAATTCAGTGAATACATTTATTCTTCACAAACCATAATTAGCCATAGTTTTCAGAGCACAGTAAAAAGATACTTGTTCTGTTTCCAAAGGAAAGAAGGCTTCTGTGAGCCGCACCTGTGCACACACCCCTGCAACTGCTGGACACTTAGCTCCTCGTTTTTACTTTCATGGCTACTAAGCCAATTTTAACTAAATTTAAGGAGACAGAGAAGTCTCAGAGAAAAGTATATTCCTACAAGTATCATGAAAAAAGCAGCCAGGTGAGAAGACCCTGTAAGTGTCCCAGAGAAGGCTGAACTGCCTTCATTTAACATTAACATTAAATGTTTAACGTTAACATTAAACGTTAGGCAACAGAAACATTTCTCACAAGTGCTCTAGCCAAAGGAAAACCTCCAACTGGAACAATATTGAAATAGGTTGAAAATTCAGATTATTTTTGTTAGCTAGTTTTGAAACCGTTTGGATAATTTATTAATAATGGAGTTATAAGTATAAAGTAGGTATTACATATATACAATGCAGAGATGAGTACAAAGTAGGTGTTTGTATATGCAATAATACACAAAACACGAACGCTTTCCGCAAAACTTTAACATCCTTTAAAAGGACAACATTTTAATTGCTCTTGGGATGTGACGATGTCAGTTATTTACCATTCCACACTACTGAGTTTACTCACGTTTTTTGCCTCTGTTCAGGTGGCAAGCATAGCGCGTTACGCCATCCTGAGCTCTACTCACACGCTGTGACTGTGACACAGCAGGGTAACTTGTGCCTCGTTATTCTTTGTTCTGTTAGACGGCCCAAGCCCTCTCATTTCGACTAACTTAAAGCTGCTACGTGCGATGGGGGAAATCTTGTGGCTGTTAATTATCTGAGGGGTTGTGGGATTAAGTGCACCATTTTACTGCAGATAATTTTAAAGATGCTATTTCTGTGGTACGCAAAAATAACCTCTTTAATGCTTTTCTGTTCTTTTTACTGGCTTTGTCACAACATTTAATAAACTCTGTTCCCATAGCTCTGCTGACATCAACAATGATTCTGATGCACAAACAATGAAGTAATCAAAAAGCGATTTTAATTTTAGCTCTATTCTAACCAAAAGAAAATTCAACGTTTTCCAGATGCTAAGAGAAGTGGATTTGCTAACCAGTGACATTTTAGATCTCTAGCAGGATATTACTACCCAGAGCAAGCAAGCAAGCAAACAAACAACAACAACAACAAAAAGAAACATGAAACAACAACAACAACAAAAACCAACTATAATGAAGGTGCTGTCTGTGACCTTTTGGTCCTTAGGTTACAGTTTCACAAGTTAAGACGAGCTCAAAATACCATGAAAATAGACTCTGTAGAAAGTGAAACACTGACAAAACAAAAGAGAAACAACTAATCAAGGCTGTTGTTCAAAAAAACAGTATTCAAAAATTATGCCTAGACAAGACTGCAAGTTAAGTACACAATGCAGAAAGAAACTTATTCTCTTGTCATTAAGTTCTCTATTCAATTACCATTTATTGGAGTAATTAAACACTGGGAAAGGATGCCAGGCTAATTGTTAGATTATGATAATTACCCAGCTTTGCTGTGCTACAGCTGATCAAAATAAGATGTGGTCACACACACTCAGCTAAAGCTTCTCTGCAATCATTGGGCTTCCATGGGAAACTTATTACTATAATAAGGCCACTTATTACTAGTTCATTATCAATCAGGCAGAGAAACTTATTATTTGCAACCTTCATTTTACTTTCCCACCCACTCTGCCGGAACACGTCTCCCTAAAGGTTGCACCCAGGTCTCTGCCTGTGGCTGGCTCCCTTCCATCACAATTACACAGCTGAGCAGAATCAGGCTCCTGCGCTTGACAGACTTCATCAGGCTTCCCATTACTGCCTCACAGCCAGCTGCAAGAGCCTACCGCACTTCTGAAAGAGGTGAGTGATCTCCTGAGTTCACTCCACGTGTATCTGCTGGACATTTACCTTCCCCTTTTACTCCTGCGATGTCCGTTCCCTGTCTGGGAGATTTTCACACCGCTTGGATTGGACCGAAAACAAACACCCAAAACAAACATAAATTAGAAAGAACAGAATTGCATTAAGCTGGACTTCATGTGAAAAGCATCATCATTACACGGCTTGCTTCCCTGCAGGATCTCATGCCCTTGCCCCTTCTCATCAGCCAGCAGTACAAGAGAGACACTGTGTTTCCTTACTGGGATGGCTGGTTTTCCTCCTTGCTGAATAATGGCATTCTATCAGTTGCCATCCTACCTGGTACTTCCTGCAGACTATTTAAATGAGACAAGTGACCTGCTATAGGGAACAGACATGGGAAGAACCATGAAACATATCAGCTTCAACGAGCATTTAGGTTTTTAAAGAAAAGAACTTGTTAAGCTCTGGGTAGCTTTGAAGAATCAAAGAATGTGTGGCTGAAACAGAAGAAATTCACCAAAAAATACCAACATCATGGCAATTACTTTTATTCTGTGCTGATGCAAAAACTAGACCTTTTGAAATGTCAGAAGCACCAACCCCTGCACAGCCAATTGATTTGGAAACTCACCTTGGACAGGACAGGCCAAGGTTTACAACACTGGTAAGGGAAGGGAAGGGAAGTGCTCAAGCTTCACTTTCTGGAACTTCATTTCTCCCATGGACAGCTGTCCTGTACCTGACCACTTAGAAACTCTCAATTCTCTTAACTTCCAGAACTAAGGAACCTCCTCAAAATCAGTCTGGTAAAAGTGTTTAACTTTCTAAAAAAAAAAAAAAAAAAAAAAGAAAAAAAGGAAANTATATATATTATTAATATAATTAATATTATATAATCACATATATTTATATATATTTATATATATATATTAAATAAAACCTGATTGTTGAAAACTTCCTAACGTGTCTTAACTGAAATACATCCTTTGCAAAAAGAAGAAAGCCTACATCTGGAAGGAGGAGGTTTCTATTAGCAGAATCATGGCAAGAAGACCGTAAAACACAGGAGGAAATGATTAGGTTTGAATGGGAAATGGATACATTCTATTTTAAATTTAAGAGTTCTTTGAATGACATATATTGTGTTAATTCCATTAACCTGAAAGACTTGAAATACCTTGTTTTCTGATTCTAGTGCTGAACAAAAAATTCAGTTGTGTCATAAGTTACCAATGACATAAAATGTAGAAGTACAGATCCACTTTTATTTATTCTTTAAAAGCTCTTTAAGGAATAAATCGTGCAAAAATTTGTTTACTCCACTTACTGTTAATCATTTCCTCCTTACGCTCATAACTGTGTTTATTTGTACAGCTGGGTCCTATATTGACTTTTTATAGCTGGCAATGCAGAAAGATATATGTTCAGTGATAATGCAAACATTAAAAAATAGAAACTAATTGCTCTTCCCTGAGTAGATATGAAGGAGGGGGGAAATAAACAAATCAACATTTATTTCCCACCTATAAATCTGAGAGTACTCCAGAGATTCTCAACTATTGCAACACCCTCACCCACTTAACTTCCCATCATTCTGCACCTCCTAATCGATGAGCTGGACATTTTTCATTCTGTTTATTAAAACCGTTTCCTCAGACTCTGCATTTGTAAAAGGACTTTGGTTCAAAGCTGGCACACACAACTTTTGCCTGATCCCTCAGAATTTCTGTTTTGCTGCAACTTCTGAAGGGAAGCCTGGGGGCTTCAGCAGCACAGTCGTGCCATGGATGATAAGGGTGGCAAGGGGTGCAGCATGTCACAGCATTGATCCCAAGGAGGTCAGGCTCTCATTCTCAGCTGTCCCAGCTTTGATAGCTTTAATCCCCATGACTACAGACTGTACCTGGCTATTGATTTTCCATTGCTGAGGGCATTTAAGTTGCTGAGATGGATGAAGGGAGAAGGAGGGAGGGGAGGGGAGAGGAAGAGTTATTATTCTGTCAAAGGCATCACTTAGACTTACAGGATAAACTTCAGCGTTGAAGACCCAAGTAACATAATCTGAAGGGTACCACACCCAAGCACCTAAAGGCAGCCTGAGATTTGTCTTTGGAGCCTCTATCCACATCAAGTACAAAATGTCTGGGGCAATGCCAGTCTCTTTGTTGATTTATGGACATAAGCTCGTTATTTGTGTTCACATTAGTTCTACCCAATAATACTGTTTTGGAGTTCACCAGTAACATTTATCCCACTTTATCTGAGATGGAATGAGGAGATCTGGCAATCCCTACCCACATATTTTTAAATGTAGTCATCAATACCACCCATACATGACTCTCCATTTGTCTACTTTAGATGCTCACACCACCCAAGGTATCAGCTTCATCTTTTATTCCATGCTCATGCCTGAAAAAACAAAACCTACCTCAACTACCTCTGCCCAATACCAGAAAAACTGTAGGTTGCTGATTCATTAGGAAATCCACCATTTTTAAATAATCAAGAAAATCTCACTTTGTCTGCTGCACTAACACACACTTTTTGACCAGACAGATCTGGGAGAAAATAACCTATTCAGAGTTTAAATTAATAAAAACCAAAACAAATAAAATAGGTATGGGTACTACTAAAGAGTCCTCTAACAACATGTGTTGACCATGTGTCTAACCCAGAAGACACAGTCTATCAGCCTTGATGGAATGTGATTCTGTGACTGGTATTTGCTAACCCTGCCTGAGGCATGTGCTGACATCTATTAATGGATATGGAGAACAATGCCCTATCTGCAGGAAGGTCTTGCTTCTCACACTCACAAAATGAAAGAAAAGAACACTTTCACAACAAGCATGTTGACCTGCACACCGAATGATAAAGAGTAACTGCAGTCCGTTTCCATGAGGAAGTGTGCATGACGCAAGTCAGCTTCGCAAATTTATTTTCCTACTAATGCATTAAAAGCAGATTGCACAGTGATGGCTAACTCATACAAACTGGAGTCTCCACCTCTTCAATACTGCTAGTGAAAAAATGCTGTATCAATTTGCACCAGTAAATACCTGCGTGGTATTTGAGAAGAAACATATATTCTGATAAAAGTGCATATGCGGTGCATATACACCTACAATTGCTTTTGCATTAGAAATGCTTTCCTCCAATGTTAAGATATACATGTTTATTATTAATCTCTCAATATCCCAACAAAATGAATTTCAAATGTTTTGTGATCAGCTTAGAATTTAAAGTCTCAGACACCCTAATAATTTTTAACTGGTAAAATCCAGCCCTTCACTCCACAGTGTCTGAATGCACGAAATGAACTTAACCCCCAAATGTTTCACAGTATTTGTATTTTTAATACACTGTGTATGTTTAATAAGCTATGGTTATAATTCCACATCCTCCAGACAGAAGAAGTGGATCCAGATGAAATATAGAATAGCCTGAGCAAAATGTGGAGGAAAAAAAAATCACATAACAGAACAGACCCAGAAACATAACAAGAAATTCCAGTATCAAACCACAACTTGCCACAAACATGAATAAGCTATATATTCAAACACATTCTCAAAAGCTATTTGAACTTGCTCAGGTAAAAAACCCAGCAACATTAGAATGGCTAACAAGTACATAAATATATTTGCAGACAATTTGCTATCAGGAAAGTGGGCTTCAGTCAATGAATTTATTTCTTGCTACACAATTGCCTTCTGTTTATTTAAGAGACCCAGTGGAGAAATATTTTCTTTACTGACTTTGAAATGGCATTTTACAGAAAGTTCTATGGAGAAATCTAATTATTTACCCTTCTTCCTGTTACTGTTGCATATCAGTCTTTCTCTTACACTAGGCAAACTGTACTTTAAAAGAAGAATAAACAACCAGAGTTTTAGATTACAGATTGCATCAGCACCAAGTAGCACAGTTATTATTGTTAGAATTTTTCTTCTTTTCAATCCTGTATTTTTTTCTAAAGGCTTATAGCATGCAGACTGCAAAATTTTCCATCAGGTTTAATCTTGTTACACACAGTCTCTGAGCAACAGAACTTAAAATGCACCCCCTCCACCCTCCGAGAAATTTATCTTAAGCTTCGTATGTCGTATGAACAAGATAGGTCCTGATCCAAATGGGTTTCTACGTTTACAAATACGATTCAAAAAGCTTTGAACTATAAACTGCCAATTAGTCTGTAAAGCATCTAACACATTACAAAGATTACAATCTGATGGGCAACAATTACATTTTTTTAACTGAGATTAACAAATAAGGAAATCAATACAGTCTTTTTTCTTTTTCTTTCTTTTTTTTTTTTACTTTTTCAAATTATGGAGCTCCCATTATCAGGTTTTAGAATTCTTATTTCTCCAAGAGTAGTGGAAATAGTTTTTCAATATGTATATATACAGCTCAATTTGATAAAAGGTGCAAAACCTGTTCATTTACCTTTATATGGATGCGTAAAATATTCATATAAGAGAAAAATAGGGAGGGAAAATAAAATGCATTGCTCTCAGATCAATCAGGAATTTCTGAGAGGTAAAACTGAAGCTATTCTCTTAATTTCCCTATTGCATTTTTCTAAAAGTGATTCCAAATTAATCTTAAACTAATTCCAATCTTCAACCTGTACTGAAATCGCTTCATTCACAACTGAATGATGACCTTGTCTGCATAAAACATAGTACTATTTTAGAAGTACAGACATGAAGGTTTAAGATAAGAAGCAGAGTATATCACAGACAAATTAAACCAAAGGTTTCTTTCCCTGCCCTCTCTTGTTATTCTTACTCATTACACAGACACCACAAAGCACGTGTGATGAAGAGACTGCACAGGTCTGACAAGAACCATTATTTTCTATTGGAAAGCTTTAGCATTGTTCCAGAGATGTTAAAATGAGTTATTGAGCGTATGAACTAATTCTTCCTTTCGAAATTGTGCTGAAGTATTAGTTCAGGAATAAAGAAACAAAGTACATTAAAATAAAATAAAACAAAAGAATACAAAATTGTTTACAAAATAGGCATGGCCTATCTGGAGATGGAGTGTTTCCTTCCATTGCCATATGCCTGTTTTCTACTCTGTTTTTTTTGGTACATCCAGATGTACCAAACGTACCCAAGCCCAAACCAATTCAACCCTCATCTCTTCCGCCCTTGTCCCCGCGGGCACCTTTCCGCACTCCCCAGCGGTATTTCATCCTTCCGCTTGCACCTGATCCCGCATCAGCCCCTTATCTCCTCTGCTGCCTTTGGGCGCGCATCGCAGCCACCTCTTCCACTGCACCCTGCTGCCTGCTTTGGCCCCTGCAATGCGAAAGCAATGACAGCAGCCACCCCGCGCCCCGGCGAGGCCCCATCAACGCCAACAAACAGCTCCCAGCACTGGCCAGAGGATGCCCGCACATGGTCATGCCTCCCCAGCACATCCTCATGACAGCCACCGATCCTTTGCATAGCCAGAGGTTCAGGCTCTTCATGCTCAACAGAGAAAGATGGATTTTTCTTCATCAGTCCGTCTGAGCATTTTTTGAACCCCCGGAAACGCTGAGAATTCAGTGCAGTACATTCTGCGCCGCGGAGTTGTATAGCTTAGTTGTCATATGGAAAAGTACCTGCTCCTCTTCATTTTTGAGCCTGACACCTGGCAGTCTCTGCCAGAGATATAATTTATATTGTGAATTTCATGGGTAGGAAAGTGATTTATAATCTGTGATCTTGCATTGTTTAGAAGAAGAGTGATAAGAAGTGACACAGCTGATCATAAATGTGTCTAACCAAACGCAGTAGTGCTCAAATGTCTAACAACTGAGTATTTTCATCTTTGCTACCTGTAACAGTCAGAGGAAAGGGTACACGTTGTCAATGCCTCATTGACAAGACTTTTTTGGAGAAAAATTAATGCCTCAGGAAAAAAATAAATCTTGATTTCCGTAATACCAGTTTGTAATTTTAATCAAAACACTTACGTAACTGAATATATTAAAAACTGGACTTAAATGGATATCACCACATCTCCAAAGAGGCTGCTACATAAGACCAGACAAATGAAGGCTTCCTAATTTCTATAATGTAAGTTTAGCTAAGGATTGATTAAAACAGAATATGGACCTCAAGATTTGTCCTTTCATTTTGCATGCTCTGACTCAAAACAAAAATAACAGAAGTGAAAAGACGTTTATTGCACTTCAAAGATAGCTTAAAGTTGTACATTATTCAGCTTGTCCTGTAGTCTTAGGGACGCACGCTTCATGATCAGTTGGGCATTTCTTTAGGAATGCTCTTCTAACACTCAGACCTGTTCTCTATGGCTCTTGAGAGGTTATCACGCCCCAAAGATGTTTTGCAAGAATTTGTACAGTGAAGCAAACGTAATCTAACCTGTTTTAAACCTGCTTTTTCCTACCACATGGCAAGAAACATTTGTAGAGCCCTCCATTTCCCTGCCTTAAATGAAAAATCTCCTAAATCATGCCTTTCAAGCTCCCAGGAGCAAAATGCAATTTAAGGCTACGGTGTTCTTCAAATTTGGAGAAAACATGCTGAACGTCTGAAGGTCATTTGTTTTGTTTCCTTAACTTTTCCCTTCATCAATGAAATGAAAAAAAATCTTATTATGCACTTGAAATATGTCAGCTAGAAGATAAATTATGTGCTTTAAACATATTATCAATAAGTTTGGATTTATTAGGACAGTAATTTAAGTATAGTGATCTTTAGCTTTTACATTGAAGAAACAAAGGTTTTTCCTTTGGGTTACAACAAAGAGATTGTCCAGCAGAAAATTACTGCCTTTAGCTAAGCTATTAGATTGTTTTTCATGAGTTGCTGAATCAAGCTGTTTTACTGTTTTTCATCAGTTATTTTGCTTTTCCTTATGAACTAGTTCTGTCAATGACCAAGCATCTTCTGCTTTCAGTATGCACTACCCCTTACTCATACCTGGGCATGTGGTAACTCAGATATTTGAATGCATTAAATATATGTTAGGAGATCTTCTGTTAGATTCAAGAACAGTCTGGGTAACAGCACACAAATATTCACTCTCTAATCATTGCTATAACTGTTGTAAAAAATACATTCTGACACCTGAAGTTCCAAAAAGGTTACAGATATGTGACTGTTAGGGTTCTCTGTTCTAATCAGCAGCTCAGTTCAAGACAGCAGTTAAGCTGATACTTTAACATTAAGCACAGACTAAGCCAAAGGATTCAGGTAAATAGTTAAATGCTTTCCTGAATCAGGGCCTAACTGCGCAGAAAAGCATTCAACAAAGCAGTGAATCCGCATGGACTATATCGTGGCCTAAAATTATTCATTATTATGCTGAAGTCAGAGGAAAACTACCGCAGCCAAAAAAGAATGTGTGAACACAGCATTTTATGATATGAACCATGATAACGAATAACTTCATACTGAGAATCATTCATTATCAGTATTATTACAGTAATTCCTCTTATGACTTCCATTTAATTATTCTATCTCCGGGAAACTGAACTACAGATATCTTAACGCTCAATACTTGACTCTTAATCCGCAATGAGAAAGGGTTAAAAAGCTTTTACTTTAATGAGCGGGCACCTTTTATAGCACAAAGGAAAAAAGTCTTACCAGGATTAACATTTTAAATATGGTTCTTTGGTCCATTAGAAGGTCATGACATCACCACTACTATCCCCACGCTAAGTGAGATAAAAAACGACCTGAGACTTCATCGATACGCTACCATTGATCTTACCAGTAATCTGAACGTAGGTGGCACCACGTAATTCCCGTGTGTTCAAACATTAAAGCTTAATTCCCTTCACCCGTGTAATTTTCTCACTTTTATGTGCTGAGATGATGCTCTTGATTAACTATCCCAGACAGCAAGAGACTAAATCAGCTCCACTGGTTAGCATCAGTTATGTATGTGCGTGTTGCATAGAAACATATAGTCTGCTTAAGCGTGCATGCTCGTAACACATGGGGTATGGAATATCTCTTCTCTTTAATGCACTGCCAATGACAAAACTTACATTAAGGCTAATTGAAATCTGTTCCTCCTTTCATTAAATCAGTTATTTTAAACTTTTCAACCTGAAACTTGGAGATGATTTCCAGTGCAGCACAACAGTGAAGACATCTTAGTATGTTGAGGTTGATTGGGTAAACATTGTTTCACTCATTTTTATATCCTTAAAATTAGATTTTTTGTCTGCTGAACTGAATATTGACATTGTTATTTACATTTTTCAAAGTAAGTAAAATCCAAGAATCCCCATTCTGCTGTCTAAGACTACAAAAAATGGATCCTGGTTCCAAAATTTAATTCAATAACAATGGTAGCAAGACCACCTAGCTAAAAAAGCAGCCAACTATCATGCTGAGTTATCCCATCAACAAATACAGAAAAAGAATAATCTTGACATGACTTTTAGAATGGATGAAATTTGGTGTAAAACTCGAAGAGTGTCCCAAAAAGCAACTCTTACATTCAATAATAATTGAAGGAATCCATATTCTGAAAAAAAAAAGTCTTAAAACTTTTTCATAACTGCGTACCAACTTTTATGCTAGAGAAATGCTACGAAATTTACACAAGTAGTACCAGCAAGCTTCAGTAAGTGTTACGGGGAATTGCTGGTTCAATCACCTTCTGTGCTCTACTTTTTCTTTTACCTCTAATGGTTATAAGCTAAATGTGGCTTTTCTACTTTACATACTTTGGGCTTGTTTCATTCTTTATCATTAGTAAACCACACACTGTACAAAAGGAGACTAGAAACTGAAGAAAGGAAAGCATTATTGAGTCATTAAGGATTTTTAAGAATACAGTAGAGAAAGGTTATGTGACAGCTTGCAAGTTACTTCAGTTATACATGATCTGTAGACAAAAATGTCCACTCCCCAAAGCCCTGCTGGATCAAGTTTCCCCTTCTGTTGCACTGGGGCAAAACAGGGAGCAACTCCCTGGTTTCAGCACATAAATACGTGGGATGAATAGGACAAAATCAGGCCTACCAACTATAATATTTAGTTCATTTAGATATCAAGTAGACCACTTGGGTGGATAAACTCCAGCTAAGCAGAACAGCATTGGCTGTGTGCAAAAATTACGGGAAAAACAGAATTAATGACTGGAGCAGACTGCAGGCAGAAGGAGCATGCTGCCGTTTACAAACACAAAGGTTCACCACATGACATGCCCAAGCTGTATATCTGATTACATATCTGACTGTTTAAGTATATTTGTTTGCTCTATGTATGAAAATAAATGTTTTTGATAAAAATACAGAAATAGACGCACACTCGGAAACATCCACATGGTGTATCAAAATAATGTCTTATATTTTATACTACAGGCTAGAAGCTTAAACTCTGTATTTATCGTCTAGCCTGGAAAGTTTTCTTTTTTGAAGAGTAGCTAATGCCTTCTTATATCAGTGTAATTCAGATAAGCATGCACACAACCGAGCACTCCAATAGAAGAAAAGAGGTCTTAATGACAACAGGTGGAGCAAAACAGGTATTAGTCAAATACTTGTTGATGGGATTCAAGAGTGCTCAAGGCCATCTGATGCTTAGGGCCACAAGAGAAATCAGCAGAGACCTAACCTAGCTAATTGTCTCCCTTGATTGTGATGGTTCTGATTAGAAGAATAATCAGCTCTCAGCAGCCCTTAGGCAAAAATGCCAAACGAGGGCTTTTTGTTGTTGTTTGTTTGATGAAGATGCACAGCAGAATGAGTGCCAGATCATATCATTAACCCACTCTTCCAAATATTAAAGGGGTTCCTATATGAACAAAGCCAGTAATTCCCTTCATAATTAGCTTGAACATTCTCTTTCTGTCATTTTGAGATTGCTTTCATATACAGACTAAAAAAAAAAAATATGCTGATCTCCAGATTTTCTTGGAAATGGAGAACCAATCATGCTTTGTCACTAAAACAACAACAAAAAAACTTACGAAATTTCAGCAGTCCCTGGATGAACAAAGGGTTATCTAATGTTAAATTAAATTATTAAGAACTGCTGCATACAACAAAAATTACTTTGATTTCTTTTGTAGCAGTATTTTGACTGATTATTGTCTAAATATAGCCTTCCACAATAAAATTTCCATTTTCCTTTATGTAAGTAACTACCATCTCTCCCATTTTTTTCAGTACAGGATTTATATACCCAATCATCAGGAAAACTTCAAGACATATTCAAAACAGATTTCATACTATGTTTTCTCAGTCCTGCTCTGTATTCTGAGACTTTTAGTTTCCTGACTACAGTAATGCCATCCTTCCATTAGTTGCTTACTGCTAGAAAAAAAAAAAAAAAGAAAAAAAGAAAAAAAAAAGAGTATTCTTTTGAATGCAGAGTAATATGTATTGACAATTACATTCACAGGCTAGTAATTTTAAGAAGCACATCTTGTCAACGTTTTTGCACTATGGTAGATGATTAGTTGCTTTAACGTCTTCCAAAACTGTTAAGCATATCACATACAAAAAGCTTAAAAGCAAAGGAACAAAGGAGCTCAAAACAGTTCTTTTCATAACGATCCAGCTATCCACATGTGTAAGAAGAGGAAAGGCTTAAGACCAGCTTTCAGTGCTTAAGCCATGCAAGGAGATCTATGCATCTTTCCACAAGGCTGACTGAAAAAAAAAAAACAGACCAGAAGCATGTCTCCAAAAGAATTACCTACGATGCGAAACCAGCCATTTCATAAGGGAAAGCGAAGTCTGAAACAACCGATCTTCTATGTCCTCCCTTTAAGAATGTCCACACCAATAAAATTAAATACTACCCCGACAACAAGGTATAAATGTCTGAACAGCAAAAAAAATTAAAATCAGCAGTCACTATGTACACTTGACACCTGAAGGTAATTACATGTACAGGAATCCTGACGAGAGCGATTTCTCCTTCGTCCAGTTTGAGCTATTTGTCTTCCAGAAAGTTCACTGAAAGAATGTGTCAAACTGTCTATTAAAGGGACAAGCAAAATATGCAACAAGCACATCCATATTTTAGCCTCTGACCCTTGAAAGCTGGCACATTTTTTAAATTCCTGCTGTCAGGATAAGCAAGAATCAGCTCGCTGTGCATATCTGTGCCCAGACCCGCTCACACTGCTAATGGGTCTTGTCCAGGGAGAGATCTGCGGGACCCGTACATTCACAGCTGTCAAGTGTGTTGCCGGAAATCATTTAACCAAAGACGGAATGAGTAAATGTGTGAAAGAGCTTACTGCAGACCTATTTTATAGATCCTCTGCATGTCAGAAGACCATGCGTCTTTGCCAAATAGAAATTTTCTTGAAACAGTAACTGTCTCCTTCTCTCAGAATGCTGTGCAAGTACTTAAAGGGAATTTTTTTTTCAACCCCAACTGCCTCTATTCAGACAAATGTGGATTGAAAAAAAAATCATGTCTCCCCTCAGCTTCGTAGTGGGGCTTAGGGTATTTTAGAAACAGAGACGTTTTCAGATGGCGCAGCATGAGCTGCTCGTTTCACCAAGCCTGCTAATGAACTGTAAAACCAACATTTTGGTTCAGTTAACATCAGCATCCCAGCTCCCATAACAGATGACCATACTGACTTACTGAAGCAGAACCTCCGATTTTAAGACTTCAGCATGTAAATTTCACCTGCATCATTTTGTTTTGCTTGTAGGATTTTTAGTCCATTTTTTATGCATATATACACATGCAGCTCCTGTTTTACCTTGGTAAACATATATATTATACCACCTGTTCTTTTGATATGAAATCCAGTATGTCACTCAACAATCTGTAATTAGAACAAATAGCTAATTAAATCAACTTCTGATTGCACTGCTTTTTCCATTTATGAACTTTGTCAAACAGCCTGCTGGTTGACATTGATGTGATTGACAGCAGTAGTCAAAGACACCGTGTCCCCTCCTACAGAGCCTGGACACAGCCAGAACCTGAGTCAGCTCCAGATCTGTCTTCTGTCTATCACCTGGTTCCCAGCCTCTATAGATATACTGGTGGACTTCTCTCCCAGCAGTGTTTGTAGCCCTCTTCTCAACCCCCCAAATTTGTCCTTGGGCTAAAGGCTCCCCCTGCATCCCAAAAGCAGAGTACAGTAGTAGAAGTACACAGCAACACTACAACCAGCTGGCCTCAGAACTGTCCAGTTTCCAAGAAGGGCTTGTCTGAACATACAAAGCATGAAGTTGCACCACTTTCAAGGTTCATAACAGTAGAAGCATGCAATCAGCGTCTGCTTTAGTTAAAAGACACGTACCAGACCTTTAGGTACCCATCAAGACTGCAGAAAATTTAAACATCCTCTTGGAACAAATAGTAAAAGTCTCAGTGTAAACAAATGTTCATGTGAGCTTAACCAAACCACTGATGACCCCAAAGCAGTTTCACACAAGGGTCAGCGTAGAAGAGATGCTTTCATCACTGACTTATTACAACTCCAGGAAATAACTTTAGGTTTTCACTCTGTAAATCCCCCTTGTCAGTAACCCTGGGATTTACATCACTGACAAATGTTTTGCAGAGATGGGTTGGATTGGGCAGGCAGGGTTATATTCAGCATCTGCAAAACTTCTCTCATTTTTGTTTCCAGCCTGCTCCAAAGGATTTTACAGGTCAGCATCAAACATTGATGTTGACACTCAATCAGCAGAAAACCTGTGTAGAGTCCTACTCTTTTGCTGTTTGCAGATGGGGCTGTGAAATGCTGTGTCTTAACCTTTGGATGGAGACAATAGCTCTACACTCTCCTGTTTTGGTCTCAGGCTTTGATAACCCAAGTCTATGTTATTTTTCATCCAGCTGGCATTTTCCAGAGCAGAGCTCATTTGACTTAAACAAAGCTCCCGTCAGGAAAAGTGACAGAAGACAGCTTTTAAGGCTCAGCCCCTCTGACTTACCAACTGATAAGCGCAAGGAAGACTTTCTGCACATCTACAGACTTTTTATCAGGAGCCTGAAATGCACTGAGGACTGCACCTCCCAGCCACTTGCACCTGACTACACATCATGCTGAGATCCATCAGCCAATGAGCACTGTGATGAGATTGTTACTGCAGGGTTACCTTGTTTTCTTGTCCCCACAAAGAGGCAAATTTCTGCACAATGTTAATATGCAGAAGGACAAGCTCTTCAAGGCATTTTGAGACACTGGAACAGTTGGATGTATTACTAAATGCATGAAGTTAGACCCTACTGTGACTACCCATATTATTTCCTTAATATTACTCCTTCTTGTCTATTGTGGCCTGCAATAAAGAGGTGGGTAGATAGCCTCCATGACACAAAACAAGGCACTGAGCAGTATGGTGGGGACCCCAACGATACGGTCCATTGTTGGCCTAATAAGTGATTTCCCATATGCTGCCCTACCTCAGGTTTTCCATGGCAAAAACAGCAGTATTTCACTGATGTGGGAAAAGAGCCACTGATGACTGAGTCACTTGGATACTATGAGGCCACATAAATATCTAATTAGGAAGATGAGATGAGCAGTACAGCCAACTTTCATATTTATCTGCTACTCCTGCTATTCCAACACCCAGTTTTGTTTTCGGCAGTGAATTTTGAGCAGCTGCTCAGACAAGAGACCTGCCAGTGCCAGCACTAGCTTCTGCCACCTGAACTTCACCCAAATCTCTTCACAGTCAGAAGATATAAGGGTTCACACAAGTCTGTTTCCTTGCTGAACCACTGACTATAGGAATTAGCTGGAAGGTACTAGCCGTAGCCTGTAGAATGAATAAACATGTAAGCATTACTGTTATGCATGTAACTTTTGGTTTGGGCACATGGGGAAAGCTTAACTCTTTTCTTATAGTTTAGTTGGCACTTTTTTTTTTTTTAATTAAATTTTCTTTTTGAATGCTGAAATGATTGCTTCATCTTTTGCAACTGTTTTCCCTTAAACCACTCTGTGAACTGAACATGAATTTATGAATAGCTTCAGTCCCCCTGAATCTGTGTTTTTAACTGTTATTTTCATGCAAAGAAAAAGAAACAGCTGAAAAACAGAACTTAATGAAACACACAATTTGATTTTCTTCCTCTCTCAATAAATTCTGACGCTTCAGGCACCAAGCGTAACAGAAGTCAGCTCCTTTCAAAACAGGCAGAACTCCCCTCATACAGAGATCACGGGAGAGAGTTTAATACATGAATAAAAAAAAATATTCAGGATAGCGGATGAGCATAACATGTAAAAGGAGCAGCGAGAAGCTGGGCAGTGAGATATGATTATTTTCACACAACTTGCTGCTGTGGAGATCAGAGTTTCAGCTGGGCAAGGGCTGGGTGGTCACGAGGAGTCTGAAGCACCCTCTCCCTCCTCCGGCAGGCACTGCGTTTCCCCCCAGCAGCGCTGCCTGGGGCCAAGCCTCCGCCACAGCTGCCAACTTGAACGGGGCCTCCCCCTCTCCCGCTGCCGCCTCGCCCCGGCCGCGGCCTAGCCGAGCGCAGCGCGGGGCGAATCCCCGCGGCGGCCCTGCCGCCGCCCTGCAGGCCGCTGCCAGCTCCGGCTCACGGGGGGTACGCTGCGCTCCGCAGCTCTGCTGAGGAGCCNAATTCTGACGCTTCAGGCACCAAGCGTAACAGAAGTCAGCTCCTTTCAAAACAGGCAGAACTCCCCTCATACAGAGATCACGGGAGAGAGTTTAATACATGAATAAAAAAAAATATTCAGGATAGCGGATGAGCATAACATGTAAAAGGAGCAGCGAGAAGCTGGGCAGTGAGATATGATTATTTTCACACAACTTGCTGCTGTGGAGATCAGAGTTTCAGCTGGGCAAGGGCTGGGTGGTCACGAGGAGTCTGAAGCAACCTCTCCCTCCTCCGGCAGGCACTGCGTTTCACCCCAGCAGCGCTGCCTGGGGCCAAGCCTCCGCCACAGCTGCCAACTTGAACGGGGCCTCCCCCTCTCCCGCTGCCGCCTCGCCCCGGCCGCGGCCTAGCCGAGCGCAGCGCGGGGCGAATCCCCGCGGCGGCCCTGCCGCCGCCCTGCAGGCCGCTGCCAGCTCCGGCTCACGGGGGGTACGCTGCGCTCCGCAGCTCTGCTGAGGAGCCTGGCCAGAGGAGTTTATCACCTTTCTACCCTGATCTGCTGTTTTTTTTTTTTTTTTCATTATTATTATTATTATTTATAACTGCGCAAGGCTTTGCTGAGGCACTCTGTAGCCCTGCTGCAGCACTGTGAAGTCTCACGTGCGCACCACAGTGAAATGCCTCTGGGAGCTAGTTTGCGGAGCGTGAGGTGACATCGGCTTTGCAATTTAACTCCCAGTGCATCTGAGCCAAGAATAATAAAATAAAACTAAGCTTCAGAGAGCAAGTTTCGTCAGGCAGTGAGGGAAGAAAAGAAGAAACTTTTTGTCTTTTTAATGAGGGACAGTGAAACCCACTACAAAGGAAGAACGCATGAGCTCCGAGCACCAGAGAGGCAGGTGACAACTGGCAGTGCAGGACTATCCTGGAATTTGCGCTTAGTGGACACATTTATAGCAGCAGCTGCCCAATGCTGATGAGAGTGAGCCCGTGTGCTTTACAACGAAAGCAACCAAGGGACGAAGCCAGAGAGGAACTGCACTGCATCTAACTGCACTCATATAACGGCAGAAGCCGTTCCGACTTCCTTTTCTGATCAATTTCACATCCTGTCCTTTCAGGTTGCCATCTTATTTCCAATTCATGAAAAATGTTTCTCAGATAAATCAGGCCACAGAACTGGATAATAAGAGTATGAAATTATCACAGTACAAGCATTCCCTGATTTCTAAATGTGTACAACACATCAGCATGTGACACCTTGTAGGTTTCTTTTTTTCCTTATTTACTAAGCTTACATGTTGCTTCATCATCCATATTATGAATCACATCTCAGCAACATTAGAAACACCCTGTACTTTGGTTTACACTAGCCTAGCTCTGGCAAGGCTGGGCTGCCAAGTCAATGTCTTTGAACAGAATTACATCCAATAAGCAATTACAGCCAGGCACGGCCCTTTTCTGCCAGTCAGACAAGATAGGGACCTTTCCTTACCCTCATTTAACTTTCTGCCTGTTAGAATGTAAAAGGATTGATTTGTAAAGAGCTAAGAGTGTATCTGCTTTTTGACTTAACATCTGCTTTGTACATATTGATGAGGCAAGGAAAAAAAATTGAAAATGGATGAAAGAAGGAGCTGCTGCCACAAAGAAAAAGATTGTGGACTCCATCCATTTTCTGCTCTGTCTTCTACTATTGCCAGCTAACCCTTTCTGCTCATACAAGACCATGAAATACCCACAAGTGCAAAATGGATACAGCACAAATTGATTCAGTAACATCACACAGACGTTGTATGAATAATAAGGTTCAGTTGAAGCCTGTCGCACAGAAAGCCTATCAGTATAACTGATGTTTTGAAAAGTTGACTGAGTAACATACAATTCATTAAAGAAAAAATAGAAGAAATAGCATCTACTCTTGATATAGCCTTCCTCTGCGTTTTTAAGAACTTGTTTGCTGGGGGAAAAGATTATTTAAAGCTACCCTGGATTATACTCCACTTACAATTAAACCTGGTAATGAAAAACTGGGACCATCTTGCCCAGGTAATCTTCATTACCTGCTAAATTCCAGTTCTTCTGAAAGAGCTCGTTCATTGGTGTGAAACACTCCAGAAGAAGCAGCAATTCCATCTGAAAGCCTTCAGTCTTTGATTTCCAGTTATCTAGATTCTTCATTATTTCTAAACTCAGACAAGGTCATTGCTCAAAAATGAGAATGGTAAGCAACTTTATCTCCTTCTGACCAATTCACAGACTATGCATACTGGACACCAGTTTATTCTCAGGGTAACGTCCTTTTGCACACACTCATGGACAGCCTTTTCCTCCAACTAACCATACCAGATGTTCAGTGTAACTGGGTGACTCTGCTGTGTCATCTGTGAATTACTTAAGGTAAAAGGCAAGTGAATACCATGCATGATAGAAAAAATGGATAATATACCACAGGGTATTTTACTTCAATATATTCACTTGGGTTCATGAAGTTCTACTAGCTGTGCATTAGCTCAGCTTTGTCAGCCCTACACTGGCTCCAGATGCACTCAGCAGACATTTTATCAATCTCTCAGATTGTTAACACATTAGACTCGAGTGCAGGACAAGTGTCTTCATGCTAGCTTTCTGCCCCAGAAATAATGCTCCCTTCGTAGTTTGTGCTTGGAAATACTGCCTAGCCTCTCCCGCTCCCCACTCCTGAAGGAAACCCCTATTCTGGTGGCACAACACTGCCCCACGGTAGCACAGCTCCTGCTCAACCTCCCCAGCATGCAGCCCAGCCCAGCTCGGCACGGCCCGCATTACTGCACTGGGAAAGGAAGAAGAAACTTTCTGCTTCAGGCTATACAAATTCCATTGTGTCCTACATACTGTAACCTTGTGATCAATTATTTCCTGCAACTTTTCAAAATGTTCTTTTTTAGGTTTGCCTGGATACACCTTGGGTATAGTAGGTGATCAGTGAAGCTACAATAATTGTACTTCATGCCAAAGACCTTAACTGCATGCAGTTATTTGACAGACTAAGACACAAGCATTTTAGATGCATGTAATAAGGTTTTGGCCAAAGCACCAGGGCTTGCACTGAAGAATGTAGCAAATAAACAGAAAATAAAACATCTGTTCCACTGCTGAGTTGGTGTTAGTACCTTAAATTCAATTGCAAACTTTGTTCCAAATAAGCCACCCACAATGCTGAATAAGAAACAACAATTTAATATAGAAGGTCTGAACCTGTTCCCATTAATGTCACTGGGACTTCTACCACTATCTTAAATAAGATTCCACAAAACCTCTGCTTTTTTGCTGCAGACAAAAAAACAAACAAACAAAAAGAAATAAAATCTGCACCTGGGTGGTTAGAATTTTCCTTGTGTTTTCCTGATGAGTCTCACATGTGCCTTACAGCTTCTTTTCTTGCACGTTTAGAGTAGCCTCTGGTCACTTTGCAAAATGGAAAAAGTTTTCTCTTTCCACTAAGGCAGCTTGAAGAAAAGGAAAACAGAAAACCAACAAAACCCAAAAAGTTTATTCAAAACAGCTGGACATTAACACTGTGACTACAAAAAGAAAAAAGATTTTTAACAAATACAAGGAAGTATTCGCATTGAATTGCTTCCCTTAAGGAGTGATCCTCTTTCCGTATCTTTAAGACTTATTGTTGCTTTTAACTGCATGACCTTTCTCTGAACAATCCCCAAAGCCTCTTCCTAGTCAAAAATTAGATAAATGGATTGAATACCTTTTAAATCACTATAGAACAAGGAAATAGATTGAGCTAAAAATACGTTCTCTAAAAAATCATTCAGTAATAAAATCACTTGGGCTTCACATGGCAGACTGTGTAAGAATAAAATACTGATATAAAGTGGACCTGTAACCAATGGAAAGGCTAGATCTAGAGTATATGGTAGAGAAAACTCTTGCCAGAATCTATGAACAATATAGCTGGATATGCTTCCCCACACAACAGCTGAAAATTTTGTTTTATATAGTTTTAAATAAATCCACAAACCTCTACACATCCTATTTCCTCTTTTCTTTTGAGGACGGCGGGGGGGAGGAACATGGAAAGGAGAGGAAGCGACAGACTTTCATCCAAAATAGCTACAATTGTACATGACTCATGGTCTGCTTTAAAGGTATAAGGATGCAGTTATTGAGCTATATATCTGGGAATGAAGTGTTTAGCTGGTAAACTTCTAAACACAGCAGTAATTTTCTTACGCAGGGTCCACTTTCAGTAAGTCTGGAAGTAGGAGGGGTTTCAAGTGCAAAAGAATGTTATTCGAAGCAATACATAAAATTTAAAGAGCACTGAAGAGCTTAAAGTATGAAAAGCTTTTAAGATACACTAAAAGTAATTACTTGCTGATACAGCATCAGTAGGACATTTATTACAGGTAGTTTCACCGAGAGACAAATAAGAGGCACTCTTCCACTGGAGCAAGTTACCGCGAAGTATTTTGGCCCTCGATTCACCCCTAAAGTGTTCTAGCTTTCTATTCCACGCCTGGCACACGGTACATTTTCTTGACTGAGGTATTAGAGCGACACAACACGATACAGGCTTCCACCACGCTCTCAGGTGGCTTGGAGAGAAAGCTGCTGCAGACAGCATCTTCTGAAACAAACTGAAAAAAACTTCAGCTGAAATAAACTTCTGTTATCAATTACTCAACTATTAGTTGTTACAGCAGAAGCTGGGATTAAATCAAATATTGTATATGGCAGGTAATTATCTCACACACAAAAGAAGGAATGTAAACCCAAGAGATAAACATCTGGAGAACAATTTACTGCTCCTCATTCCAAGCTCTTTTGTTTAACAGGTGGGATGGCATTTTGTGATGGCCTGTGTCCCCCTGACTGAGGGGTGGTATCTGTTGGGAATGTTTTGCCCTTGTTGGCATTCATGGAGCTGTGGTCTCAGCAGCACCTAAAGGTTTGTACCTGTGGCCCAAACAAAAGCATCCCGTGCTTTCTGCAGTGACCTTTTTCTAATACACATTTTTGATTTGTGCCAGGCTGGCATTTTCATAAGACAAAAGGGTGACCACATGTGTCCTGAAACACAGGAATATTGCTAAGTCTGTTATTTGTCAAAAACACAGCTCTTTCTTCTATTGACTGGGTTGCTTCTACAGGCTCACGTAGTCTTTCCTCGACTTCCACACACAGTTCACAGAGATGAACTGCCTATCCTTCTCCCCATTCCCTGGAAAACATCTTCAGCTTCTTTCTCCTCTTTGAAAAGAGAGAGAAACTGCAACATATTTAAGGTTCTCTTACGATACCTATTTAAAACCGAAAACAAAACCTCTGGTAAAGGAAAATTACTGATGTATTCTTTTTGCAAACATGGCTTAACACATTGTCCAAGCCAGACTGTCATGTCATAGCAACTATAGAAGAATTCAGACCACTCCAGCTGAAAGCACACGAAGCAGATACTCAAATACTTACTAAGCTTTACTCCTAAGTAAATTCATCGCAGGTTGCAGAAAAAAAACACTGAACACTTAATCATGTAGAGTTCCCATCAATTTCTATTCCTAGTTTTCTTAAGGGGATTTCCACTTAACAAAATGAGTTTGTCCGAACAGATCAGCCTCACAGCTTGGGGACAGCAAGGAATGTGGAGGAAAACCAGACCAAGGTCACAGCAAAACAGTCCTCCCAGATTCCCAGGGCAGGAGCGCATAGCAGTGCTCTTCACAGCCCCTGCCTCCTACACCATCCGCCAGAGAAAGTCGCACACATCACACCGTGTGCCTCACGACTGTAGTAACACTTGTGAAACTGCAACTGGGGCCCAGAAAAAGGTGGTGAGAGTGCGTGAATGTGTGTATACGTGTACGCATACATGCTACAGCAGGAAATCTCAGGTCGGGCTCCCTGCAGTGGTTAGAGTTCATACACGTCTTGTCAGGGGCTGTGAACAAACCAAGCACAGCCAAAGTAAAAATCAACATCCCATTTAGATCTGCTAACTCGAATACGGAAAGCCACAATATGCACATGCTGATCTTTATTTCTGAATATTGCTTAGTGGGGACTACCTGCCTGTTATGTTGGTTAGGATATATTGCGCACACATACCCCAACAGCACATTCATCTAGCACTTGCTGTGACAATCACCTGCACAATTGTGAAGCCAGTACAAATCATAATTTGCATGGATGTTAGAGGGGAGTGTTCCAGAAGATGCAACAGTACAGCACAAATCACTGAGAATTAGGAGGAAAAGAAATAAACACTAGTAGTATAACAACAGATTTTTAACAGTTTTTTTGAGACTGCACGTACTGGAGTAGAAAAGCACATATTACTAAAGGACTGAAGGTAGAAAAATCTATGGTGCCTGTTAGTTAAATTCTCATTTCATATCTCACGTGGTTAACATCTACTACTTAGCTTGTTTTACATGTATTTTGGAAGAAATAGGTTTGCTAGGTTGTTGTTTTGGGATTAGTTGCCTTGCCTGTCATTTTTGACGAGGGGGATGTGTTTCACTACTTCTCCTCTGGTCTCTGCAGAATTCCAGTTGTGTTTAGCTTGACACAGAAAAGTAATATGCATGTCAAGTGCATGGCTAGTATAGATTAGATGGAACAAATATATCTACATAAAATCAGTCTCGAATGATATTTAAAGCAATATCAAATCATATTTACTTATTTATTTATTTAAGCGGGAGAACTCTTGAGATTATTTTTTCTCTCAAAGCCTGAAAGTTGAAAACAAGTTTATCTCCAAATGAAAATGGGATTATATCACAGATTTAAACAGGCAAGACCCATATCATCAAAAAATGAACATTTCATTTTAAACAATCTTCCTTAGGCAAAGAACACAAAATTTGCTTTTAATGACAATATTTTGAGTATATACTTTCAAGAAAAGGCCATGTGTGTGTGTGTGTGTGTGTGTGAAGGTGTTTAACAAACTAATGATTTTACAATTATGAGAGCAGAACAAAATGAATTTTATAGTTTCTCGCTTGTCAGCAAACAACTTGATAAGAAATCAGCTCATGCTAGAAGCAATCCTTTCACAGACATTCCTGAATCATAATTGTGCCAATCAACATTATTTAGAGGAGTGGGCTCACTTTCCAAAGGTGTTTTTGAAATACGCCAGTATTCAGCTATCACACTCCTACAATACAGGGAGTTCCCTGGGGTCCCACAATAAAACCTCTCCTCCTCCTCCCTTTTACACACACACATATTTTGTTTTTAGGAACCAACTTTGAATCAGCAGCTCTGACAGATCTAAGACCTAAAATTTTACGTTAAAACCCACATGATTGAAGATTAACCATTTGCACTCCAACAAAAGAGACCACCACTGAAATGTGCTTTGGTGATTTGGTGAGAATAGATCTAAAGGTAATTTTTGAAATATAACTGAATGTTACTATGCATAGCATTGGCTCTAGACAGCTGGTGGACAAACACATTTTTGTATGAATCAGTACCCTCGCAATAAGATGTCTGCTAGTCTCTGGTTGACAAGGGGAGGAAGTGAATAGAGGCAAGCATAGCTTAAGACAAAGGATAGTTTTCCCCTCTCCTTTGTTTCCCTTTCTTTCTCCATTCTCCCCTGTCCTGGAAAGCTCTGCTCCATTTGCAGTTTTCCTGCCTTGGACAGCTATAGGAGAATCTCCTCGTGAGGAAGCTGCACAGCGGGTACGGCAACTTGAAGGGGAATGAAGGAGTGCTTCCAGTCAAGAAATATCCCATCAATCTTTCTTTCCACTTACCTTCCCAGACTCCTGTGGCCCTCTGTCATGCTAGAGAGAAAAACCCAAACTTCATTTCTGCCAGATTTTCTTTTTAAACATGTAATAGAAGATGGCAACAGCTAGTAAGCTGTCACCCATTTGTACTGGGTGCTGCTAGCTCAGCACAAATCTTCCAGCCTAGTTGGTCCAAATGACAACAATGCACTGAAGTCTACAGACTGGCAAAAAAAAAAAAAAAAAAAAGGAATATGCTGCTCTACTTCCATCTTCATGCACATTCTCTCTATTGTATTTAGGAAGCGCACCGTGTTGAAAATTGCCAATGTGCATTGCTTTGTTGTACACCTAGTTACACTTGCAGACTTTTACACTTCTCTTTTTTTGCTCTGTCTCACCAGGCAAAATGGCACTTGAACCACATGGCTATGGCTAAGGTTGGCGAAACCGTTTTACTACTTTTAACTGCTTTAATGACTGAAGATGGCAAGCCTTCAATACTTTCAAGGCAAATATCTGGTTGTTTTGATAAAGTGAAGAGACATCGTGATCATTCTTTGTTTCTACAGAACATCTGAATGTGTAAACATTCTGCTCAGTGGACAGTCAAATCCCCGCCTAAGGGTTGTTTTCATAATGGCCTTGAGTCTGACACAAAGGAATGAGCCGCAGTCACCTGGAAGGGGAAAACTGCAGACCAGCACTGTCAGCCTGACCTTGCCTTGGTGTTTCCTTTCTATCCTTACGGACGCGTCTTTCACTACAGGACAGAACGTGCAAATGAGACAGAGAAAGCCACTGCCCTTCTCTGCCAGTGCCCTGCAGTCTTTCTACCCGTCACACCTTCCTGTTCATGAATGAGAAACAATTCTGTCAGTGCCGTTTAGCCTCTAAAAGAAGTTTGACTAATCAAAAGACAACAGAAACAAATTTCAAGAGAATAAAGACATATTTTTAATATATAAATTACACCTTCCTAGCTAAAGATATGTCACATATAGTCTTTCCTTATTCAGTGGTTCCAAATGCTCTTCCAATGTAAGAATGTTCTCTGGCAATGAAATATGAAGAGGTGATGATTTCCTTAAATTAGGAGGACATTAACAATTAACTGTTAATGTGAACACTGTTACAGTAAGGCAATTATATCTGTATTCCATGAAGAGCAATAGGAAATAATTACTCTTATTCTCAAGTGATAGTTCTAAGAGAATGAGATTCCCAACCTTAAATTTATTAGATGGGCAGCTCTTGTTTCCTAGACTCTGAAAGAATCATTTTTCTTTATTGGTACAGTATCTCCTATCTTTCATTACTGAAGTGTGCATCCACCTTCACTTCTGTCTGATAATATCAAGCAGTGAGCTGAAGACAGCATTTTGAAGATATTTGTCTATCTTGAGGTGCAGGTGCAATATCCTCCTCATAAGCACTGTTCACATCTTCCAGATGCCTCTAAATGCAAAGTTAATCCAGAACCAAGGGACACTCATGCTCATTTAGCACAAGAGATTCCTCAGGTGTAATGCAAGTGCTCTCCAATTGCTGGTTCTCTGACCCAGTCTAAGAAAAAAAATGTATGGGATAGGTGTAAGTGCATCACATAGTACAAACACCACTGCAAAATTTGCAGTACAAAGAAGATGGCCCACAGGAACGTGCATGCCAGTGCTTATCTGCCACTGATCTTTGCAATCTAAATCGTTCAAGAAAGCATGAATATTACAGTCCTCCATGTGGCTTACTAAGCTTCGGTGAATTACTGGGGAAAAAAAAAAAAATCAATCTTAGTTGTGTCTTTAAAGAGCAAAGAAAGACTAAGTACATTTTTGGTGCAAAATGGTATCAGATTATAGGAAAACCTGAAATCAGGCATAATGGCAGCACCAGTGCCCCTAACCACAAAACAGATACTCAAATCCTTCAGCCCTTGGAAGACTGCATTCTTTGTTGACTTCTAAAAGCTATCACTCCACACTCTCCATATTAAACACAGACGTACTGGTTGGCTGTAATAATTAAGAAAGCTTGCCAAAAAGATGTGAGCACAAGGAATGCATCAGGTGACAGAACAGTGCCTCCGAGGACTCTGGGACCTGTCAACCTCTGTAACTATATCCTCCTGGCCTGTCACAGTAGAGTTAATTAGAAACATCTGTAGCATAGAGATCAAGCAGAGGCAGTAGCGGCAGCTTATTTGCACAAGAAAGGTACAACTCATGTGGGAGGTAAAGAGGGTAGAATCACAAACAGATACAGATCAGTTACATGAACCTGATCAGTTATCTGAGCTATATGCGCTTCTGAAATAAAACTACTTGTGTAACGCAAATGCAAGGCTGATGAAAAGCCTTAACCGTAACACCAGCAAACTGACTTACTGGGATCTTTACTGCAACAAGTCTTGAACAACATGCAAAAATGCCATTCATCTGTTCAGACATTATGGTTTAGGCTGCTCCACAAGTGCCTCTGAAAATCAAACTATGTTGCCTTCACCTTATTTTTTTTTTACTAAGAGCCTTAGCGCAAACTAAAAATGCTAATTTGTTGAATCACAGTTCACGTTGCTGCAGTTTGCAGAAAGCAAATCCTTTTAAATGTGAATTCCCCCCTCCCTCCCAAAACCATATACACTTTGGGGAAAAATATCTGTTACAGGTGGAACTAGAATTTTCTTTTCTCCCATTCCCGGGGAACAGATCTTGCAGTTCACTGAAGACAGTGTGCTACAATTTGGGGCTGGATGATTGAATATTATACAAACAGAACTCATGAAATTCAAAAGTTTATGGCTGGAGGAGAATTTGGTAGAGGTGTGCACGTGCACAAATACAACATTGAATTACTCAGAGAACTTTGCACTCCTACAGCTCTGTCCTCCTACACCCCCATGAGAAACCATGAGCTTTCAATAAATTCATACGTGATGGCTGCAGACCTTTAGGCTGATCTCTCCTCTTTTCAACCATACGGAGTGCTTGCATGTCTGGGCATACCAAAACTCGTCAGAGAAAAGAAATAAAATGAAAAAAGATTTTTTTTTTTTTTTTGTCTAACCTGTAAGATACACGATTAAAGAAACACAGGATGCAGAGTCCTCAAAGAGCATAAGCGAATCACATGATCAACACGTAAGGCTGTAACCAATTTGTGGCAGGCATTTTCCAAAGCCCTCCTTCTCTACTTAATTTTAATTTGATACGTTGCTGACCCCTGGGCCCTAGCACATACTCCCCAAGCAAGGAGTTGCAGCTGTTGACGTGGCTGTCGCCCCAGCACGCTGCAGCCCTCACATCACAGGCTGCCTGCTGCACCGTGAGCGGGGCACGGCGTGCCTGCAGGGGAACACCTGCCCATCGGACCGGAGGCCCACACTTCTGCCATGCCCGTCCAAAATCTTAGTGTAAAAGATGTGACGCCGCCTGACGAGGTGCACCAGAGGCCCAGGACACGGGCGTGCACTCCCTTTCGCCACCTCCACCGCTGTGCCGGTGCTGGCAGCGAGGTACCACGGGCAGCGGCGGGCAGCAAGACCTCAAATCATCAGACCTACATTTGCTGAAGGTCATCTGTTGGAAATATTAATTTCCCTGAGGATTTTCAGGAGAAGAAGATCACTCCCAATCTTTGGTAGGGACACCCGTTCGCTGGCTGTGGTCCTCCTCCTTCCCCCTCAAGCCCGGGAGTCCCACCCCAAAAAGTCTGCTGTTTCAAAGCTCGGGGAAGTCCCAGATCCTCTTTAGTCCCTTTGCATTTGCTCCTCACACTGCTCTTTTTTTTCTTTCTTTTCAATCCCAATCTCTTCTGCTCAACCACTTGGAAATTTAGAAAGGTTTGTATTAGTACATTGCCAGGGAACAATTTATAGTCATGGCACTTACTTAACTAATTACCAGATTTTGACATATATATACCTTTATTTAAAAGAGCTTTTTTCTTTTTTTAATGAAAGGAAAGCTCTCAGCACTTAAGAGCAACGTAAAGAACCGCATGAAATGGCAGCTGGAAGTAACCACATTAGTGCTTGGTAAAGCTGGGGAGCTAATAACTCAAGACTGCAAAGATTTACCCACTTTGGATACTGATAACTCTAAGTGTGAATGTTACTGAATTTTGCAGCACAGCCTGCAGCAACACAAAACTGCAGAGTGGTTGAGCAGAATGCAAAGATTGTGATTTGCAATGTTTCATTTTCATCTAAAAATGCCATCAGCAGTTTTGTATGGAAAAAATCTGGCCAGTTTATGCAAATTTGGACTGTGTGGCCCTAAAATTCCTGGCAGGAAGTCAAGAATAATCTTGGTATTTGGGCACTCCTTTAATATTCTATTACGTGTAAGATATGTCCTGGAAGAAATCCAATAACCTGTGCTGAAATGGAATAACACTTTCTTTTTTCAGATTACTTTTGCTGATCTGAAATGTCTGCATCACATGCCACTGCAGAAATACTTAAACCAGCAAGGATATCGGTGTGTGACTTACTAAGGTATCTATACAAGACACTTGCTAATACACAAACTTCTTAAAGCAAAGATATGAAAAGTAGGAACAGCTTTTATTTTTTTGGTACCTTATTTGGGAAAAACAAACAAACAAACAAAAACAACAGTGTTCCCTACAGAATGAAAATCTCTTTTCTTTCACACTATCACAGACTGCTGGCTGATTGAACTGCTTTCAAAACCAAGTAGCTGTGCAATTACAAAACAAACAAACAAACAACAACAAAAAACTGTTGCTAATGTGTTTCTTCTTTAACAGTCATTAGAAAAGATGCATATATAACATTTTCAAAACACACAGGTACAGAATGCTTTCCTGTCCAAAGGAAGAATTAAAAATCTGCCAGGTCTTCAGTTACACAGATTTCTAATTACAAAAAGATTATCTAGGTGTAGCTATGCTGCCCAAAACCTTTCCAAATCCATACTCTCTGTGTCAAGCTACGGCTGTGTCCACACAGTGTAGGCTGAGCTCCCCACGGCTTCCTAACTCAGTTTAACAAGCCCATCAATTAAAGGCAGATATTTAGAGGAAGCAAAACTGATTGGTTGCAGAGGGATTTCTGGACATTTTAACTGATACCCACTGAAAATACATGAGAAGGACTTCAAGCTTAGAAAAAAAAAATTGCCTGACAAAAGCTCTGACAGATATATAATGCCATGATAGAAATACTACACATTATGTCATATCTAATAACCCACTTGTGCCACATCACACAGCTGTTTTTGTTACACTGCAGTGCCAAATACAGTCCCCTCTCTCTTTCCCTCTCCCTTAGTCCAAATTAAGAAAGAACAAAATTAAACTAGCACCTTTGCGGGCACCAACTCTACACAGAACACAAGTTTTACCCTAAACTGAAATCACAAAGATAAGGCAAGTAATCTCCTTGAGAGGGAATGAAATTTTTAGTTGCTTTCCCAAACTCATTAAGAAAGGGCCTGATTCCCACAGGTTTACCCAGAATAATTAGCAGCAACAAACACTGGTAGGATTTCAGTGTCTAGGTCAGCCTATGGGATTAGTCACAAAGGTTTTGTAAATTTCAGACGATATCTCACACAGATGTCTGAAAAAATAAATAAAAATAAAGGCTATATAATGGATGCAGCCAGAACCATTAAGTAGTTTAGAATTTGTAAGACTCCCACAACCAATATATTTTATGGAAAAAGTCATGAAAGTCAAAGGGTAAAAAAATATATATAGCATAAAAGTTGCCAACTTCTAGGCAGCTTGTAAAAAAGTGGCAATGCAAGAGGGAAATAGTAAACACACTAACAAGAGTTCATCAGTCTTAATAAATAGGACAGGGTCACGCGGGTTTACTTCTGGAACCCATAAAGGTCCCTAAGTATCTAATTATTTCTGGAAAAAGTCTGAGGTTTTATTCCCTTCTATTCCTCAACAGATTAGCTCATTCTTCATCAGACACCACTTTAAACTGAAATATACTCTTTTTAAGAAGCTAAAGTTTGTTTCTTATTGACATGATAGAATACTACGCACCATATGTTCTTCCAAGGGAGTATTACTGAGCAGTATTAAACACTACATCCTAATGGAAGTAACACAAAGTGTGTTTCTTCAGAGAAGTACATAACAAAGATCGCATGGCATCACACCGTACAGTAGCTCTGGATTTTGAAGAAAATGTCGGATTAAAATCAACAGCTCTCACTTCTAAATTTCTACTTTACTGCAAACTACAGAAACGTCTTTTCTATCACTTTACCGGGGAAAGATGGGGATGTACTGTCACCTTTACAAGGAGGCAATCATCCTCCTCACTAGGCAGATTTTTAGTTCATTGGGCCTGACATAAAATTGACAAGTGCTGCTTGTTCATGTCTGTGTGAACAATGATTTTATAGGGCTGCTCAAGTTGCTAACTTCAAAAATCGCAAGTAACAAATGTTGCCTTTGCGACCAACAAAAACAAATAACGAATAACACCTCTGAAACGGCAGGGTATATATGTAAGCAAATGCACTGTAATGGGTAACAAAAATAGCACTTTGTTCTGGCTGTGGTGCTAATTAGAATCTGATTTGCCTACTTAAAAGCTGTAATTGAGCAGAACCCACGCTACCAAGACTTTGAGGCTGGATTCACTTTTTAGGAACTAATGCACTGACCTCAATAGCAGAAGGAAAGAAAGGAGGGAAGGAAGGGGGGAAAGAGCAAGCAAGTGGGAGTAAGAGGTCTGTAAATGTCCCCCTGCTCTCTGTTACTTTGGTCAAGCAACAATTTGTGTGCAGGGAAGGTGCTCTGATGCTGAAGATGCCACTGCAGAATGCTGGGAAGGTACCGCTGCTGCCAAACAGAGCATCACCAGAGAGCTTCAGAAAGCAGGACATGACACAGTAATTAATTTTGAGCATGTCTTCTCCTCCTGCCTTCCTTTCCCTGGTTCCTTTTTTACCCTTTCCAAATCCATTGTTTTGTTTTGGTTTTTTTTTGGGCTACCACTCTATATTCCATAGTAGCACACTTAAGAAATTCAACCTGAAATAGAGCAGATGAGTACCACCTAAGACATAACATTTGCAAAAGATTTATATTCATTAAAAACATAACAAAACAAAATAAACTAGACAGACAGACATATTTTCGTAAGTAGAAATGTAAATATCAGCAACTCCCAAGGTCTACATTGGATACATAAAAAAGAATGTCATGTGTGTCCCACAGAAAGCAAGAATCATTAAGAAACCCAGAGGAAAAATCAAATCTCCTCCTCCTCTCACCTCCAGGAAGCAACTGATGAAGCCTCAGTTAAATGATGTATCTGCTATGTCCTTATTATGTTATCTCAGCTATATATTCAGCGCCCCTCAGATATTACTTAAACCCCCTTGGGCTATTGTCTAAATTGAAATGTTCGCTATCCCCAGTATTTCAGTACTATTAAAAATACAACCTGAAGTCATAATGGGATTCTTCCCTCCTCATTTTCTCTAAGCAAAACTATTCTTATCCTTGTACAGGCACCCCCAAGCACTACTCTCTGAACTTCTTCTATAATTTCGAAGTTTATGTTGGATTCCATATGGTCATATCCCACATACTGCTATATGTATTTAAAAAAAAAAAGATCAAAATGGAGGAATCTACATTGCCATATTTGTACGGAGTGGCAAAATCCTGGTTATTCTGTCCAATATCTAGAAACAGGAATACCATCTCACAAACATGACAATACTGGGCACTTCTGATCAAGTGTTTGGGTATGCTGCAGAACAAAAAGAATAATTTATCGAACTAAACATGACTCATCAAGTTATGTTTATCAAGTTACGAAGACTTATCAAAGCCATTGGCTTCCTACAGGACAGCGACCCCAAGACACAAACAACCGCTAGAACAACATTCGAGGCAGCACCCCGATAGCGCCGGGCCCCCGCACGGCACGGTCCGGGCAGCGCAGGCGGTGCTGGCAGAAGACGCAGCTGGTATTTATACGCGGGTTTTAGAAGGGGGCCCTCCCATGTCGTGCTTAAGATGACAAAATGTCAGCTTCAATCATCTGACAGGCTTTGGTCTCCCTCTGTAACCTCTTTCTTTTTGGCTGCTCTTTTTTTATACACACATATGACACTAACAGAAAAATAAATTGAAAAGAGCACTGAGGCAGAGTGTATTTCACGCACTGGTGCCAATGTTTCATATCTCATGAACCTCGGGAAAACAATTCGTCGAACTAATTAGTTTACAGTGTTTAAGCAGCTTGTTTCCCCTCTTTAATCTTCTTTATGTAATACTGCAAACAAAGCCATATTATCTTCCAATATTTTTCTTATACAGTTTAACAAATATAATCTTTTTTTTTTTTTCTGGAGATTACTTCATTTAGACATCAAACTACACTACCCCCCTTATTTTTTCTTCTCGGGGAGAACAATATAAGCAGCACTGATTCATTTCCTTTCCAAAGATCTTCAAGATTAAGCTATAATTTTTTTCTTCTGTTTTGTTTTCAAAACCTAAACCTTACCCAGATCATTTAATTCCTCGTTTTTAGCTGTCCCTCAGAAAGCAACTGTGCTTGCCTTCCTCCAAAAATAAAAGGTCTACTCTTCTCCCTCACAGGTCCTAGTAATCCGAGAGTGTCCCTAGCTTACAACCATTGCTTGATGTGTTTAACAATGTACCGGAAAAGGCCACGGTAACTCGTTAAAAATAAACCAAACAAATCTCTCAATCTGCAATAGGTTCACCTTTTTACTTTCATCAGCAATGACTGGCTTGAATGAGAAGGAATTACATACACAAGCAAACAAACCAGACAGCCCCTGTGCAGAAGCCTGGAAGTGCGTTGATTTCTTAATTCCCTTAAAAGTGACTTTAGTGATGGCTCAGGCCCGTAAGCGTGCCTGGCGCTGGCTCAGTCACAGCGGCAGCGCACCGCTCTCCCTGTTTTACAGGGGACCCAGAAGCCGGAGCGAGTCCTTCAGCAGGTGCTCGGCACAAAGCCTGCAGGAGGCCAAGACACGGCTGTCCCCAGCTGCTCGTTCTGCCCTCGTTATTGCCACGTGATAAGCAAAATCAGCAGAAGAGTCGCATGCATGCCGAGCTGGGACCACGTCCGGGCCGCCAGGCTGACATCAGCCAGCACTGAAGGTGCGTTCAGTAAACCTGTACTGAAGGAGGTGAGGTTTGCTCTGACAGCTAGCTAAGTCTGCAAGTCAAAACACATGCTCAAGTGTATTCATGGACAGCTGGGGACAGCAGCTTTATAAGGGACTCCAGCCAGGGTCACAGGATGACTTTTACAACCAACACATCCAGACAAGACTGGACTGTTTGCCCAGCACAGCCACAGCCACTTTCTTGTTCAAGTACGGAAAGGGAGATTGCAGTACAGCTTTTATACAGAAGTTTAGTGGTATACTCTAACAGCAATACACGTATTACCAGCATAATCCCTTCCTTCTGCATTATTTCTGGTTTTATACATAGGCTGTTTGATGCTAAATGCACAAACCGTACTGGAAACAGGGAACCAATACTCCAGCCACAAGGTGACAGTGAAAAGAAAATACATTCTCTTGAACTTTTTCATGGCTGTTATCTCCTAAGAAAGATGTCAAATGTCTCAGTGTTTAACTGATAGTGCTTAAACCTTCTCCTTGATAATCACTCTCTTGTGAGGAGGCATCATTTGTGAACAGTGACCAGGTGACTCTACTTGGACGTTGATTTCGTGCAGCATGAAGTCCACACTGTCAACATTATTTTCCTCTCTGATTCTTTGCTTGCTTTAGAACTGTCTGCTGTCTCCCCGTGCTTCTCTACATAAAAGTTCACGCTGTCCTTAGTTGTCAGATCCACAGTAACTCTTAATTAGCACAGAAGAGGTGACACTGCTGCAGCTTCGCAAGCGCAGAACACCAGCGAGAGCTCTGTCCTGCGGAGCTCAAGGGACTTCTCTGCTCTCCCCCAAGGTTAATGCCTGTGGCTCCTCTGGGAGCCAGCAGCTGTGCAGGCTGCTTAACTGAAGGCACCTGAAATCTCCCCGCTACCCGGGATTTAGCAGTGACTCCAGACAGCTTGCGTTATTTCTGAATGCCTGAAAAGTTACAGAACAAACTTTGTAAATGAGCGAAAAGTGTAAAAGATATCAGTGCTGTACGAGCTTTCATTAACCTTCAATTTACATCCTAAACTGCTGGACTAAAACTTTGCAAGTTGAAGTTTTGATTAAACCAAAATAAAAAATACATTTGCTCTTAAAGAATACATGCCGTGCCAGAACTGTCCAACGTTAAATATAGGCACGCTTTTCTATTCAACATAGACTTACAGCAGTAAGCAGGTTGGGAGAAATGGAAGATGAGAAATGACAAAGCTGCATAAGCACATAAATCTTTAACCCTTTATTCATGGAAAAAAAAATGCAAGCTTTTCCATTTCTCTCCTCACTTTATGGTTTAGTTCTAGACCAATGTAATGAAGTTTGGAGAAGGATGAAGGATGTCTGTTCCCATTTCCTTTCTCTCATTTAAAGTACAAAGCATATATTTTTTCAACTTAATTCTAATATTTAGCAATATATGAAGCAGAACTGTTATTATTCTTACTATAATCCATCAATGTATCCCAGCATGCTACAGAAAGTTGTAATTGCTAGTCCACAAGGAAAGAGAAGAGTTTTCTTCCTAGAAACAACAGTGTTTGTGACCCATGGGAGTTCATGGAACACGCAGATTTTCGACGTTTGCAATACTTCTTAAGAGAATTAATTGCATCAGTTAACGCTGGATAAGACCAGTTTGGTGTGATTTTTTTTCTGGTCAGCAGGAAAATTCATTCTGCAGCAGAAAAGTCAGGTCTCCGCAGGCTCATCTTCACAGATGACTCTTTTAACTTCTTTTTTTCCTGAACCTATTAGTGTGATTGACAAAATGTTATGAAGTGTCACATTAAATGCATTCAAGTGGATGAAATATTCTTATACAATATTTCATGTTTTGTTTTATTTCTCATCTTCATCCTGTCACAGTCTTGATAAGATTTTTTTATTCAGAAGTAAATTGCTACATGATTTACAATGGCTAGAAAACTCTCATGTTCTTCCTTCTCTTCAGTTAAAGCCTACGAGCAAGAATTCTCACTGAATTGCCACGTGACTGAAATCCATCAAACCCTGTTCCTTCTAAATGCAACCCCTCAACCTACTTACTTTGTGATTATCCAAAAATATCACTCAATCAATATCTGGCTCACTTCAAAGATTTTTTGTTTGTTTTTTTGTTTTTGTTTAAATCACTAGCCAAACCTGGCTAGATTCCATATGTGTGATGTCCCACTACCTTTTCTTGATTTTTTTTCTACCTTTTGTTTTTTCCAAAGCACAAATGGCATACCTGATGACTGCTCACTCTGGCTGCACCCGCTATCGTGCTTTATAAATTATAGTGCACGCACTTCGCCTGGGACTCTCCCAGCCCAGGATCTACTCGAGAAAGCAGACCCTGCTAACACCTCCTCGCTTGCTGGACAGCGGTCTGCCTCAAGACTATGACTCCAATAAGGACTGCTAACAGAGACCTAATAATATGGAATAAGCCCAGAAATCTTATTCCAAGTTATTATAAGAGATGCTTCCACGCGCAGCTGTTGTATCCACTCTCATCCAACACACAGAGTTAGGAAGTACAACATAAATTGAATGACATAGGGCGCCAAAGACTTCAGCCTTGTTTACACTTGAAAAACAAAACAAAACAACGCAGAACAGCTTCTCCCTAAAAGATCTTTTCACAGCTCTGTGTACAGACGATGTGCTGTAGCTGCTTTTTCCTGGGGAGCTCCCGCTGCCTCGTCACGCCGGCAGGCACACGCACAACGCTGCCTGAGAGGGCACGTGCCACGAGCCCGACCTGCCCTCCCGGGAGCATCACCCCAGCACCGCGGGACCGCTGCACTGACACCCACTGCAGCTCTGAATGCGTTCCTACACAACCCGAGTTGTATGCACGCACCAGTAAATCCCTCGTGACTAGTCGCACAGGCAACTGAACCTGCCTCCTCAGGTACATCGTGAAATAAATAAATAGATAGGTAGATAGATAGATAAAGGTATTTGAGAAATAATGGAGAAAGACTGCAAGGAACTGTTGCTTCTCCTCTCCTGCTGCAGTTTTATCACTAAGGAACACCACTGGGGTTTGCACTCTGTGTTTATGGGCATCAGATTGTTAATTACTAATCAAGCTGGTTCACAACAAGTATTAGTCAGAGGTGCTTGTTGAACACTAATAAGAATCTCACACTCATAATTGTCTTTGGCTTATTGCAATTTTACCTGTGGGGGAAAAAAAAAAAAAGAGAGAGATGCAATACACTTTCTCCAAATTATTATCTAAGTAAAAAGCATCACAAGGTTTTAAAATGAACATAATTTGAACGCTCAACTCAAGCCTCCTGTCCACTGTTGATTTTTTACCTACCTGTACAGCCTCATTTCAGCTTTCCACTTTGTATTTGAGAATTATTTTCATTTTTACCAACAGCAGAACAACACAGTAAGACTTGCTTCTTCAAACCAGTATTTTGATCTCTAAAAACATTATCAAATCCATCGCACCTACATTTTCAGTAAAGTACCTTCTTCTCTTTTCTAGAAAACTCCTTTTGTTGAAAACCATTACTGTAAGGAAAAAGTGCAGGACTTTATTTGGAGGCATAAGAGTTTTCTCCAAAGCTGAGAGACCAAGAGATAATAAATTAGACTGAAGTTGCTGTTGGGAAATGTATTTCTGGCTGAGTTGATGCTCTGATATTTTTCAAACTACTCCAAATAAGTGATGGCTGGTAACTCTTCCTACCCGGTAAAACGAAATATGGTAGGTCATAACCTCAGAGTTGGGTAATGTAAGATTTAATGCATGAATGTGATCACTTTTACCAGCTCATGTAGGAATTACTGTAGCTAAAATAATATTTTAGATCTCAGGAAAAAAAGGAACATAAACTAAAAGTGTTAAGACACATAAAGAAGGCTTAACTAAAACAAAACCACTAGGCAATTACATGTCAAACACAATTATATTTGTTTGAATAAGAACAGATAAAAATATTAAAATCTATGAATGGAAACAGAGAATAAATAGGAATTTTTTTTAATTGAAATGCCTGTGAGCATAAATTTAATAAGCCCACTGTAGGAACAATAAATTGTAATTCCTTATTAAGCTACAGCATCAGTCACAAGAGCACCTATATGCCTATTAACTGTTATGTATGGCTTTGGTCAATGATACCAATGATCAAAAATAATATTTCTACCTTAATAAGCCATGAGGTAAAAGTCATAATAATCCAACCTGTATTTATGCGTGGATGCACTTGTAGTGTTTTCTTTTACTAAAACCTCTCTTTTTCTCATATATATATACATATATACACACACACACACACACACATATATATAAAAGGCAGATATATTTCGTAAATTGTGCTAGGATATGGTGAACTGGCATATGACAGCAGGCATCCCATGAGTTGCTAATTCAGTATATAAGTATTTGATCAGAAAAATTCTGAAATAATTTTGCAATTTTATTTTGTAGTATGTAATATCAAAAGTAGACTTTTCTCTAGTTTTGCCACTTCAAGTTTGAGCATAAACAAAACAGAAAAAAGAAATGTATCTTGGTATATGAACTTGCTGCTTCCTTGTTATTACTGATCCTTTTGATTTAGTGAGATATTCTAATCTATCAGCTTCTCTACGTCACAATATAAATTGGAGGGATTCAGCTTGACTCCAATATTCCGTCTCTCTCTTGGCATTTTGTATGACTGAATCTGAACCATATCTCATACATATGATTGAAAGCTGACAAAGAAATTTGTCTTTTGAAAGTACCCAATAAGCATATTCTGTTCAGAATAAGTCAGAACACACTCAACCCAATTTCTTTTCCAAGTTACCTTTCATATTATCTGGACCATCTCACTCAAAGATTTGCTAATGATACAGAAAAAATATTTGGGCTTAGTATGTGAGTCAGCTTTAAGGTGGCTTTGAAAAAAAAAAATCCAATTTTTGTCTTTTTGTGTGTTTTTCAATGTCTTTCAGAGAAAATCTGAGCAGCTTGCATATTGAAAAGGTATTTCTTCTCCAAGCCAGTCCTGTATTTAGAAGGGGAGAGGTGATTCTTACATCTCTGCCATCATCAGCAGCAAGAAATAGCTGGGCAAATGAAAATTTAGCCATAGAAACAGCAGTGAGTTTTTACTGTCAATGCACGGGTGTGCTGCACAGAAAAAACTGCCTGTGAAATAAAGGTAAAAACTTTGTTACCTCTGTTAAATGACAGAAAAGAATTCAACCCTTCTCTGGTCTTTGGTGGTGCTTGCAAAACTAAAGGCTGGGAGAGCTGATGCACTTAAGTGCACTGCAATAGCACAGAAGATGTGCTTTTCTTCCTAACCGCAGCTGCACTTCTTAAATAAGCACAACTTATAAAACGATGCAAAGAGGCAACAAAATGGTAAAGAAGCAGCCACCACATGCAGAACAGTGGGTGAAAAGGGCCAGCTGGCTGGCTTACACTTACGAATCTGTAGAGCATTTCCAGAACCTACCTAACGACTCCAACAGCCCCACAAAAGAAAAAGTGTCTCAACTCTCCAACAGAAGTACAGAGTTCTCTATGTGGTAAATTAATAAATTACCTAACTGCTTGTTAATTACATCCTTCCACCACTCATCATCCCAAGTACCCCTACACTATCACAAGCATCATCTCATCGTGTGAAAAAGGAAGATTACATGATCACTATAATCATTATTTTCCAACAACAGTGACAAAAAAAGCTAGGTAAGTACTCTTATTTGAAACCATCAGTGTGCAGAGAATCATAATTAATCTCCACGTAGCACTGCAATTTCTCCTCAACGACTTAAGTATCATCATAATCGCAGGTCCAAAACAGGAACCTCTTGGCTTTGTTTAATGATTCTCTCACATGCTCTTCTCCTATGACAAGGCTCTGATCCGAGAGCAGGGTTGTGAACAAAATGAAGCGAATACAAATGAGAGCAAGAGCAGGGCAGGTCCTAATGTCTTGCCCTGAGCAGAAAAAGGGGTTAACCTTAAGTAGCTGTTCATTGGACTGTTAGAAACGAAGACAACCATGGTGACAAGGAGCACAGAAAGGACAGGGACAGAGACCAGGGAAAGGCAAACACACTTTGGTCTGTTATTTGACCTCACTTGCAACTGTTACTGCTATTCATTTTATTATTATTATTATGGACAGAATATATATATATATTCTTATCTTTTACAGTGAAGTGCTCTTTAGAATAAACTGATAAAGGCCAAAAAAAAAATCTGTTTCCTCCCCCTTACTTCTCCTTGAAGATCTACTTTATCTACAGTGCTGTTAAGTGACTCACTGACAAGAAAAATTAAAGGGCTCAGCAGCAGAATGTGTTGGGTAATTTGACCCCAGTTCCCACACCTCCTTGTCTCTCTACTAAACCTCTTTTTTGTCTGTCTGCTAAACCAACCCACTCTGAGGATCTATCACAGTTGAGGTTGGAAACCATACTTAGACAAAAATAAAATAAAATAATAATAATATAATAATAATAAGAAAAAACAAAACCCACACCACATTTGCAATGGCCCAATTTTCTCTGATTTCAACCATTGCTTCTTTCCTTCTATAGGTTTATTAAAACCTTCCAATCCACAGAAATTTCCCCCAAAGCCCGAATTTGCTATGCATAAAATTAGAGGTAAGCATCTAAGGAGAACTTCTAAATGAGCATCTCTGTGGCAAGAAAACATACTGCTATGAAAGACTATGACATTCACATTTATCAATTTGAGGAAATTAAGTGATAATACTACACTAGTATAATCACAGAACTACGCCTGTATCAATTCCTGTACAAAGAGCTTCAGAATAGAAGTGTAGGAGTACCTGTGGGTTTGTTTTTCTCGTATGGCCTATACTGCCTATACTGCTTTCAGAACAACACAAACTAAAAGAGCAATTAAATTCATCTGTTTCATTTTGTAGTTAAGAGTGTGCACTGGTGATCCTAGACACTGTAGTCACTCTCACAGCTGAGCCAAGAGGCTGGAAGGTATGAGTCCTCCTGCTGCGAAGTCACCTAAGTTCTCCTGAATGGTCTAAATTTAGGGGGTTTTATATCAATAATATTTCTCACATGGACAAGCTCTAGCAACGTCAATTGCTCTTGTTCTATATCCCAAATGTCAAACTGATACGTATTGTAAAAAAGAGGGCTTATCTCACTACTACGCTGAATTCTCCGGAACACTTCTTTTGTTAAAACTGTATCAGATGCTTAAGAACCTACAAGAAATGCAAAATGGACCAACTATCACTGTTCGTATTTAGCAGGATATACTACTGATTTTAGATATGAGTTTTTTTAAGCAATCCAAAATAAGTTTCCACAAAATTCCTTTACTGATACAAATCAGAACTCCTGAAATCCATTTCATAATTGTTAGATAAAATTCTCACTGAATTCCTCTATGGAGGAACTGGGTACACCTTACCTATCCCAGCTTGTGCAAGGAGGGAGATATCTAGGGGGAAAAAGAGAACCCCCTGGTTCACAGAAACCTCTGTTTCAGATGATTATACATAGAGATTACGAGTTCTTCCCTGGTCTGCCCTTGGATCAATACTTGAAACATGTCTGTCCTGCATGAAGAATTTTGCAATCAACAAAATATCTTCCTAATCGCATGGGTAAACTGAGCAGCTGCTTCTGTCTCCTTGGGTCTTGTCTACATGGAAAAATTATTCCCAAATACGAGACAGACTATAAATTTGAAGTGCAATAGCTATTCCAAAATAGCCACCTACAGCACACAGTTACTGCAGTCTAAAAGCATTCGAGCAGGGGAGATTTTTGAAAAAAAAGTTACATTCAGAAGGGCTTTACACTGCAAGGGTAATTCATGTCAGTTTCTGAGGCCCCCCAGTGAGCTTTCTCAAGATAAGGAGTGTTAAAATGTTTCTTCTCTGAAGTCCGGGTCTACTCAGCTAGACTGCCATAATCAAGTATTATACTGCGAAGTAGCCGCTGCAATGGAAACTACTTCCACATTTATGCCAGAAAGACAGCACGGGCACTAAAATATCATTTCTAGCATCACTGTCACAGAGCAGACTAAGAAACAGTGGCAATTACAACAGAAATATGGCACTTTTCTAATGGCTTATCCTTTGACCCTCCATTCTTCAGCGTGCTCTGTTTGGACAACTTGGGAGGGGAGGGTTGTTTCTATTTTTTTTTTTTCTGCTAGCATATCTGAATTATGTTACTGCTGTACAAATCATGCATCACAGACATAACAGCCAGGCTTGTCAGTTGCTCCACAGAAAATACGACAACAGACCTTCCAGTTTTGTAATGTTTTGTCCACATCATGACTTCAGCCTGTGAGGTCTTTAACAACAGTTCAATCATTGGATCTACTTTAAATAAATAATCATGCAGGTTATACTTTAGAATACCTGCTGACCTGACATAGCATGCAGTCAGACCTCCTCTAAATCCCATGGCAAAAATCACCTGCCATTGGTGTTCAAGAACTTTGCCTCTCACCTGTGATCTGCTATTCACTTACAGAGTCAAGGAGGATGTCATTAGGGAGCACTCAACAGTATCCATGTTAATTCATATTTAAAAAAATATGCCACATCTGCAACCAGCAGCTTAAATTTAGCAAGCAAACATAATCCTTTTTGCTTATTTTCTATCAGTACTTGTTTGTACTTTTATTGGGAAGCATTTCTCCACATGTTCACATCACCCTTGCTTTATGCCTTTTGTGACATAAAAATCCTGACATATTTTCAGCCTAAAGCTGTGATCATCATCTTTGGAAACTAACAGGCACAGACAATGATGAAAAAGCCCATAAACCCTAACACTTGAAGCACATGCCTGGCAAAAGTTTTAACCCAGATGTACGCTAAATATAGAGGTATCAACCGATGACTACACCACAATAAAATATTTTTTTCTGGTTTTAATTAAAGCTGTCATAATGGGGAGTTTATTTCTTCCAAACTCCCTCTCTCCCTGTCAGTATAAGCCATTTTATTGTAATGCTTTATTGCAGCCGGGGAGAAAAGATACGAATGCCCTAAGGTGGAGGTATTACCAACACAGATGGATCAATCTTCCGAACACGGAAGGACACACAGATCACAAAGCAGGTAAACCTAACAGAGTATCTGGCTAAAGCCAAATAAACAAAAACAGCTCAGTGACTCAGTTCTGTGGTGCTCTACAGCCATGCTGGTAGAGCTAATTTGCCTGGTGAAGTCGTGTACCAATCAATAGCTCCAAGGCAGCTGTGACTTGGCTCTGTGACAGTCCATTGACTACAGCCTTTTTTTTTTTTCTTAATCCAAATGTCATACTTTTTCAGTCTGACCCAGGCTGCAGGGTCCCATCAGCAGATGTTGACATTATCTCCTCCTGATTGTAACAGCTCATCATAAACAAGTAGTCTGCCTTTTGTGCCTTGTTTTGGTTTGAGTTCTTTGAAAAACAGCCACATAGGGGAATAGAGGGGGGGAAGAAAGATTATCATTTATAACTTCGTACAGAATGCATGTTGGCACTTCTGTCATGTTTTTCCATTATGATGAAAATTGCGGGATGTCATTCATCTATATTTTCCTATCTGACCAAGTGCCCCAATGTTCTACTGTTCCATTTCATTCAACAAACCATCTTAAGAAATACCCCAAAACAACGGGCTTGTGCTACTGTTGTTTAGTCACGTTTTCAAAAGTATCTCTTTTCTCTTTTGTATCGTACTGCCAGGCATAGAAGTTGAAATCAAATATGCTAGACCTTCACCCATGCTGAAGGTCACTGATACACGCACTGTCTGTTTACTGTTTTACACCGTGTTGAATAGTCAAGAGTCTGAGAAGCAGTCCTGTGTTACAACCGTGATCTTTAAGTATGTCAAGGTAAGGGCCACGTTGCAGCGTGCAACCTTGACACTATCATATCAGAAATGAAGACTGAGCTGTTCCTCGTGCATCACCAAACCAGATGCAGCAGAAGAACGGAGTGCTACTGAAACTCCCTCATGAACAGTCCAGTTACCATGACCTGGGAAAAAATCAATTCCTTCTGATGCAGGTTAGAGACTTTTCAAGCACGGCCCGGTGAACAAATTCATTCAGATGGTTCCAGGATTTAGGGTATTGCCTATGGAATTCTTCAAGGAAGATACTGAGCACCATATCATGAGGCTCATTAGCTAGAACTGAACTGAAATGCCACAGCTAAATCTACAAGAGCTCAAGCCTAGCTTCATCCAAAAATCAGAGGGATTCAAAGGAAGCAGAGTGGGGAAACATGAAGCCCAGTATCAGGCACACCTACAAATGCCTTGGTATGGAGTCAGTAAGCAGGTGTACAGTCAAAGTCTTGTGCCCAAAATGAGTAAGACAAAAAGCCCAATTACTGAGATTTTGATTATTTCTCTATTTACTTGAGGTACAACCTGATAGGGAAGACGACAGATAGATAAATAAATAGATAATCTATTATTTGCAAGATATTCTAGCAAACAGGTCACTAGACTCAGTGTAGTGATCTACCTCCGATATTCCAGTTTGATCGGTGACATGCAGTATGATCCTGGATAACACGCTGCTTTGTGCCACTGTACCCGCCTTGTCTTCTGCCTGTCCTGCACAATACCCAGCCCCGACTTCCATGCAAAACACTTGGCACAAATGAATCCGGTGATGATGTTCACGATTCTAAAGGATACTGTTAGCACAAATAATTTCTATAATTTGTTGAAATAGTTGAAGCCTGACTTTTGTTTTTGGAATCACTGGCTACCGTAACTGAATCCAAGATTTGACTTCATTTAGAAAAAATGTAAAACCTACCAAAGAATCAGCTCCAACCCACACATTTAACTCTTACCTCACTTCTCTTGTGCGCTCTATACACTTTGTGCAGTTTCTGCACAGAATTACACCTTGTACCATGGTGCAGTGTCTGAAATTGCACCCATTTAAACAATGCATGTAATCATCACTGAAGATTAGATCTTGCATTTGTTAAATTCCAGCCTTATAAATAGGACCATCTCAGGCTATTCAGAAACTCCTAGTACTTCCATTTCTTCTTCCCCTTCAAGAAGGGAAAATGCTCAACACTGAACTACTGACAGGTTATACTGAATACAGATCAGCAATCTTAACTACTTAGCCACCCTTTTCATATTGAATAAGTAGTCATAACATTTTGTCATAAAACTAAATCAAATACACATTCATTAAATTGTTAATTCTGGATTTCAGGAACTTCCAGCAGCAGCATAAGATTTAGTAATTCTCACTGCTTTCCTTTTCCTTGAAGCAGAATATTGGGATTTTAGATGTACGTAGTGGGTATAATACAAGAAGATTTTGATGGATGTACAATTTTGCACTCGTACCTCTGCCCCTCCTGATTCACAATCTGACAGCTAATGGTAGTGCCCACATTGTATGGTTCACCAACAGAAACCACAGATCAAGTGAAGCCTCCGGAACAAACCCTGTTATCTGAGCAGGATTAACGCTATCTGGACTGGTAAATTCTCTTTCCACCTGTGATGACTCAGAAAGGAGATTTAAATGAAGCTGCTAACTCTAATGAGCAGTGCACTGTTGGTTGTCTGAAGTGCGCTATATACCACTTACCATCAAACTGTAAACCAGTCATTTCACTTCACTGATCTTGTTCAGGCTTCCCAGAGTTAAACAGACAACTCATTATCCACTCCATCATGTTGTCTGTCTACCTCTCTACTCCAATTGTTTTAAGACAGAGGATGAAGCAGCTCATGCTATCTTACACAAGCTGTCTTCTGAGTCTCCCTGCAAAGGAAAGATGCTGCTTGCCATACTGAAGGGAAAAAGATGAACAAACAGACGAGCAACCAACCAACCAACCAAACAATAAATAAATAAATAGAAAAAAAAGAAAGAAAGAAAGTGAAATGAAACAAACAAACAAAAAAAAACCACCAGCAGTGGACTTACTCGCAGCACCTTTAACAGCACTAATATCAACAAGCAGTCACAAACTCTCCATCATGTCAAGAACGGATTTCCTAAACATGGTCCCCCCAAATGGTATATTTCATCTGGCATCTTTTTCATCGGAAGTAAATTAACTAGCAGGAACCTCAGTAGTGGAAATGGCATTAAAATAACCTAACCCTGACAGTTCAGGGTTTACTCATCTTGTTATGAATAACAGCTGTATCCTGTTATTTGTGATGGCAGTCTTTTGACAGCCGCTGCTGGAAAGCACACACATGGTCATGCGCAAGTTGGGCAACAGCACAGAAGAATCAGGGCTTTTCTTCTCTTTGCATACAAAACTGTGCCTTCAGAATTCCTCTCCATCAAACCCCAGCAGAAATACTTGATGAATGGGCCTTGAGAGAGCACTTCTCCTTGCCTTCGGCTGCAATGGCTTGCAGGCATACGACACTCCATCAATACTGAGAGCTGGCAGCTTGAAAGACGGGAAGGACGTTCACTGATAGCATGCATCTGCTTACTAATAGCATTGGTGCTCCACTCCTTTTCCCATTCATTGCCTGCAGGAATGACTCCATTGAGAGACTCACCATCAACAGATGGTCCCAGGCTAAGGTGTAATCAGGAGCAGCTTGCTAAATTTACCCAAAACAAATAGAATTACAGGCTTTTTCTGAATCCAAGCTGAATTGGGAACTTGGGTGGTACAGAGAGTGTTAACACGAGTATATCCCAAAACAATGTTCTGAAGCTGTCAGCAAAAATCAATTTTGCCCTGAAGTTGGATATTTATACTCATTCTGCTTATTGTCTCAGCTTATACAATAGATGCTTATTTGGGGTGAATTTTTAGCTGCATCCTAATTAAGTCATTTACCTCCTACAGTCCTCTTTTCCCCTCAGGATACACTCTGCTGAAAATGTTTTAATGCAAAATCTACACTTTCAACACCTTCAACTCGTATTTCAGTATGTTGACTTTTTACTCTGTTAAGAAAATAAAATCTACTATTAAAATTGAAAAAGCCTTTACCAAACAGAAAACTATGTTATAACACAGGATTGGATGTGTATATGCTTTGAAAGCATCATTACCTTCAAGTTATTTGCTGTTTTGTTGAATGCAACATTTAAGTTTGGAATCATGCCCTGTTACAATTTACTTATAGCAATTCCAAGCAGAAGCAAAGGAGGAAAAAAAAGATTAATTTCAAATGCAAGTTCTGTAGCGAGATTTAATATTTGAATTTACATTCACCGTGCAGAAAACAAATGTTTTTTTTTTAAACGAGATTAAATCGAGTTCATACAACAACATCACCTTATTAGACAACCTATCTTCTTGCTACAGATGTTAAGACCTATCTGCTGACTCTAATGACAAAAATAAGATTTTAAATATGCCAACTCCTTGTAGTCCCCATGCATACAAAAGGTGTTTTGTTGTTGTTGTTCTTTTGTTAAAAAAAAAAAACAAAAAAAAAACCAAAAACAGCCTTATTTGATGACAAAGGATCCTCAGGTAAATTGTACCAGAGAAAAATCAGTTCCCTTCTATGGACTGGCACACATATAAGAGAATACATTGCATGCAAGTAGGCTGCACTAGTATAACTGTGGATGTAACCGGGCCAATGGATTTCATACCATACAATAACATAGAATAGAATAGAATAGAATAGAATAGAATAGTTCAGTTGGAAGGGACCTTCAGAGATCATCTAGTCCATCTGCCCAACCTCTTCAGGGTTAACCAAAAGTTAAAGCACATTAATCAGGGCATTGTCCAAATGCCTCTTGAACACCGACAGGCATTGGGCATCAGCCGCCTCTCTAGGAAGCCTGTGCCAGTGTTTGACCACCCTCATAGTACAGACATTTTTCCTGATGTCTAATCTGAACCACCCCTGGCTCAGCTTTGTGCCATTCCCATGTGTCCTATCACTGCATACCAGGGAGCAGAGACCAAGCACCTCCCTCTCCCCTTCCCCTCCTCAGGAAGCTGCAGAGAGCAATGAGGTCTCCCCTGAGCCTCCTTCTCTCCAGACCAGACAACCCAAGCGTCCTCAGCCTCTCCTCACGGGACGTGGCTTCCAGCCCTTTTACCAGCTTTGTTGCCCTCCTCTGGAGGCTTTCAAGTATCTTAAAATCCTTTTTATACTGTGGAACCCAGAGCTGCACACAATATTCAAGATGAGGCTGCACCAAGACTAAATCCAGTGGGAGCATCACCTCTTTTGACCAGCTGGCAATGCTGTGTTTAATGCACCCCAACATGCAGTTTATTGCATGCAAAGTAACATGCATTTTGTGTGTCAGTCACTAGACTGCTGTAAAAACAGCAAAACTGATCACCTTGTTATGTATAAATTTGGAATTAAAAAAAAATGGAAAAAATATGGAATACCAAAGTCATGAATGTCATTGCTGCTCTGTTGTTATAGAAAACACATATGAAATGTAGCATTGTTCCATTATATGTGATCCTACTGCCTTCAGATGGCAAAACCTGACTTAACAGTAAAAACACAACAAAAGCCAATTTCTTCAAACCAGCTTTGAAATGATTAAGTACCTTTATTTACCTTGTAAAATCTAAGCCATTTACACAACTTATGAAAACAGCCTCCTGAGGTTGTAGTTCTTCAGCAACACACAGTTTCCAGCACTGTTTTCAACTAAAGGAATTCCCAAACTTCGGTCTCAGGGCAGTGCACTGCCCCATGAATTGTACCAAAAAATTGCATTTGGGGCTATGAGGTGGACCCAGATAAGTGAAGTGATCTGATTAAAATAACAACAGATGGCCCACAGCAGAGTTATCTTTTTTATCTTGATCAATCCCTTGATAAATTTCATAGTGTGCAAGCTGTCAGCACAACTGAGAATAACAAATAACAGGGAGATCTCAGCATTCAGCCAAGGACTAAGAAACTAGATCTAAAACCAACTGATCTGCCAAAACCCTTCACACCATGGAGCTCTAGCTCAGAAAAGAACTTTCAGAGTAGTGTGGTACATCACAATATCACCTTTTTAACACTGAATGCTTGACGAGCTCCTTCACAGTTATAATTTCTGTCGTGTAAAACTTTGGGCCTACTGCCACTATGGACCAGAAACTCTTCTTCAGAGTTCAATCTGCATACTACAGTCTACTACATTTAGTTGGTACACATATGTGCACAATTCCATTCTGTGTTGCAAATGGCTACAACTATGGATTTAAAAAAAAAAAAAAAGGCAACCTACAAAGATGATTTTTATTTTTTTGCCAAGATCACAGCTACATTCTTCTTCAGTCTAGCTATATTGCAAATATTGGCTTTGATCTAAATATTTGTCAATGTTCAGAAATAATTTTAAAATCAAATCAAAAGAGATGTTTAATGTGAGACTACTTTTCTTTCATAAGTTCTTTTTTTTTTAAAAAAAAGTAGCTATAGATATTTAGATCTTGACTTTTATTTAAAGGATAAGTGCTATGATTATAAATATTTATCAGTTTATAATGGGAAGTCTGGCAAATGCTGAAGTATTGTGACAGAAAAGGTGAGCTGCATGCCAAGTTCCTCACACAACCAGTGGTCCTTCGTGAATACCACCGGCACACCCTATACCTCCTACTAAGCTATGAAAAAGGAGATGCTTCCAGTAGTTCCCAGATGCTCAGTGACTACCATCTCCAACCACCCCACAGCTTCCTCAAGAGCTAAAGCTGGGTGATGAGATGTTATCCTGCAATGGAAGCCACACTTGAGCCACACAAGAGCTGCAGACTAGTCACCCACTACATACAACACATGGCCAAATTCAGCTGCAGCTTGAGGTAATACACACCTCTGTGTAAAAACAAAAAGGTTTCTACACACATAAATAAAATTATTAAGAGCCACGCCATTGTTTATAGCCAGTAACAAAGATGGTCAAGTGAGTGAAAAGGAACCAGAAAGGAGATACAGTAGGAATACTAGAGTAAAGCTTTTCAAAATAAAACAGACATAATCTAGAATAATAGAAATTAAGGCTGAGAAGTGCATCTTCCCTGAGACATGTCTGCTTCAGATCTGAAACTATATTTATTACTGTATAACTTTTCCCACATTTATCAAATGTATTTTGTAATTAATATTAATGATCCAGTTTTAGAGCAAAATTCATTTCGTATGAAGAGTACCGGTGAATGCTTAGATTTGGAGAAGACTCTGCAAGCCGATGTGTGCCTCTCTAGCAACTGCATCATCATATAAAATTAATAGAAAGTAGTAAAAACTGAAAGACCAAGATATTTCTTACCACTTACTTAAAAAAAAAAAAAAAAAAAAAAAGCAATAAAGCAGCAACTTCAAGCTTGCATATATCAGCCTGAGATGTATCATATGTAAATTGCAAATCGTGTACAAAATCCACCTCAGGAATGTGTAATTTGTAAATGTAAAACCTACCATCCATCTATCTGATTACAAGTTGCAGATGATAAAGCTATCCCATAACTGAGTCCTAGGTGGATTTTTCTGTAACTTGCACAGTTTTTCTGTTCCTAAGTTAAAAAGGGAAATTAAAGTGTCCTTTGTGGTATTTACTAAGTTTAGCTTTGAATATTTTCCTCTCTTTTAACTTCATAAATCTGTAAGGTTAGCAAGCCTATGTAAGCATTAACAAATTTTGAATATTTGACAAAAATGTATGCCAATACATAGA
>VXAA01003895.1:418338-477530 GCA_013399115.1 Anseranas semipalmata | reverse complement strand
AAAAAAAAAAAAAAATCACACAGGGACTTTTCAAAAGCCTTCTATTGGAGAAAGTTATTAAAGAGGCAGGCTTCTTGTCTGGGAAGTATGGCTTGGCTTAGTAGTCTTGGATATGGAGACTCCTGAGCTTGAGGTGCTTCCGCTTCAGGCTCTCCACTGCTGATCACAGAAAATCTCCCAATCTTAAGTAAAAAAGAATTATCACCAGAGTGTTATTATATTGCTGGTAGGTGGATCTGCCAGCAACACATACAGCCTCTGGCAAGTTCGAAAGGACAATTCCTGCATTAACCATGCAGAGGTTTTCCTCTGCCCACTCTTAAGTCCCCAAGAGCTGGCATTTAAGATAAGTGGCTCCCTAATGAGACTCCAATCTTTGTTTCCTTAGTTGTGGGATCAGTCAAGAATTTTCTAGTGAGGCTGATCTCTCCTTGCTTGCATTCCCTGAGGCCTCACACCATAACTGGACCCATGAAAAGGCATGCAGGAGCACAGTAGAGGTGCTTCTTTCTATCACTCCCTCCCATCTTGCCTCAGTCCCCTAGCTTGGCCCCTCTCTTTGGCATACCACAAAAACAGGCCGCTTCATAAAAACGCAACACATGGAGCGCCTCTGCCGGGCCCTAAAGGCCATGTCCGCAGTGCTTTGCAGAGGCGGCAAGGGGAGGCTGCTGGCTGGGAGGAGATGTCCTCCTCTGCGGCAGGGTAGGAAGGAGCCGGAGGGAGCTCCTCGCCACGGCCACCTCACTTCTGCTGAGGCTTTCAAGCCTCCCAGCCCCAGCAGCACTGTGTGGCAGCCATCTTGCCTCAGCATGCTCCCAGCGTCACGCAGCAAGCCTCAAGTGGAGGCTTTACTTTTTGTTCTTTATTATCCCCACGTTAATGTAAAATAAAGGTAATTTAGACTCAGGTTATAAGCAATATAAAAACAGGAGGAGGAAGCTGGCAGCAGCAGTCTGACTTCAGGCTTCAGAAAGCCTGTGAGAGCCTGCCAAAACTGTCTTAGCTAAATGCATTAACACATCTGAGACCCCATGGATGCCTAAAAACAAAGCAAAAAACAAACCCAAAATGATCTAGCAATGCTACTGCCTCCATCTCCTGGTGGGGGGAGAAGCAGAGCCTATGCACGGGTTTTGGCTGAGAATGTAAGAGAGACCAGTACCAACTTCCCCAGATGAAACTACGTATGACAAGTTCAGCCTGCAGCAAATTTGTACAGCCAAGTTATAAATCCCTCAAACAGGGTCTCATAATGAAAATGTGAACACTGCCTTAATAGATGGCACCTTGACCTGACAGAAATTTGGCCTCCATTCCTCTGCCAGAGCAGCCTTGAGACAGAGAAACGAGCAGTCCCTCCCCCAGCTAGGACCTGTGGGGAGGGAGGAGGGGTTGACGGATGGTTTTGTGGACAAAAGAGAGAAGGATGAGGAATAAACTGCAAATTGATCTGTGCAGCAGAATAAAAGCAGGATGTGGCACGGTAGACCTAGGTCAGTGTCACACAGGTGCAAGCCTTGGAATTAGTTTCCTGAACATCTGCAGCAAACATAAAAAAAACAACTGCCAGTACCAAGGAGGGAGAAAAAATAACACATCTCACATTGCATGGAGTGAACCAACCAACAAAACAACACAAAAGCCAAAAAAAGCTTTTTCTGTGACTATCACATTCACTAGCCGTTCTGTTCCTAATTTCCTGGTTTAAGCTGTGTGTTTTGCCACATCATTAAAGAAAATAATAATCCTTCTGCTTTCCCTGAAACTGTTTGGAAACATCCCCCTGTTGAGACCTTAACTGAGCCAGTCTTCCAGACCTAAACAAAAGAGGACCATTGCACAGAGCTTCTGGCATGTTCCCCCACGCCACCCCCCCTCCTGCCAAGTACTTCAGACTAAATACAAATTGGAGTCTCCTCCTAGGAATCCACAAAGATCCATCTTAACAAAATGTCTAAGTACGCAATAGGCAAGGAGTCATTTGTGTGTTTTTCTTTGCCTATGAGAACGTCTGGGAGAAGAAGAAAAGGTTACTGTTTTGCCCATAATTATTTCTCCTCCCTCTTTCATCCTTCCTATTCCCAGGGTAAGCAGACAAAACAGCATACCAGCACCCCAAACTGAATTAATTTACAAAGCTTTAATTTTTCACTTAACTGCATACAAAGCAAAGGTACTGTGGAATGACCGTTCACATGTGAAGGGCTAAATTCATTTGCCCAAGAGCATGAGTGCCCTCAGTGCTCACAGAAACAACCCAAACAAGAGAGAGACTCTTACCTTGTCAGAAAAACACACTCCTTGCTCAAAGAAAAAAAAAAAGAAACAAAGAAACAAAAAAAGCACATACCCTAAAAATATTTTGAGCCTACTTAATGAACCTGATGTTTTCCAAGTGACTGACTGCTGTTTAATGGTCAGAACATTTGTTTGAGCTATTTGGGTTTAAAAAATTGACTTTTTATTACTTCTCCTCTCACTGCCTTACTTAACTGTCTGCTGTAAATGAAAAGATTTACTTCATCCAGTAACATCACAAAATCTATGAATAAATATTTATCAAAATTGTATTAAAAACAAAACAAAACAAAACCGTACCCAGAGGCTCAAGTCTGACAAAATAAAAGGATTCCCACATAATCCAAGTTTTCAAAACACAAATCTGGCTTAGCTTTACAAGAGAAACTGTTAGACAAATGTGTAGACACTGTTGACAATTAAGTATACTGCAGAAGGACAGTGAGGGAAAGAGTTATTCAAATTGCCTAGCAGTTTGGGGAACATGCATCTTTACTCCCCTAAGTCAAAACCCTGGGCTCCAAAGTTGTTATAAACAACTTGGGATAGCTCACAGCTGGCCCTGAACATGAGTCTCCTTATAAGAAGTATGGAAAGGGCTGGGGAAAGAGCACAAAAAAATTCACAAATCCTGCTACATTAATCTCTTGATGGATGACCTCAAGGATGCGGCAGAAGCTACTGTTCCATAGGCACATCTCCTCCACGATCCATTGCACAGCATGAAGAAGGGACCTTCTCCACAGTTTGGTGCAAGCCTCCGCCCCGGCCCATAACTACAGCACCCTATAGGTAGGAAGCTCTTCAAACAGTTCACCTTTTCCTGTAGCAGCTGTGAACGTGTTCACACGTGCTGGTGGGTAACACAGTTAACACACTAGCTAATTTGATGGACACCACAGCATATTTGCCCAATTTTGACTCTCTCTTTTGAGAGTCCTTTTCCATTTTCCTTCCACCTTTCTTTTTCAAGCCAACTGAAGCTTCGACAAGAAGAAGACAGCACGGGCATTCCTGATGCAGCCAGAAGTCCAGCACTGCTAGCCCACTGTGGTGAATGAGTTTTCTCTCTCCTCTGCAACTCACAGCATGACACCGGTACCACTGACAGCAAAGTATCGTAAAAACTGAGCTAGCTCAAGCACTGCCAGATGTCTGAGCAGACCAGTTCAGGTGGATGGGTATCTCTTCTCCTCTACAGACAGAGCTGGCTTAAACATCTTTCATCACACCTTACAACCAAAGAGGGAAAAGAGGGAAGGTGACTTCGGAAAGAGAGGCAAGAGAGCTCTGGAGGAAGTCTTTGTAGGTGCAGTCTGGAGTAAGGGAGACTGGAGATGGTGGGGGTCTTTTGCATCCCACCTCTTAGTAAATGGAGCCAGTCGATACTCTGTGCTGAATTCAAGGCTGGGGAAGAGTCATGTATGGCTAGGATTTGTTTTCAATGGTTTTGTTTTGTTTTCAGGAGAAGGGGAATAGATGGGTCTTTTTATTTAATAAAATGTAACTAACCAGAATGCAAAAATGTGTACAATCGGGTTAAAGGACTTTTTAATGAAGGCACTGTAAATGACATTTTCCCTCTACTTTAGAATGCTGCGAATAGCAAATTAGCATACCTTAGAGTGGAATTTCTGCTACAGGAGAGATGAAAGGTTAACTGTCCAAAGAGTAAAGAATATGTTTGACATCTATTTAGAAAAGAAAGAGTCTCCTAATAAAAGCAGAGGCCCCACTTGATGCTCCTAATTCTCCTTCAGTGTTTGCATACACTTTCAAATAATTAGAGAACCCCACTCCAAAAACCCTACTGAAAAATAATAATAATAAAAAAAAAACTGCAGACCTCAATGCCTTGTTTGCTGGGCTTGTTAGGGGGATCCAGAGGTCACAGTGATTGACAAGCCTTTGGTGCCTGTAGGAGGGCTGACAATGCGTACTCACCACTTCAGAGGCGAGCTCCGAGCACTGACCATGCCTAATAAGCAAAGGGCAGCCAGTAGGCTGAACAATGTAGCAAGCAAACTCTCATGAACTGGGGATGCCTTAAAGATTGCAAATTGGATTCTTCATCAATTAGCACCAATTAGAAAGCAGGAGGTTATGGCATATCATGCAAACAAAGATCTCCCCCACTCCAAGGCATTTTCATAAAGCTAGTTTTGTTACCACTTTCCAGCACGCACCTCACTGCTGCGTGCACATGCCCAGGCTCCCATGAGAGCATTTGCTGTACGTGTTACTGGAGCCGTAAAGTTGTTTAAAAAAGCAATTTGAGCGAGGGCACGCAGGCTTGAGTTTCTACAAGCTGCCATAACCTAAGCGCGGTTTCACAAGGTGTGACAGAGGCAGGAAACCACAGCCTCGACACAGACAGCGCTCTCACCAGCCAGGCTGCACCCCGAGCGCTCCCTGCAGCTCCTGCACCACAGCCCCGCACCACCGAACGGCCGGCCGCTCTCAGCGGCCTCCCCGCAAGTCCATGGAGGGGGAGGAACACCACCAGGGAAGCAGATGATGATGACGACGGTGATTCTCCCTTTTTCCATCTGTCTGTAAACCAGGTCTCGTCGGAGTGTGTGTTATTGGTTGCAGTGTATGTACTGTGTGTATGGTTGAAGACAGCAAGCTGCTTCCACAGGGGTGCTCATAACAGCAGCGTATGAAGCGACTCCATGGAGGGATCTGTCCTCCTGCATATGTGCTGGTCAACTTCTGCAGCTGTTTTCACTGTGCCTTGTTTTGAAGGCGTGGTGTAACTCATTAGGTTATACCTCAAGTTGCGTCTATCTTCAGCTAGCTCTTTGAAGACAGCTGTATCTGTTTAGCAAAGGGAAAACAGCCCTATCCGGTGGTTAAATGTATACCTTCAATGACCAGGACTACTGACTGATAATATTGGCTATGCTTTTCGAGCTTTACTGAATCTCTGCATTGGCTGGAGGAATGATATAAATGTGGTTAAGCTTTCAGTAACAGCAGGTGGCAAGGAAAAGAGAATCAGTATTAGTTTGTTTTACTGAAATCACCTTAGGCACCACACTTGTAGAAGGAATAATACTTCGATTTTAGCACTTTTCACTAGTGAAACTTAGTGGTGTTTTACAAAAGAAGCCAGTGTTGCCATTTGCATACAGGGTACTGTTACTGAAAAACGAACTGCTGTCCCTTTCTTTTCTCATGCATTTTTTTCATGCCCTATTGTGACAATTTGAATAAAAAAAATCCCGGAGGAATCCTGGAGCCTTGGAACAGTATCTTCCAAAGACCTGCTGGGCCTTCATCTTTTCCACATTCACCAACTGCTGGCCTTTACCTCTTACTGTCCAGCCAGGGTCTGGGGCTTGGTCCAGTACTGGCGACAACGGGAGCATTGCTGCTGTGCGGCTGAGCTCAGCGAGTCGGGCTGGGCTCTGCGTCTATTTCATTTCACCTGTTGCTGTGAGAGCCTCCTGCTCAACGCAAGTGCAGTATGGAAATATGGCAGAGGTAAGTGCGGCAACGAAGTTCCAGGGAGAAAATAACTCACTCTACGTTGCGAGAGAATTGATGCCAAAGAGCCGGCAAAGTCTATTCTTTTTTTTTTTTTTCTTTTAAAAATATTGTTAGAAAGCTTGGCTGGGTAATTATTTTTGGCAAAACATGCACATTCCTGGAAAAGTGTGTAACACACAAAAGAATAAAATATGGGTGAACCTCCTGAAAGTGAAATTAAGACCTTAAGTAAGTGCCACAGTGACTTCACTGACTTGCTAAAAATGCTTGGAGTTAAAAAACAATGGACTCTTGCTTAAACAGCTTCACTTGGATATATTCTTTAAAAACAAACAAAACAACAAACAAACAAAACAACAACCAAAGCCCATGCACACATTTGTGAAGCATTTTAAGATTTCATCAGCTCTAGAACTGAAATTAAATGATACCAGAGTAAGGTCTGGTTTTCTCCTGGGAAATGTAAGTACTGCTCAGTTGGCGTCAGGTATGATAAAATGAGTGTAACTGTGACAAAGCACAGTGACTCCCTTTCCCCTTCCCTCCCAATTGCTCATTCATGTCTTGCTTCTTCCTACTTAGAAAACAAGAGGGGCCTTCCACTCCTTTCCAGCGGGGCCACAGAAGTATTTCAGGAGGTAGAGGGACAAGGTGTCACCAGCACAACACAAGTAAGTACAGAGACAAATGCAAAGAACAGACTTCTCCAGAGGCACCGTTGTCAGACGTACCACAAATCACGGTGTCACTGTATTACAATAACTGCTCTCGTGTAACTTACTCCAGGCTATCCTCCTCTGCACGGGTTACTTGATACAGTTTGCAAACGCCACAGCTGGCTTGGCACTAAACAATGTAAATGGAATAAACCAAGAGACTGTTCCTCAGCTCTTGATATGCTTTGTTTACAGACGGCTTTCACAGACCAGACCGGACCAGACTGCCAGGTTCAAGATGAAGTCTTGACTTAAGTCTTCCTCATGAGAAGACCGTGAGGAGGATACAAAGGCTGGTTTTGTCCGCACGCCCCAGCACCACAGCAACTGTCCTGGACCTGGTCTCCTGTGCTCCCATTACTACTCCCACCCATGCCCAAGTGCAAGTCTGTGCATTTCTAAGTGTTTTAAAGCAGTTTTGCCTACCTAATTTTATCTAATCTACTCTAGTTTGACAGAGATAAAGGATGGGTGGGGTGTTCATGATATTTCCTGTGAAAATTCACTTTTATCCCAGCTCCACGGCATGAGTAACCATCAACTGACACAGGCTGTGTATACAGTCACACTCAATCCCTTAAGGCTTGGGAGTAGGAGCATGGTTTCCCCTCCTCCAAACTCCCTGGCTCCCAGCATAACATGCAATTAAAAATATTAATGGTAAGCCAGTAAGAAAATGGTGGTCTAGAAGAAAAATTTACCTAAATGTATATTGAGGGAGCGTAGAAGAAGAAACAAGGTAATAACCCTTTTCCAAAATCTTTCCTATATTGCAGCAACAAACGATACAGCCATCTTGGGGCAAGTATATGAAAAGATAGATACTTACCAATTTCTAGAAATAGCATCTTCTAGTCTATTTTTTGTCTCTACCAGATTTCTGCTGTTTCCAAGTCTTGCTTGTTTATTTATTCACATGCATGCATACATGGTGGTCATGCCAATGCAGTGAATTGGATTCATCATTCAATTCTTGAATACTTTTTTTTTGGCTTGCCAATGAATCCCAGCCATTATGTCTTTCCCTAAATTTCAAGTCTTTGAGTAGCTTCAAACTGCCAGAAAGTCTTTCATTTCCAAATATGATAAAAAATCCATTCCACATTACTCTAGTGTTGAGCCCAGCATAATTTGGTCCTGGACAAGTGACAGATTTAAAGGTCTGATTTCTTGTAACCCTTCACAGCTAGAAATTTCTGTGACATGGGAAAAATATCACTTTCTAAACCCTGGATAGTGTAAAGATAAGGGCTTTTTTTTTTTTTTTTTTTTTTCAATGAAGAGAACCTGTTTTAGATAAAATTTTATGGATTTTCAGTTATCACAAATCCAATTATGGTAAACTCATGAGAAACCATGAAAACCTCTAAAATTATGTAAAATTTCTTTTATGTAACTAAAAGCTACATGACTTTGTTCTTTATTTGAAGTTTACCCATGGCTACAGCATTATTTAATTTTGATAGTGGTAAGGCTGGCAGATATGACAAAAATATTTACAGAAAATACATATACTTAAGCGTATCTCCTTAAAATGAAACCAAGAAAGATATATTAAAGGTCAAAGGAGGTGGTCAAGCTGAATTAGATATTAATGCTTTGCATTCTTCTGATGTTACCAATAGACTCCTGACTTAACGTGCAGGCGCATTCCTATATGCGCTAGCATTCATGCGTGTATTTTATTAGGTATTTAAAGCAGGTAGGCCAGGTGAAGTAAATCACAAACAGATCATCTATGAAAATGACTTATCATTGCTCTTCTAAAAATTAAGGACTGCAAAGTCATACAATCTGTTATGGTAATCTGCTCATATCACTTAACAGATGTTGGTCTGTGAACCTAAAAATAACAGCAACCAACAAACAGCTTGTCATTATTCTCAGACTGAAGACATACTCTTAACACAACAGGATATACACACAAATATTTTTAGGGAATGTGGTAAATGTCTAAATGTCTAAATTAACTTTGAAATAGCTCTATACTGGCATGATACACTTTAATTGAACATCTTTCTGTAAAACCCTGAGAGTCCTGTCTTTTCTTAGCCCCTTTAACTAATTATGTACCAACACACTTAATATCTGAACTGCCACTACCCAAGCACATCCCCTTAGAAGATGCCATCCATTTTGCAGATAAAAAATGTCGGAGCCACATCACACCTTCAGAAATGCAACATTGGTTGTTTTTTTTTATTTTTTTTCCTTCCACAATCTCAAAGAAACATTTACTCTCTATATTGAGAGATACAAAGGCAAGAAAGCTTGATATTTTAAATTTCTTCTTGGAGCTTGGAACTGAAATTTTTGGAGCTATGGTCATCCTGCCATAACCAAGTGAGTGACAGGGAAAGGATCCTTGCACAGGCCAGTTGCAGTGTGTCTGGTTTTGGCAAGGCAGAGGAAGGAATTATGTCAGCTCTGCTACTGCATTTCTGAGAGTGAGACAGAGTCAAGGCAGTTGCATGACTATGCCTTTTTTGTAAGGATCAAGCCATCAGATGTTTTGATCAGTCACTTAAATCTGCCTACCATGTACAGAGCTCTGCTATGAAGAAATCTCCAAGTCCCAAGCTGAGTCGCAATATGGAAAAATGCGGAAGTGCTCAAATACATATGTACGAATGTAAAACGTGCACTGTTGATTATGTCACAGGCAACAGCACGTCCTTGTTTTCAAAGGTAAGCAGGAGGAAATCTCGGTAGTGCACCTGCAGACCAGGCTTTCTGCAAGGATCGATGCTTCCAGAGAAGCATGAAAAGAGACCACAGGCCAGGCCACGTTGTATTTTCTCAGCAAGGCTCTATCACTAACAAAGAAGGCAAAGCTTATCGTGCTCGGTGCCCATATTCTACAAGCTTGCTGTAATGCTCAAAGGGCTTAAGTGCCCTTATCTGCCAACCCCCTGCTTCATTTCTTCATTGAAATAAATCCCTTTGTAATAACAAACGAGAGTTCCTGCTTAGCCTGTATGCAGATGAGGAGGGACGGAGCTGCTTTTACATCTGGCTGGCAAAAGACAATCCATACAGGTAGCGCGAACTGCTTGGGGATTACAGACAAAATTAACTAAATGGATCTCCCTGCTTCCTCCCTTCCCCTGCTAAGTTCTTTAACCCTTCTCATTACAACAAAGTAATTCCAGTTCTCCGTAATTTAAAGCTGCAGCTTTCTACGCCATTTTGGTGACTGTAGCTTTATTTAAATTATTTTGAGAACACATTCCTGGGCTCAGAGTGTGCAGAAACAAGGAAAGAGAGGAGTCGTTTCAAATTATTTATGCAGCGCCAAATCCTGCAGTCCTGGCTTTCAAAGGCGTAAGTCAGTTGTAGAGTTCAGGACAGCCCACAGTTCACCAGCTTAGGAATGCTTTTAAAAATTGGCCGTGAATAGGAATACAGATGTTCATTGTAGTTATTAGAAATAAAAGTGGGAGGACAAGGGGGGTCCAAAAGCTTATTATAGAAAAATGGTTTCCTGAATGCATTTACATATTCCTCAGATGGCAATTTACAAATGATGTATTTGTCAGTAAACATAGAAATTAGAAAGTTACAAAAATACTGCTGGAACAATTTTACAGTATTTTTAAAGCTTTTAAGGCCTGAGATTTCATTCTGCAAGGGCACAGAGGTCTTGCCTGTATCTGTGATTTCTATCAAGTGGGGCTTGAAGACAATGAGGACATTCACATGAGTAAAGATGATAAAGGATTACTTCCAAAATGCTGAATTGTCCATTATAAAACAAATTACACAAGTTTCCTCTGCAATTTAAAAGCCCTAATGTTTTACACAGCAACAACTCAAAATTAGTAAGTCACTCTGCACACAGTGTAGGCATGCTCAGAATTAAGTAACCTCAAAAGCACAGTAACTAAGAACAAAATAAACAAACTGAATAGCTGAACATGGCTTTAACTTCCTTCTCTCAAGCATTTAATAAGTATTTATATAAAGACTTCAAATTTGAAACATAAACCCGTATGTAGAAATCATAAAGGGTTCGATAAAGACATGAGGTGGAAAGTACCTTTGGAATTCTCTAAAAATACAAATGAAGAAAGCACCCTGATGTTGATTCTAACACCCCAATGTTATTCTTATGTTATACTCTGCCTACAGAATTTTAAAATAAATTAAGTGTTTATGCAGATTCTCAGCACAAGTTTCTGTTTTGGAACTTCTTTACATCTCTTTCTTCTCCTACAACATAATTCTTATTTATTACCATATTTATGTGAAATAAAAACATAACATTTTTAGATTATCCTCCATAAACTAGATGTAGCATGTCCAGTTTAGTAGACTTCCTAATCTGTCCTTCAGTGCAGTTGCCAGTGAACAGCACCCCCCGCAAAGGACATCATCAGCACTAAAAATATTTTAAAGATGTTTTTTCTTCTTTTGGAAGAAGATTGGAAGGAATTTCACTTTCTATGTAAATTCAGGTTTTTAATTCTGCTTGCAAGGCTGCTGATTAATCAGAGTTGTGAGTGCAGAGACTGATGCAAACACCTTGTAATCAAGAGCTGTCCAATCTCCAGAGAACAGAAATGGACAAGTGGAAAAGTGGGACGCAGGACTAATTTCTGAAACAAACTGCTGCTCCTCTTAACATGCACCGTATCATTGAAACCTGTACTTAACCATCTACAAAAATTAAGCAGTGTAACTGAGCTTTATGATCCTCTTTCATGTAATCTACCATACCATGGAAACAAAGTAAGTTTAATTCTTAAAACAACCTAACATTGTTTTTATTTGGTAAGGCACAATGTAATCAAATTGGATTTTGTGTAGCCAAATTGGGATACTCTTAAAATAAAAAAATGCATTCTGGTTCAATAATGGTCTACAGTGTCTGTACATTTTCTCTTAGTTAAAGTATTATATAAAATCTTATGAACACAATTTACAAAGCCAGCTGGCACAAAGAGACACACCGACAGCAAGACTGACAGCATATATCCCTTTACATTTACTTAGCCATCTGTAACACCTTTGAGGGTGTTTTAGGGACTCTCAAGTGAAGAACAAGTAAGTAATTGCAAATTTAGAAGTTCCCAAATTGTGTACTACCAGTGCTCTAAACTCACAGTTTTACTGCATGTGACCTGCTACAACAAGGTATATTGAAACATCTATTTCTCTCTCCAAATATCAAAGTTTTGAGAAATACTAAAAGTATTCCTCAATTTTACAAAAGGAAAAGAAAGCATATACAGGCAGAAAAACTAGAATTGTGTCACTGAATCACCAGAGATTTCTATACCATTCTTCATACTTAATTATTTTCATTTAGAGTGCTCACTGTAAGAAGTACTATTACAGCCAGTTACCTTCCATCCTACCTCTATAGGACCTTCTTTCATGTGATGAAATCGAAGATGCATAACTATCTGAGTAATTTTGTTGTGATGGATGGATGGATGGATGGATGGATGGATGGATGGATGGATGATCAGAAGCGCAAGCTGAGCCAGATGAAGACAATAGCCAGATGAAGACAATAATTCAGCGAGTCCCCACTTCCAGGTCTCTGCTGTGGGAGACCTTCTGCTCCAGTCTCCTAGCATAACCCAGCGTCTAGCCAGCCCTTAATTCCTCAGTACCATCTGAGTTAGTTTATATGCTTCGTAGCATTTTAAAAAACACATTGACAGAACCAGGTGGGAGCCCCACATGCAGTACTATCAGTAGCGCAATAGAAGCAACACCCTTTATCATCAGTCAGCTGCAGATGGAACAGCACATCCAACCGACCTTCCATATATGCTATCTAGAGTTTAATTCATTAATGTGTTTCCTTCCTTCTGTACAGCTGTGATTCCTGAAAAAGTTCCAGTCTATCGCATTTTGAATTCTCTCTTTTGAGATTTATGCTTACAAATACAACTGGACTGTTTGAATACTGAGCATGTTGCATCTAGAAAGGGTTTAGAGTACTACGTTTGAGATCATTTCAGCCTATGATCAACAAAAATTATGATTTGATGAAAATACTCTTGTGCACAATTATCTAACACATAGCAAAGCATAAATACTTTCCAAAAAATGGTAACATTCTTCCTAGCTTACAGATCATTATTGGAAACAAATTCCAGGGTCTAGATGTTAGTCATATTCTGATATCACATCAGGATGTTGAGTGTAAAAGTAATACACGATTGCCCTTAGCATCAGTACTTTGACACATGCACTCAACAGGTGCCCCCTTCTCTATATATGCTTCTTCATTTTGCAAGAAATATAAAAAAAACATTCTCTCTAGAACTAAATGGTTGATAATATATAGAATGACTGCAAAAAATATTCCTAACCATCTTCACCAGAACAAAATACCATTCCATACCAAAAACATTTACCTCCCAAAATAAACCAAACACTGTGAACTGAAATAAAGTGAATCTGCTTCAGGAATTAATTTTGTTACTATTACTCAGATCAGAAGTTGAGGCTTTGCATTTTTTCCTAATGATTTTTTAAATAAATCTGTTTACCTGTTCAGCACTTACAGTCTGAAGGGCGATATCTATCTAAGAAAGGCACATTACTGTGAATCACCTCAATTACAGTATTCTAATGGACAGATTCAGTAATATGTCTGAGAATTGGACTCATTGTCTTCAATCAAACTCAGATTGTTCATGTTGTAAGAACTCATATGTTTATAGAGCAGGTGAATTAGGCTCATAGCCATTAGTCTACAAGTAAGAGAGAGATAATTTTTTATGTTAAAGAGTGCATTTTAAAAAGCTATTATATGTTTCCAGACTGGAAAGATCTCATCAGAAAGCGATGTTATTTCACAGACTGTTTGGGGCTGTCCCAGAATTTTAGTTTTTAAGAGCTCAGACATGAAAGCAATCAAGCTTGTGCTGCTATATAATAGGTTTTCACTGTGAATATTAACAGACTCTGAACTGTGGCACAAATTGCTTACGCGTACCTTACGTCTGAACTCTAATGAAATTTCCTCGGTATTTCTGGCGGGCAGTAGGATGTGACTGAAGCTGTACAGCCAGTGCAGCCGGGACTCCCTGCCTCCCAGCAGAGGTGGTGGAAGGGCACAGGGGTGCTTTTGCCTCCCAGTGAATCGAGGGACACTTCCTGGCCCCCTGAAATATCACCAGCATCCTTCCCTTCCTGAAAGCTGCCAATGCAGTGTTTGAGAGCCTCTTTCTTGTATTAAAAGGCAAAGGTTCGTAGTGCATATTGCAGTCTGGAGAAAAAATCTTTTGAATTGACAGGCTTGCCTCTCTAACGGCGTCTTCTTCTGCCTTTGCACAGCAGGTCTTACAATTTAATTGTATCATCACTGAGATGAATGGGTCAGTTCACAGCTCTCAAATACAGACTTCAGCAAACATCACTGCATTGAGACTAATACTCAGGCAAACCTTTATTCACAGTCACGAGGAGCAAATGTAAACACAGGATGCCAGAAGCTGAGACCTCCAGAATAGATCTGCTATGCTTATGCATGCCTTAAATCCAGTCTGAAATAAACCTCATGAAGTTAGGGAAAGGATGTTAGCAGATAAATTAAAAAAAGAAAAACAACACAGGCTGAAAATTCCACCAGCTCAATAAGTACCGGTGAAATCAATATTTAATCCACTCTTGATGCCGTGGGTACAGGTGGCAATTGCCAGACTCTGTTTTGACAGACTTGCAGACATCTGAAAGTTTCAGGCCCATTTTTGCTCAGTTTATGATCCTATGTACCATACAAACAGCAAGTCTGAAATGCTCTGGACATTTTTCTCTTGTCCTGTAGATGTTCTCAGAGCATCAGAGCTTTTGTCACCTCCCCTTTTGCAGCACTGCTCTCAGCCATAGCACACCTATTGTTAAAGATTTCCTACTGCTTTTATTTTTCAGACAGTGTTGTGCCATGGACACAGAAGATCAAAATCAGCAGGCACATAACACAGAAGGTAGGTAAACCCTGAAGTTAGCACATGCAACGAGCAGGTTACTTATATTAAACTGGAACGTCTAAGAACAGCACTCGAAAAATTCATTAATCATCAGACATGTCCCGCACACAACAGGTAGAGTAAATGTCTGTCAGATTCTGGAGGAAACCCTGCTCACCTCCATCAGCATAAATATCATCTTTCCAACAACAGCAAAAATGTTTACTCCAGCGAGTGATCCCCCATGTTATCCGAACAGCCTCGGCTTCACCATTACAGGTGTGACCGAGTTCCCCAGGACGTGCCTGATGCTGAGACTGATGCCACCTTCAGAACAGTTTTTTGGGCCACCCTTCCCAAACTTTTCTTACTGCTTCTCTGTCAAAATTTGATCCCCACTAAACAGCATGTGTGGACTGTCCTTTAAAACTGATTTCTTTTAAGACTAAAAACCACAACTAAAATTCTGGATAAGGTAAATAGAACGGCTTGATTTCTCAGGAGAACAGCAATGCATGGGAAAGGCATAAACAGAATAAAAATACCAGAATCAAAATGAGATTTCTTAAAGTCAAATGGGATGTTAGCCTGTGAAAGATGTATATTTTCAGAAATCATGATCAGTGCTACTACTTTATTCCATTTTGGAAAATACTCTTAAAAGCAAATAAAGCTGGATAACCCAAAGCTACCGCTATCACACAGTATAATGTCAAATCACCACTACAGGGTGACCGCTTTGAGAAAGGATAACACAAGGTCTCTCACAGGACAGTCCTGAATTTTAAATAGAGTCTTTCCTTCCTATGGGAAGCTAGAGATAAACAGAAAAATTGATAACTGTAGCTTTCCATAAATCACAGAAAGTATTGAGCACCGTGGCAAGGCAAAAATACTGACATGTCATAATTTTCATACTATATGCTGCATGGAGCAAGTGTGCTCTGCAAGGTAAACAAAAAACTTTATTTTTTTTTTTCATTTTGCACTGCAGTCATCATTAAGTGAATTTATCTGCAGCCTGTTCTAAGTGCAGTTGGAGAAGAACATCACATGGATGCTAGGAAAGCTTGTCTCCAAAATGCTTAGCTGTAATAAAACTATAATAATGGTTTTATTTTGCAGCTGAGCTAAGGAAAGCTGGAATGCAGGCATATAAATCTAAATTGAATTTTTAAATGCTTGTATTTAGGATTCCTTTGGAAATTCACAATAAAAACTTATGTCTGAATTCCCAATATGCAGATTTTATGTTTTTATTAGTCATATTTTTATTTCCTCTTTTGCCATAAATTTGTTTTTAGCTATATAAATGGCTCCTAATAACACAAGTGGGGTTCCATTTAAACTTGTTAATTCTTTTTTTTTTTAATAATAAATTATGTAATATATACAGGGAACAGTAATAGTTCCCATGATACTATCAAAAAAGTAAAATGGTTTAATATTTTCCATAAGTATTATTAGTGTAAGAAACACCTTTCCTGCAAGCTTAAAATAGCACTCAAGACACAGCATTACACACAATAAGTTAAACATATGTATATACTGCTGACACATAAAATTCTTGTTATATGCTTGGATTTACTATTTGTATGCTTCCTTATTTTCCAGATAATGTCTGTGCATGTTGATGTTTTTTTTTTTAATGTACAAATTCTGTCAGACATATTTATAAGTGCAGTATTGCAGAAGTAGGTGTATATTAACAGGGAAACAGTAATGCACTCAGCTGAAAAATATACTGTAGTTCAGCTGAAAAACAAGCCAAACCCACATGCACAAATACCTCATTTTTATTACTCTTTCTTTATTCTCCACTGAATCCACATGCTTAACTGTTAACTGTTTTTACTGGCTATCATGTTTTTAATGAGGAATCCCAGTGTAAGTATTGTAGTGTGTCTTTAGCACCATCCTTCTTTTCTTTATAAAATCATGGCAGGGGCTCTAACTCCAAGGCAGGGTTAAGCTAAAACTTATTCTCTCCATTTTTTTATATGAGGAAGTCTTTTGATTTTACTAGCCAAGTCTGCGAGGCCTGTTCTTTTGGTGGTGGTTTTCTTTTTTCTTTTCATAATTCAAAATGCAAAAGCTCTGGTTTAGAAATGCAGAATACTGCTGTGGGAAGGGGATGCTGTTTTCCTAGGACTGCCTTTTCAAAATCTCAGTATTTAAGATCATCTATGTATTTAGACAGCTCCAGCGCCATACTTCGTCTTCAATTACCACAAGCATCTACAGACTGTCCCACTCTCTTGGTGGAGGAGAAAAGAAAGTAAATTCACTTCTATTTTACTAGATAGAAAACAGAGGAACAGAAAATATGTGACTTATCTAAGGTTACACAGCAAGTCTGCTACAGAATACAAAGCAAAACAAATTATTTTTAACAGCGTTCTAGCTGTTGGGAGCCACAACACCATCCGTCTGCTCTCTTTTCAGCATAAACTGTTTTTAAAATGGAAGTGTAATATGCACCAACCATATTCAAGTGTACAAAATTGCATGCAGCAGCTGAAGGGACAGAAAACATGGTCAGTAAGAGAAAATCACAAGAAGGTTGTCTTTTCAGAGTGCACTCTGTCATGATCCCCAGAACATAAGGGCACACCAGAGTAAAGATCTCCCAGAGTTTTGTCAGGTCTCAACAACTCATACATAACCTAAATTTGTTATGCTAGGAAACCTACTTTCTTCTTCTTCTTCTTCTTTTTTTTTTTTTTCGTAATGTCAGACATAAATAAATGTCCACCATATGAGCAAAGAAACACCACATTCGTATAAAATGAGTAACAAGGGGGAGTGACGCTCCTCAAACTAAGGGACAGCTAAGAAATATACTGATGGCAAACAGGTAGTCCTTAGACAAAACAAGTATGTATATCAATTAGGCTCGGACATGGAGGTTAATGGAGTATGCGGACAGCTTTGTTTTATGGGCCCAGCTGAAGATGAATGATAGTAGAGAGGAGCATAAGGAAGTCTCTACTATTTAGAAGGTAAGCTTAAAAGACAAAGCAATGGAGTGTGAACATTACATGGGACAATTACTGGTGAAGACCCCTGGCTGAAAGTGAGCAGCCTGCTGGGATACGAAGGACATTTGATAGGTAAAATCACTCTAGCCATTTGGGTCACGACCTCATTAACAAACAGCACTGCTGAAAATTAATGACCTGCATCTGACTGCCCAGTGAAAATCTACACCTCACAACAATGTTTACATTTAGGAATGGATTTAGCAGGTAGCAGTTACTGTAAACTATTTGAGGATAACTAATTTTAACTAGAAAGCATTAAAGCAGAAGTAATAAAAATTACATTCTGTGTACTCCATAATTTGTAAGGCAAGAAGACGTAAAAATTTGAATGGAGACGAAAGTGTAATGCTCTTGAAAGCTGTATTTAGACTCAACTCCTCAGTGCAGAACACACAAAAACACGTGTAACATTCAACACCTCATACAGTGCTAGACACCAGTTTCAACAGCAATATGGAGGCCTTTACAGTTTATCATCGGTAAAGTACACAGCAAACTGGATGCTTTACATTAAAATGTATGAGAAAGCACGAGGGAAATGAGAATAATATATTTCATTAACCACAAAAATACTGACCACATCCTTTCTGCATTATACTGACACTAAACTATTTAAACTGCTGAAGGTTCATGGGTATTTGTTAAATTCTTTGTTAAACTACAACTAGACGTTTTGATGTAATCATAAAGTTAATTCATTCTGATAAAGTACAATTCCAAATACACAACATAGTAGAATTATTTTCCACTAAACATACTCCGTGTACTCAGCCTACTAACCCACCTTGGCTTCAGCTGATCCCTCTAATTTGAATTTTCAAGCCCTTCCGCAGTAGAAATAGCCTTAAACAAAAAGTTCTTACTTGAGTTATACATCTATTGGTGCAGAAGAATTAAAGAAAGGGAAAAATATAGTTGTATAAAAAAAATACATATAAAAAATCTAATTTTTCAACTGTTTTCTCAAACTGAAACTTTATCCCACTGAATTCAACCAGGGAAACAGTTTAGCATCTAGCTTCGAAAAGGATTAGGAACATCTCAGTCCTTTTCCTTGATACTTTTCCCTCCCATTTTTCTTAATTTGTACCATCACTTTTGCAATGTTGCTAGAGTGTCATCCCTGCCTCTGGGGTCATTTCTGAAAGTTTCATACATATGAACACAGTAGTCTGGGACTAACAGTGCCTGTGTAAGTCAAAGATAGGTCATAACAGTGAAGGATGAAAGATGAAAAGAAATAGGAAATAAAAGGAGAAATGGGGAAAGGAAAAGAAGGGACAACAAAGGCTCCAGCTAAAGTGCAGTTTTGGTTCTTCACTGTTACATAGCCCATTTTATTTGACTTCCTTCTCCATTTATCATCTGACGATGAAACATCATTCTAAAAACAAGGTGTATCCCAATAACTAAGAACTTCCTAATAAAACCTTATGGTTTTGGCCTTGGAACTTATTTCACAGGAAGATTCAAACTTGAGAGAATCATCAGCCAAGAAAACAGTTACCACATCCAAGAGGAAGCCTTTCCAAGATGGCATGATAGCACGTGGTAACATTAAACCAAATTCATTCCCACTGAAATTAAATGCTAAAATTATTTCATTTTTAAATATAGGTATATTTAAACTATTACCTACATAGAATCATAGAATCATCTAGTTTGGAAAAGACCTGCAAGATCATCAAGTCCAACCATCAACCCCGACGTACCAAGTCCCATAATTAAACCATGTCCCTAAGCACTACATCCACACATCTCTTAAATACCTCCAGGGCTGGCACATTTGCTTTGGGGTTTTCTGAAAACTTTTGTTTTTTTCTTACATGGACCCTTTCTTGGCAGATCTTTTGGACTGTTGTAGATTTGCTGTCAAAGTTAGAAAAAAACAAACCACACCCAGGTGTCCTAGGTTCTGAACAGGGAGAATTGGGAGGGAATTCTTCCACTTGCTCTTCTTAGGAAGATCTAGAAAGCAGAATTTTTCTGGGTCTTTCCTCTCCTATCATGGCAGAACAATTATAGGAAAGCCACTGATGGAATACATTGACTTAAGAAATGAATGATTGCAGAGGAGAGAAGCAGGAACATGTCGAATGGAAACACAAAGGACGGGATCAGAGACCAAAAGAAGCATTGCACCCTGAAGGTGAAGGGGGCTAAAGGGAAGTGGATGGCCAGAGAGGTCCTTCTAAGCAGAACTCCTACTAGCTTGAAGAAGTAAAGGCACATGTGAAAGACTAATAAGCAAGTAAAAGGAGCAGACAATAAGATGTTCCCATCATACAAAAGTCCAAAACAGTGACTCAGAATGGAGTTGTTGAGAGAACAGAGATGTTGTCTCACCTCAGAAGCCTTCAGTTGTCTGTCAGGAAAATCTTTCTCCTGCACAATCTTCATGAGCTGACTTAACCATACTGGAGCACGTACTTTTAGAAGATCTCCCATAGATGGGGAGCATCAGGCCAGAACTGTATCATTCAGCCTTCCACCTGTAGCTTGCACAGTTCAAAGGGGCCATGGCAAGTGAAGTTCCAGAAAACCTGACCACTGATGGACAGAGAAGGATTCATGTGATGATCATCAGAAAAGATTCATTCTAGAGCCAGACTCAATGTCATTGGATGAGACACTTCACAGAGGTGACAGTGATAGCCCAAATGTCAAAACTTGATAGGAATGTAGCCATCTTCGGACATAACAGGGCCCCTGAATGATTGCTAGAATCTGCTGTACCATTTATTCACATCTGCTATGAGAGGATGAAGGTATTTATCAGTCTTCTCAAAGAAAACTATTACTTTTCTATGGCTACAGGGGAACGAGAGACATATTACTTCTATTAAATAAAACAAGCACGATGATTTTAATAACATGTATGCTAATATATCTTTTCTTTCAAGAAAAGAAGTGCTGTCTCCAAGTAAAGGATGGTTCAAAATAAAATAAATAAATAAATAAATAAAAACTAATAAATTCAGCAAATGAGTGCTTCTAGCATCTCAAAGACAGAGCTCCTGAGATTTACCTCTATATATTAGGGGTGTAGAGTAATGGTTCTCGTATTGGATGGCTTACGGTTTGTAGATCTATGGGGACCCATCTCAACTGAATTCTTTAACAGCTGATATGACAGAGATGTCCATTACCCAAATGGACAGCACTCTTTATTGATCAGTGCTCCACTTAGCAATCCCATTTGTCATCCTTTTGTCTCTGCCCTCATCTGCACTAAATAAAAAGAAGGAAATTAATCAGGCGCCACAATAGTTAATACACCCATAAGGCACAATGAGCAATTAAAACACCTAAGGCACAGAACTCTTTGCATATCTACCACAAAAACAGACCTACTGAATTTCTTTTCATCTTCCCTTATGATAGGCAGAGAGAATTGAGAAACAACCTTAGAATCATAGAGGAGCCAAAGAGATGCTACAGTCACTGCAAACTCTAGTTACGTCAATTGTCACATTACCTTCACAGCGCCTTTATGAAATGTTTTTGTCTCTCTCAGCATATAGTAGGGAAAAAAAGCCAAAACCCCAACAAAAAGAAACAGAAAGACTACCTAATCAACCGGTCAATCACCTGGGGAGATGCAACTAAATTAATTAGATTTATGCAGTTAGACTGCAGTCATCCAGTATTCCCACACATATAGCATGTTTTCACATAGTTCTGATAAGAAAGATTAAATTAGCCATAAGAAAAGCAATATTGAAGTATTTAATGTTCTCCCTCATAGTACACATAAGCACCCGTGTCACGGAGACAGAGGTTTTTTTATTCCTTCACTGAACGCAATAACAGAAATAATTAAACATCTTTCAGACCTGAACTGCATAGTCATTAGCCAACAGTCAATGATTTGGACTGTCACTAGAGCTTGAACTGTACTTTGTCCAGGCTATTCTACCCATTTCCATTCGGAAAGACTTCCATATCCAGATTTCCCCTGAGAAATGTTTTATGATGTTATAAAGACTGTCAACCAGAGACGGGAGCTCCTCGGCACCTGAGCCACAGACAGAACTATCAAATAACACTTAATTGCTGGATGACACTGCGTGGTTGGGCTTGAATTCTGATCTCCAAATATTATCCATGCAACTGTCTGCAGAGATAAGACTGTTATGATAGTAGCAGATAAAACCAATTAAAACAGAGAGCAGTGAGCATATCAAGACCCTGACTTTCACCATAAATACAGTTTAACACACATAAGTGGAAAGATGTAATATGCTCTCTGCTATATCAAGAATACCATCTAGGACCTAGCTCTTCTTTGTCACTGCAAAGAGGCATACACATTGCTAAGGGAACTGCACAGTGCAAGTGAAGGAAAATACCTCATATTAAGGACTAAACACAGCAGCTGTTAATGACTTTCCTAAACACTGTGGGATGCAAATGCTGATACCAACAGCAGAGATAGGATCTTTTTAAATTTAGGAAGATGTTTACAGCTTCAACCACCAGCACAAATATTCCAACAGAACAGCAGTGCACATACTTTTATTTTTCCTCACATCAGAGCAACTTCTGCTTTCCAGTTTATGCAGTTCCACTAGCATCTCTGCCTGGTATTGTTCATACCCTAATCTACTTCATGATTTATCTCTTAGTGCTGCTGCCAAAACCCTCAGATGAGGCTGCAAGCTTTAAATTTTTACACACTCAACAACTAAAGAATACAGTGAAGAAGTCGCACATAAAGGGGACAGTGAATAAAAATTTCTTAGTATGCATATAAATTTCTGTTCATTTGGCAGGAAAAGGAAGGGACATAGTGAAAGAGCAAAATGGGAGGGTTGAGAACAAGTCCAACTAATGGATCCCACAGGGCAAAACCGTAATTGACTGCTGGGAACTAGTGTTAATAAGGAGAATCTGGTTAAATGAATCGTGGACTTAAGAAATAAAATTTCAACTTGAACCAAAAAAGGCTAAATAAAACAGCACCACACAATATAGTGCCACTTAAAGCACCTTCCCTTCCATGCTAGTTTCTCTCATAATTCAGTTTGGCATTTATAATTGAGAAGTCATTAGAAAAGCAGTTCACCTGAGTCGAACAGTGAAAAAAACTTTCTTTTTAGTGCTAGTAATTTCTATTTAACCCGTGAGCTCTCCATACAGAAGTGAACTAACAATACCACAATTAAAAGTGGAACACAGTCTTGACTCCATTTTCTTTTTTTTTTTTTTCTGGTCCTTCTCCATTCCCTTTCTTTATACTGCATTGCTGTGATGTTATTTAACCATTAATGTTATTTAAACCTCGCAAAGTGAATACAGGAAGTGATTTTATGGAGACAATCCTTTACGTAGTGTTTCAGTCAATTTCAGATGAAGCTTGCTCACAGCAGAAAGCAGAAAGTTATGCACTTTTTCTCCCCATTCTTGCAAATACTTGACCTAAACATCTAAAAAACAACAGCAACAAAACTACAAAAAAAAAAAAACAACACACCACCACCAACAATAACAAACAACAAAATATTACTTAACTCTTATGTAGCTAAAGATTTTGTTTGTCCAAGCCAAACCACAAGTCCATTTCTAAAAATCTGCTTTTCCTTAGGCACCTCCTTTTATCCTAATCCTAATAATAGTGTTATTTTTGTCTGTACTGGTCTAATTTCTCCACCATCATGCTTTGCTCTTTCAGTCTGTTTTTATTCTCTTGAATGCTTCACTTGAATCAGTGAAGTCACTCTCACATCACCACCCCTTATCCTAGAAATATGGCCAGCAGAAAGGCTGAGTTGCCTATTCCAGCTACTCATGTTATGATTCCTGTTTTGCTCATTTGTGTTAACTACAAAAATCTATCTGGTACCAGACATATGCAGTGCAAACCTGAGAGCAACAAGCTATTTCAGATATATATATATATTGCATCTGTTCAGCATTCGAACCGTTGCACTGCATCTTATTGAGATCAATGGCTTGCTCTTCTTCACCTCTGCAGAGAGAATGAAATACTCCCTTCAGAGCGAAACGTGTTTTAGAAATGGAGGTAGTTTGGCTGCTAATGCGTCCATATGACTCTCTTATCGAAAGGGACAGAGTGGGGGGGCAGCACAACAAGGTTTGTCTATACAGAGTTTTACTCCTCTATAACATAACTGCAGTTTTTGCACCCTTTCTGTTTACATTCACTTTGAAGTATTCTCTCTTCGGGCTTCTCCTCTCTCCACCCTCTTCTCACTTGTTTTGATATGGCTTGCACATTTCCTGCTATTACAATTAACAATGCATGTACAGGAACAATAGCCACTGTCACAACATTCACAGCTTCAAAGCTTGCTCCAACTTGCAAGACATAATACACAGAGAGGACACTAATGAAAAGGCTGAATTTAAAATCCCATTTATCCTGAAAAGGTCATGCCACATTGAGATGTCCTTGGGAGATTGCTGGGAGACACTGGGCTCTTTGAATGTTGTTGTGATCATTTTCTCAGCAAGATAACTGTGCTTTACATGTCTGGACTGTTTAAGGGCGCAACACGTGCTAATTTAATTTATGTTTTTAGGGGAGCTGAAGCTTTAACTGAGAAAATGCAAAGGGCTGTAGTTTGCACTGCATGCACAAGGGATTACACCCGTCTTTTAAGAGCGAATGGCAGAGCCGCAAGAGACAGCAATGAACATTGGTTCAGTTTCCTGGGAGTGTTCTTAATTCAAGATCACTGTCTTGCAAAGAAACTACTCCATACACAAAAGGGATTTAAGAAAAATCCTCCTGGGTTTTATAAAGATCTCGGGAAAGATTTGGACCATTTATGCTCTACATAATTAGACAAACCCATACCAACTACAGATATGTTACCACAGGCAAAGGCTATGCTACTGCTGTTCTGCTATTTGAACAGCTTCATGCCATGAGTGCTCAGAATAACCTCTGAAAAAAAATTAGCCTGTAGCTCCAGTCGCTAACTACACTTACAGCAGGTACCAGCCACAGCTATTACATGGCATTTCACACTTAAAAACTCATTAACTATCTTACGGCCATGACTATTTGTTCCAGACTATTTTAGGAAGGCTGGGAAATTCTGTGCACAGAATTCTGAGACAGATGGGCTGGCAGACTGAGATGAAACAACAGAAAAGAGGGAATTTTAAAGAACGAAAAAATTCCAGCCACTGCTTACAGAACGAAGTGTTACCTATGCTAAAATACAATTCTTATGCATTTGACTATAAGCAGAGCTACAATTATACACTATCAATGAACTACTCTTTTCAATTACAACCCCTGAATTCGTAGTTGTTGTAAGCTTATCGGGATATTAAATCCTTTCAAGCCACCTCTTCAAACAGAAGATTTATTTGAGAGATTCAGGATCTTCCTGAAGTTTCATTCATTTACTATTATTACCTTTGTAAGTTTGAAGAAAACAACGTTGTATGTCCCAGTTTGAGTCTCAGCGATATTCTCTTTTAGGTATTCATCATATAAATCTTAGTACAAGATCAGGCATGTGAAGACTGACATAAATAATGGCTGGCAATGAGGACTATGAGTTAATTTGACTTCACCACACTCACATTAAACTTTCCACTTTTGTTAACAATCCTCCTTGTTCTCCACTAGTTTGTCTGTATCTTCACAGGATATGGCCTCAAATAGCTGTTAGTTCAAGGCCCTGGACTACAAATCATCAGTGCAAGGAGGAGGAAGAAACACAGTAGGAAAGTGTATTCAATATCTTACTTCTTCCATTTTCTTAACCATTTAGCACAACTCAAATAGCAATTTTGTCTATATTTTTGTTTCATGCCTCGAAAAGACTTGCTGGAAACAAGGACAAAGGGCTTCGTGAAGTAAGTAAAAAATACTTTGACACAATAGTATCATGACACTGACGAAGAGAACATATGAAATACGAAATATTCTTTTTGATGTAGTCCTTTAGGCACACCAAGAGCTGGCTGTGCAGAGGTCTGGGCATGGAAGTCTCCATGTCCAGAAGATGAAAAAAGGAGGATGCACATTCCAGGACCTGGTCAAGCAAAGACAAGAATGCTAAACTCAAATATATGTAAGAGAAAGAGAGAAAAGGAGAGAAAGAGACAAAGAGAGAAAGAGAGAAAGAGAGAAAAAAAGGAGAAGGAAGGAAGGAAGGAAGGAAGGAAGGAAAAGAAAGAAAGAAAAAGCTTAAAACAAGCTGACATCTGGCAGTTTCTTCTCAAGAGAGGTCCAGGATGAAAATATCTGGGACTCTGAAGAGCAGAATCAGCGTGCACTGGCAAAGGTGTCTCTTCAACACAGGTGTTCACTGTCTCTCACTTTCACGAATACAAAGCTATCTTGCACATATAAAAATAAAAATAGAAAAAAAATTGTCCCTACTCTTGAAGCTCTTGCAAGTAGCACTAGCAACTCTGTAATTTATTTTAATTTGTGACCACTTTCCATTAAATATATAGTTCTCTTCTGCACCACATCTTTGAATCTAAATGTACAGTGGGGAGGGGGAAGAGTAAGATTTCGAACAGCTATGTTAAGGATTTCGTTTGGAAAATGTACACGGTCTTCAGCTATATACAGCTCTATTAATTGCTATGGATTCTGCTTTTTTTTTTTTCATATTTAGGACCCTATACTTCTGAGCAAAGTCTCAGTAATTCAAACCTCAAAACAACAAGCTAAATATCATGAGTGATACATCTGCTTCCATAAGGGCAAGTCAGCCACTATTCTGGTGATGGGAGCATGACATCTGGGATTTCCATCCATTTTTTTATTCACTTGTTCCTTATTATATTACTATAATCTTGGTACCGGGACTGAACAATGCAATATAGAACTAACTGCAACCGAGAAACATATCACATCTTTCAGCAAAGACATTTACATTGAATATAACACCGGTGGCAACATCCATAAAAATATTCCAGTATTTCCCACTTACAAAACCTGATTTTTCATTTCCTTCTAATTTTGCCCAACTTCCCACAATTGGAATATTTCTATTGGGCATTTAAAACAGGAAAAGAAGACAGAGATAGAACAGTACAGATGAGAAGGCAGAAGGATGGATAGCAGAAGTCATGCCCATTAGAAAATGCTTCCCTACAGAGCCTGGCACAGAGCTTCCCAACTCCCACCACTACCCTGCTGTCAGAGGATATCAAAGCCCATCAGCAAATCCCTCCCTGCACAGTGCTACTCGGCAAAAGATGACAACCTGCTGCTGTTACCATTTATTCGGGTTGCTCAAATCGCAGAGAACTATGGAGTGAATTACAAATTCCAGCATTCCCTATGATCCCTCACAGTTCAATATGTTATAAAAAAAAGAGGCACTTGCACACTCAGAAAAATGTTAAAAACATTTGTCAGACTGCAAAATTGAGCTTTTCAAAGTTAGGAAATACCTGAAAAGCTGGCGTTTTACCTTGGTCCCAGTTTGCGTCTATTACAATACCGTCCCATTCGGTCAGAGGGAGAAGTGTCTATTCAAGGCACAGTTAATTATTTTCAATAGAAAACATTTGAATTAACTGAGGTTTTCTTTTTTCTTTTTTTTCTTCTTTTTCTTTTCTTTTTTTTTTTTTTTTAATTCAAAAACAGTCTTGCATCAAAACATGTAAGAAGTTTCTTATTGCCACTTACTTCAGTATTTACTTAGGCTGGAAAAACTGATGAACCTTTTATTTTAAAACTTCTGTCAGCTGAAATGTATTATTAACTGTACTGTACAGAGATGGAACTGAGGCAGAAAAAGGTTAATGTCATGAGTAACCAACAATTTGGGGTCCACAAGTTGCCATGGTTCAGGGTGCTTAGCACTTTTGTCACTCAATGTTCAAAGCATAGTTCCCATTGACTACAATCGCACCTGTGAGAGTTCAGCACTTTTGCAGATCAGATCCCATAATTTCATCTCAGTCACCCAGAAAATGAGGAGCATACAGTTAGTAATCATCTGTGAAAAGTCTAGGTTAAACCATTTACCTGAAACTACACAAAAACACTTTAAAAAAAAAGTTTACTTCAACTAAATAAATCATATTTTTCCTGGGCCCAGCTGATTCCAAGCACTAGATAAGAATTAGGCCGTGGGGATAAAATAGGTTATTATCATATAATAAACTGTACCACTTTCTGTCCAAAAAGATGCCACTGCAACTAATTCTACTTCAAAAAGAAAATCAATAGAATAATAAACCATTCAATATCAACATTTCTAACCCAAGCAGCATTTTTACTTTGAAAGAGAAAGACACTAGTATTCTTCAGATACCCCAACCACTTGGCTGTGACTATTAATCTTGCATAAAAAGATCTTAGATAGTAAGGTAATGAAGAATAGTAAAAAAGCTAAGACATATTAAGAAGGAACGCACAAAGAGAATGTGGTTGGATGACTAATTTCTTTTTCTTTAACCAGGTCAAACTAACTAACGAAAGGTTGGAGGAGAAGGAAAAAAACAGCAACAGCAAGAACTCCTATCAGCATTTATATGGCTCTTCACATGTGTAAACTACTTTTAAAAATTAACTAATTAATCCTCACAACCCCATATTCCCATCTGATGCAGTCAAGTATTATAAACCTGCATTTTCCAAGAGGAAACTAGGGCAGAGAAATTAAAAGCTGTATTTCCAAAGTGTCCATTAATTCTGTGCATCAGTCTGGAGTGCCCAACTCGAGACACTGAGAAAAGAGGCCATAAGATATTCTGAGTACCCTCAGCTCCTAAGAACGCCAGCACCAGTCATAAAAAAGACATCTGAGAAAAATATCTGAAGTTTGGCACTGAGATAAAAACATAAAAATATGACAATTCACGATTTTCTGGGGAGAGGTTGATGCAAGCTCTGACTCTGACGGGAGTCAAGAGACAGATCTGGGCCTGATACTCATTTAAAACCCAACGCAAGACATTGAATTTAATATTTGTTCATTTGAGGAAAGACAGCTAGGTCAGAAACCTCAGAACGAGCCTCCGTACTAGAAAACTATGACAATTTGGGAAACGGAGGAAGAGGTCTACCGAGAAATGGGGAGCAGCAAGTCACGGCCAGCCAGCACAGTTCTGCCAGCGCAGACTGAATCTGGCATTCACTGAGTCAGAAAGGCAGGCGAGGGAGAAAACCACAGTGCCTGCACAGACAGGAGGCCTTCCGCCTCTGAGGAGCACAGCAATAAGCAATAAGCACACAGCTCCCGAAACGTGGCGTCCGCGGCAGCCTCCCCGAGCCCCAGCTGCTGGTCTGAACGCGACCCGTCTGGGTACCAAACCACTCAGAGACCCTTGTGATTGCGTGCAGAACTCCAGGTCTTAAACTAAGCACAAGAAGTGCTTGAAAGAAAGCAAATATTGGATTTTTGTGAACTTCAGAAGCGATTCTTTTTAATCTTCTCAAAATCAGACCATGGACCAAGACAGCATAAATAGACCTTTTGAGGACCCTGTTCTCCTGCAGGCTGACACAATCCTTAAAAGTCACACCTAAAGTGAAAATTTCTTCTTAATGTACAGACTGTGGCTTCATGCAAGCCTGCCTGTGCTATTTACTATTTGCAACCGGTGCGCTTCAACGCGGTGGTAACAAACGTGGCTGACAACTTGCAGCAGCCCCGAGCCGAATGACAGGATGGGAACCCCTTGTCCTTCCTTGCTTTGCTCCCCACAAAAGCAGGAAACGAAAACTACGCACTGAACCTCTCACGTTTCTTCAGGCATCGAAGCCACATCTTTCACAAACTCTACCTGCCCGTCAGGACATCGGGCCTCGGTGTGCCACGCCGTGCGTGTCTTCTGTGACCTGAGCTGCCAGCCGTACATATTTACTCCATCAGCTGCCCAATCAAAAGGCTTGCATTTGTGCATCTTCAGCAAAACATGAAACATTATGGTATCAAAGGAGTAAGCAGTTTGTTCTCCTTTTTTGGAATTAACAAAGAAAACTATTTTGAAATAAAACGCAACACTATGTTTCCACTTTCTAATGAAAAAAATTCAACTTTTCCTTTCATTGGTCGTATTTGTAGAGCACTGAACACAATGTGCTCCCTCCTGCATCACTCTGAGCAGGACATTTCACAAGCACCACTCGCCCTCCCCCTGATCTATTTACAAAGGTTACAAAGAACTACATTTCTGCCCTCAGCGCTAAATAACAAAGAATGCCTGCTTCCAAACCTTTCAATTTTTTGAAGAAAGACAGGTGTTTATTCTCAGCAATTCTTACTGAGCACTGCATCATTCCAGAGACTGTTGTTAATTACTTAAGGCTGGGGTCAGAAATCTGTGGTTTGAAAGGCACATGTAGGTCCTCAAGCAGCATGTGTTTAGCTCTTCAATCCTCTGGCATCAGCCCACAATTTTCAACAGCACACAAGTGCAAAAGGATTTTTTTTTTTTTGCAAGAAAGTTCCTTAATGGCTGTGTAACCAACCCAGCTCCAGCAGTTCTTTTCTGTATCTGCTAAGAGGAAATCAAACTTTTGAAAGTCAACTTTGACAAGTAACGTGTTATCTCTCACATCCCATCAACTTCTCCGAAACACTGGTATGCACACAAGACAAACAACAATTAAAGTAAATCATCATAGCAACAGCTTGAAAAACTAGCAAGCAATACTTTCTAAACAGTTCTAATTCTGCATTTTTTGTGCAAGGGAATATTGTTTTGTTTTTTAAAAAATGACCATCCTTCCCTGATGGCATTATAGATTGGTTTGCACCAGAAACGTTTTAGTGCAGACGGTCTCTGTTCTTTTTCTCTTGTACTAGAGCATTTCTCTTCAAATAAAGATAAACACAAACACACACACTGCATGGATAGGTTTTCCTCTCCTCCTGTAATTTTCTGGAGGACCATTAATGGCAAACAACTGTGACTGCAAATCGGAGCAGGTTGGAGGGGCCAGACCAGGAGAGAGATACAGTTTGTGAAGGCTGCCCTCCAACACTGATGCTGCTGTTCAGTTCATCCTCGTGATCAATTTGGTTGTCTCCAGCACATCTGCTCACAAGCTGACAAATGATGAATCCCATCTCAGAATCCATGAGCAGAAAAACAGCAGCCTGATAAACAGCTAAGAGAGGAAAATATATGCACCTTTCATAAGGAAGACAAATCGCTCATTCTCACCAAATGCTTCCAACAGGAACACTAATTCTGTATTTATTTGCAAAGCATATGTACTGTGTCCAAAGCAGTGCATTAAAAAAGATCTCCAGCAGCCAGTTGGTTTGATTACATTATTCTTCCCCCAAGTAACAAGAGCTCTGAAACAATAAAAATAAAAGAGCCTCTGTAGAAAGAAAACCCGCTAGAAACATTTTGTGGGGTTCTTGATTTGCTCGTTTCCTTGTTTTTGGCGGGGGTGGTGCTATTATTTTGGACATTTTTCTCCAAGAAATATCCATGAAGTATCAAGGTCACATAGCAAAGGCTTTCATGTACTTTCCCTTCAACGCGGCATTATTTTTATTAATAACTGCACGAATATATTGCAAGATTCTCTTTGTTTTAGATCCGGTCATGTGATTTTCCTGACACCAGGGAACACTGGGTAAATTGTAATGCTCTACCAAGCCAAAGAATGGTCTTTTTTAAAGCTAGGATGTTGATGAATTGTTATTTGCCAAGGCCTAAGCAAGCACAGAATACTATATCTATTCCTCCTTCTGTGCTCTCAGGAATGATGGATGGAAAAATGAGGCTGGAAAAGAGCTGGAGACAAGCCTGAGCTGACAACCTAGCAGATCTAAGCAAGATTGTTTTAATCAAACTGCAAGAAAAAGTAGCTCTTTGTGTTATTCCTCTAGTCTTGCTCTCTTATTGCAAACACAGAGCATAGGAAATACCGCACCGCATTTCTCTGTCTGAAAACTGTAACACATTGAAAATGATACAAATGGTCACCCCCCCGCACAATGAGATACGAAAAAGACCCTTTGAACAAAGGCAGCTTCACATAAACCCTGACTTACGAGTTATGACCTGCTTGTAATGTAAAATGCTTGGGCATAGGTGGATTCAGCAGTTGGTACGTGCAAAGTAGTATTTACCTTTCCTAGAGTGGCTGGATGACTTACATCCTACCATCTAATGCTGACGCCACGCATATTCCACACCATAATAATATTTACTCACAGATAGTGGGTAACAGAAAGCAATTTTCAGATATGCGCATTTTCAGGAATTTAACAGGCATATCTAACAGGATCCAATCAGCCGTTTCCCAGGAGATGGCCCGCGTTCCCTACCTACACCCCCGCACCGCCCCACCTCTCGTGTGGGTCCAGCCAGCCAGGCCCAGAGACAGGGCAGCCGCGAGGCTGCTGCCGGTGGCAGCCACCCGGTGAGGTGCACAGCCCCACATCGCGGGGCTGCGCTTCTGTCCACCTGCTCCCCGAAGCAGCACTGTCACCGAGCAGCAGTGGCACGACCCCGTGGCTGTACCAGGGCTGCTGCTGCCAGCCCCAGGGAGGAGCGGGGCCTGCAGGGAGCTGCCAGCCCCAGGGAGGAGCGGGGCCTGCAGGGAGCTGCCAGCCCCAGGGAGGAGCGGGGCCTGCAGGGAGCTGCCAGCCAGGCATCTGCGAGGAGCTGGTCGCTGCCTGCAGCCTCTGCACGCACTCATACTCGCGGTCAGCACGGTCCCAGCATACCCGGCCAAAATCTTCTTCTGACAGAGAGACAAACCCTCCCTGCTCCCGAGAGGAGGTGGGAGATGTGGAGTGAGAACGCAGCTATGGGGGCAGCGGGGCTCAGAGATGCAGCCGCCCCCAGGCACCGGCTCTCAGCGCACTCCTGGTTGCCCCTAAACAAATGAAATTTGGCTAGAAATATAGGGTACTGAACTACACAAAACTCATCAGTGATCTCCATCTCATTCCCAACAGCAGGAACCCGAACACATGGCACAGAAAGAAACCAATCAAGCAATGGGGTTAATTGGTCTACGTGTAAGCCAGCTTTGCCAAGCAAATGAACAAGTTTTTCTTCTGGAGATTCCTCTTGTGCAAAAGGACATAACACTGGTAATGCCTGAGAATGGCACAAACATGTTCTTCCCGAATACATTCTTCCTGGCCTTACTATTTCTTGAAACCTGGAAGTGCTTAGAAGCAACACAGAATTACTTCAAGAAATTCCTCCAGCAGCAACAAAACGCACAAGATCTCCTATCAGCTGACACACCTTTAGAAACTATAGGAAATAAATTGGTGGTCTTCATCCATACAGACAGCTGCCAATGCATGGGAGCTACCAATACATTTGAAATAGTCCTAAGTGTTGCTAATAGTCTTCTGCAAAGAAGTCAAGGCATGAATAAATTGGTATCCCACTTCCCCCATTCACATAAATGCTTTAAAAGCCAGACAGGAAAGCTGTGCAGTGATCTGAACGTTTTGTCTCAGCTTTTGGGATGAATGTAGTCTGTGGATAAAAGGTAGAACTCCGTCTCTTGCAGTTTCATCTAAGCCCATCAGCACACTTCAGAGGGACTTCCAGAAACATGCTGTCTCTTAACGTTTAACTAACCTGGCCATACACGCGATCTACACAGACATGCAAATAGCAAACCAGCTTTTCCTGTAATGATCTGACAGAAGACATGGCTGCAAGTCAGGCATACAATTTTATACACTAGAGTTCCAAAATCCTAACTGAGAAATGGGGTTTAGATGGCAGAGCAATTAGACGCATTTAATAGGATAGCTCAGCACACACGGAAACCACGAAATTCTTAACAGCCTGCCTGTGTATTTCAGCATTGATCAATGCCAACCGCATAGCTCAGTGTTCTTCCACAGCAATTTTAACATGAGTTACTGAAGTTAATTCAAAGTTATTAAAACAGATGTGTGTACTGCTGCGCAGTTACAGACATCTCTCCGATTACAAACGGAATTTCCTTACACAGGTGATGCTTTGCTAAAATGGCATTTTTACTTTGTTTTTCTTCCCACCCCAACCTCATGCCTATTCTTGGTTCTCAAATAAGAAGTTTTCAGTTTTGTTTTGTTTTTCCTTTGCATAAGGTTAATATGATTTTTTCTCACAGAATTTCTTGCACACAAATAGATTTCTCAACATTTAAAAAATTACTGTGGAAGGTAAATGGGACATTTACTGAACAATACAACAATAAAAATGTTTGATAATCCTTGTTTGATCTTAAGCTGCTTTTCTTTCTTTTCTAAAACAACAAAGTTCAAGATTTTGTCTGTTGTTTTTGTTTGTTTGTTCGAAATCAGATTTAAGAAATCATTACTCTTTTTAGTGAAGAACAACAAAAGGGCAGAGAAGTTATTTGGGCTTTGGCTGTGCATGGAATACAAACAAAAAGCAAGGCAGACATTACTCTGCCTTTCTCCTACTTCACTACATTTGTTACCACATTTCACTATGGTGGGATTCTGTTCCCGCGATCACTGTGCCACAAAGGCGCCTGAAGTCATTACTCACTCTGTTAATCACTAATATGGATGGGGAAGAAGGGCCAGAACCTTTTAACAGTACAGCCTCATACTGCTCAGGGCGGGGGGCAAAATTAATGATCCAAAAAAGGCGATGAAATATAAAATGCTCTCCTTATAAACTTAAAGGTGAAGCTGCCACTTGTTTTTAAGCCTTAGCTACCCTTGCAAGCTATATTTTCCATGGTCCATTATACTTCCATAGCACTTGTTACTAATTATTTCCATTGTTTTCCAATGCCCATAGGTAAGAGAAAGTACTTAAATACAATCCTAAGTGTCAAATTTAAGCACAATGGTTTCCCCGTGTTTAGCATCGTTGCTCGTGCAAGTCAGAAGAGTAAAATTTGACCTTAAGAAACCGATTCAGTTGGAAGTACAGAATGGATTTATTTTCCACGTGCTGCAGCAATGCAGAGCTTTACCTTCCAAACAGACAAGCTAAACAAAAATGTTGCAATGGTAAAAACACAGGAGGTAAAAATACTTGCATCTCAGGCCCACACAGTTACAATGTAGAGCTTGCCAGCTAGGCAGCCCAGGATTTCTGGTTTCATCTCTTCTGCTGGGCAATGTTAAAATCATTGTGCAGTTCAATACCTCTGTTTCACTGGCAAAATTTTCACAGCAGTCCCTGAGGCAAGAAACTGACATTCCTTCCACAATTAAGAAAACTAATACATTGCATCAATTTCATTCCGGAAGATCTGAAAATAGATCCCCATGTTCTTGCAAGACAGGACTGAGGCCCATGCCCACTAGCTTTCAGAATAAGCATGCCAAACCGAGCTATACAACTGCAGCTTAAACCACGCTGTTCACACATGCAGAGCCTAGGGTTTCTGCCAGACAGTATTACTGTCACTTTTCACTGCAACTAACAGGAGCCCACACTGCTACTAGAAATGTTTTCCTCTTTTTATTGTGTAGCCAGAAGTTGCTCCTTCGGTACAAATTAATGGCCCGCTCGGGACAGGAGGGCCCTGGGAGGCCATTTGGATTACAGGACTTCGACACCATTTGTTTCGTCACCGTGTGGCGCCTCTTTTACAAAAGGCTAGGGCAGCAGGTTGTGCAGAGAGCTTGCACGACAACAATGCTGGAGGTTTTGTTTGTATATCCAGACGGAGCAAACTCTTACCTTTACTGGCTTTAAAAAGGTCAATGTTTGATTGAATAAATTCCCTGCCAAGAAAGCAGGCTCCGTTCTCAAAGGTTTAACATTAGCACTCGCTGGGTGGCTGGGTGTCTCGGAGCACTGCTAGCGAGCTACAAAGACGTTTACATCTGTGGACTTCCCCTGTTTAAGTCCAGCCCAATTCAGCTGTTTCTATACTTAGCGGCCTTTCCAAAAACATGAGAGATGAGTTTGGCAAGCCTCTGTTCCAGAGCTGCATTACAAGCTCATCACAACACCCTGTAAATTCAGAGGTTAGAAAACTATCTACGGGGAAATGCCCATTTTAAATTAAAGTTAATAAACCTGTCTTCCCTGTCTCTGTAAAGCACACCACGGTTCTGCTGCCTACATTACGCATGCCCAAACCTTTGCCCATGCAAGCAGTCCTAGTGACTTACTTCAGTGGAACCACTCATACGAGTCTGGTCATACATGTGCTTAGACATCTGCATGATTAGGCTAAAATAAGCAAATTTGAAGCAGATTGTCAAAATAATAATTTAAAATTAAAGCACATAAACACTGCATGCAACTGAATATAAAGTAAAAAGGATCATAGAGTCTCAGGTTTTCAAATGCTTCTGGCTAGACGGATCGATGGAGGTTCTGGTTCTTGAGTTCAAATTATGCACAGATACCACCCATTTGTTCCTGCCCTCCCAAATCCTGACAATTGATAAATATGCATGCATCATGCTTGTGGTGTTCAGCTCAGTCAGATCCATCCAAAGACAACAACAAAACTCAATAAAACTATATGCTCTTTTATCTACTTCCATTAATGTTTTTTTCAAGTGTTATTTCTTCAATAATATTTTGTGTCCTTAGGATGACTCATCCAAAAAGAGAACAGTAAAAATCAAAATAGGTTTTACCTATGAAAAACAACATGTGTACCCAAACATCCCTGTGCTGATGCAATATTGTAACAGCGCTCTCAGTGCCACATCTGTATCGAGACCTGGCTCCTGGTTATCCTACCAGACAGGCTATCACCAGCACGCGAGGCTGGAAACACGACAGAATTTGTGCTCCCTCTGTTGGCTACCTCGTTCTTTGGTAGGAGAGCCTCAGCCATTTCACATAACAAGAAAAAAATCTTACTGGGAGGGAGTGCTATTTTAATGTTTTTGATAGAACACAGAAAATTAATTCCTAAGCAACAGAGAATGAATTTACAAAGAGAGCAGGCACACAAGCAATTAATGTCTGAACTCCAACTGGGACTCGACCAGGCCTTAAATTTTGCAAGCATAAATAACTGCTCTCACAGTTTTCTGTCTGTAACGAATCAGTGACACGTATTGCTAACATCATCAGGCTCGGGCATGCAAACAAGTACTTATATGTCAAAGTACTGGCATATCAAAGCACAAAAACACTATCAAAAACTGTGCAGCAGCTTGTAAATGCAAAAGTTTAGCCACAAAAGCAGATAAAATTTGGAAGAATATTGGACTATATATGCATATTCATAGCATGTCATACCAAGAAGCCTAAAGTTTCAAATTCAGTCAGTAAGAAACCTCTGTTTGAAAGGCTTTTAACAGAATTCCTGTTTTATAGAAATCAGCAGCAATTTGGTTCAGTAACACAAATCAAGCGATTATATTGCCTTAGTAATTATAAAGTCTCAAAGTGGTGATACTGGTCATAATATTGCCTCCACTCTCTGTATAGGTAATTAACTTGTGCGGTGCCAACAGTTCAGACCTCCTAAGTCGGCAGCGCTGCCAAACACCAGCAACACGTACACCGGCGATGCAAGGGCATCTCGAGTCGAGAGCCGTCGCGCTGCTGGCTTCCGAACCAGGCAGAGTCTGAGGCAGGAGAAAAAAGAACAGAGCGGGGTGAGACGAGAGCGTAAACGCAGCCCTCCTGCCCAGCCTCAGGTCGCGAGACAGGAACACACGCACGGCGTCCTCCCGCCCCGCCACCGGGCAGGCCACCGGCCCGCAAACCTGCGTGGTCCCGGCAGCCAGGCCTGCTCCCCCTTGGCTGCCTCGCCGCCTCTGTTGCGACTCGCTTCTTCGTCCCTCCTATCCGCAACACACCGAACCTCGGCGGCGCAGCTGCCAGGGCTCGCAGGCTGACGTCCGAGGTTGCTGCTGGCAGCACTATTGTGACACGATATTTAAAGTGAGCATCGGCAGCTTAAAGGCTTTGTCCCGCATTGTACCAGGATCAGCCATCTCAACACATTTTGGCCGCTACGTGTTGTATAGAGTTTTTGCCTGCTGAAGACCGGATCTGAAATACAAACACACACGGATATTAAACGTTTTGTTTGCTTGTTTGTTTGTTTTTGACATCTGAGAAGTAAAGACACCCTGGTCTTTATATCGCAGACAAAATGTTACTAGATCCCAGATAAGACTAATGGTCATTCTGTAACCTGCAGAGATGAAGATCATGCCCTTGACATTAATCAAGTCAACACATTCCCTCACTTTTTTTTTTTTTTTTTTACACCAAAATGTATCATACCCTGATTATTCCTATACAAACATTCCTCTACCTCCAGCAGGACTCACAACACAATAGCTTTGTCATTTTTGCTCCGTGGGGTACATACCTTGAACTGCTAGAGTAAAATCCTCACATCCATTTTTTACATACCAAAAGGGATGCGAGTGGCCTAAAGCAGACCTTGCAGCACGCGTTACTCCAGCAGAGGAAACACCTTGAGAGCAGCAGAAAGTCGCTCTGTAGCTTCTCATTGAAAAGTGCTGTGAATGTGGCAGCGAGGAACCTTACAGGAGTCCAGGCTGCGGGCAGTAAGCGGCAGCCATGTAACGTGGAAAGATTTGGGGCAGTGATGGCAGGAGACTTGAACACCCCCCAGAAGGACAAATAGCTTATAACTACCTTCTATTTCTACTCATCTTCAGCTCCGAGCTTTGCATTTGCATGTTTCTTGAAGAAACACAAATATGTTTCTTGAAGAAACTCAGCATTAATATTAATACTGAGCATTTTAGACTACAGCTACAGAAAGAAACCTCAAAGCCACCTAGCTCTCCACCCCATGCTCTGTGCCAAAAGGGGCAGGTCTTATCTACAGAGATAAACAAGGCCTCGAAGGGCTGGCAAACTAACACTTAATCCATCAAATATGCACATACCTAGCATGCAAATACCATGTATGACAAAGTAGCTTTGAACCTGGGAAGCCATAACGCACACGATATTAGCTAGTGATTACCTCCCCCACACACACAACACCTCGCTTCTTTTATTGAAGAAATTAAATAACATAATAAGATTATTTTCAAAAGCGGAAAAGGGAGGGGGGGTGGCAGGATGTAGGGGATATGAGAAGGTCAAATGTAGCTACCTGGGAGTTCTGCTCCATGGAGTTTTAATAAGGAGAATCAATGCGCCTGCTTCCAGAGATTTATCAAATCAAATATGACTAAGTACTTATTTACCTATAAAGCCATCGCTCAAAGGGTATTTAAAAACAAAGGTAGGAACACAGTTCCAGTACCATCTGTCCCTTTCAGAAAACACATATACAGTGAATTCTTCAACTCCTTAGCGCAGAACCTAATCTGTGGCGCTGCTGATCCATCTGCGACTAAATGCGGAGCGACTGTCTCTCAAGGATTCCATCAGCATGTACATTGAGTTAAATAACATAAAGAGCAGAAAGAATATTTTCTCTCAAAGCAGGGGAAATAAATTATTGAAAAGAAGTTTTTAAAACAACTCTCTGCCTTGCTGAAGAGGAAGGCTTCCATAGTGATCTCTGCAGTATAATGAGTGGAATTACTGAGAGAGAATGTCAGTCGCATTATAACTCAAACATAAACAGCACAGATAGTTGCTGATACATCTGGAAAGCCCATTATCCTTTAGAAAAGAAACTTATTTGGATTTGCAACTTCAAAATAGAAAAATCCAGAATGCTTTAGACTGGAATGCACATATATATAGCTTACCTCAATAAACATTTTGAAATTGACAAGATAAATAGACGGGCTTTTGATATAATGTGCTCAGATTTGTTCTAGCCACTAACCAATTATTGTGAAGTACTTTGAGATAAAAAAAAATAATAATCTGAAAGATGCTATATGAAATTTACTTTCAATTCCTTAGATTCCTTCCACTGAGGTTTAAGTTCCTTGCACTTCACATTTTTAACAGATTTTTCTTACATTATGAAACGAATTACAGTACAAATCTATCTATTCATAGTACAGCACTGACATAAGAAATATTTGCATAATGGGCAACAGGAGAGAATCTGGTAGTCAGCTCACATACTGTGTAAGTCCCCATAACACAGGCCTGCTTTAATATAGCAGCACGGTAAAGTCTTATTGCTGAACAGCATTCTGCTGAGCTTGAGAATCCACCTGTGAAGATCTGTACCACCTCACAATCTAGGTAATCTACAAGATGCAAAATTACTTTTTCAAGGGCTAGAATTATTGGCAATTAACCAAAATATAACATATAAGTGAATATAACTATACAAATGCAGGTTGTCATAAAAAGGCACTTTTGTTTTAACTACATTGAAAAAAAACCAACACAACAGATCACCCCTCGGGCTATAAAAATGTCCTCTGACAGCTGTGCAGTGGTTAAATATCTAATACAATATAAAAAATATATATATTAAAAAAAACAGGCAAAAAAGCCTAAACAAATCTTTCGCAGTAGGTGAACCAAACTCTGAAGTTTAGACAAGGGAGTTTTGACAAAATAAACATTCTTTTCCTCCTGCCTTTGAGACCATGCTGGACTATTTCAGTAGCTATTTACACCTTTACTGCAGAGACAGCTTGACTTATGACTTATGATACAGGCTCACAACCCCTTTGAACTGTCATAGGTCCACACTGCTGCAAACAGATGTTTCTGCTGCCACAAAATTAGAGGTACTGACAAAGGAGAATGGAGAAGGCGGGGGTAGAGCAGGCAGCCTCTCGCAGTAACAATACCACGTAATAGTGAATGCTACGCTACAAAACTAATCCATCCCTCATCAAAATTCTTGACGAGATCCTGCTGTTTAGTAAGTGAAATCCTTCCAGATTCTTCTTTTTTTTTCAGAATTCATCCAAAAAGTCCAAACACTGGATGCTTCTCTCCTATGTTGACAGTATTTTTGACCTGTCAGTGTTTTACAGTCCCTTCAGATTGCAGCAAATGGAATTGGTACCAGCTTCCCGATTTGTTTACTACTCTACCTAGGAAATAGGAATTACAGTTTGTCAGTGATCAAGATATTATTTCATGCTTTTAGAGCACCATCAAGGTTTCCACATGGTTTTCTGAATACTAGGATTTCTCAACAAGAAGTGATAAGGTGACTAATAAGAGCTTGTGATAATATGAGTGGTCCAAAATCATTTATGAATAGAAAGCAAGCATCAGCTGTCAACAGCCCCGAAGATGCATGCACTGCAGAGCTTGTTCTGGTGACAGCAGTATCTAATAGTACTTGTAATCATACTGCTAACTCCATCTCAGACACTGACAAAATCAGCCCTTCTCCACTTCAACTCATATATTCCTCCTTAAAATGACACTGTATTTGAATTTGGGGTAAAAGTTCTGTACCTGCAAATGCAATGTTTCAGGGCTGACCTGGCTGCAGAAATCTGTGCCTTTCAGTCAGTTCTGGAGTACCTGCAAGGCAAGCTTTTCTAGCATTTTCAGCATTACTCATATTTCAGACAACAACGCTACTCACTTTGTTATGCAGGAGTTCCCGCAAGCAATTTTCAGACAGAGATGAGAAAAGGATACACAAATTTCTAAATAACATCTCTGAGTAACAAACCACGGCATCCCTACAGTTGTTCTATTTCTTCCTCTTTCACAACTTCCTAACGGGTCCTTCCTGAGAATCCAGACACGAATATGATAGGGACAGCGAGTAATGTAAGCCAGCCACTGGTTTAACAGGGCTAACCCCAAGCCCCCAGTGCTTGCACAAGCTGCTAAGCTCTGTTATTATACCAGAGCTTCCCAGAGGCCAAGTGCAGAAGGGTCATCTCTTTGAGAAACTGTATACCCTTTACTTCGAGTTTTACTCTCTGGGGTTAGCTGTAACGCGACCTCCGGCATGACTTGAGGCTTGAGGCTGGAAAAGTACAGATGCTGCAGCAGATCTGAAGGGCAGCTGCGGTCTGAGCCCGGCTCCAAGGCAGAGCCGCAAAGAAGGTCCACGACGGCACTCACTGATGCTGCGCAGGAGGCGTGCGCTCCCCCGGCAATCCTCCGCCAGCTCTGCGTGCTTTCCACACACAGGAAAGGAAAGAAGGAAGAAAAGTCAACATCAAGCAGAAAACAAGGCTTATGAATATTTAAGAAAGAAAACAGTGCAAAGCCCGCAGCTCAAGAACTAAGGCTGCACACTAGAAACAGCTTTCAATTTAGCCAGGATGTTCAGGAGGTGATCAGAAAAAAAAAAAACATGCACACTTGATGCTTTGTCTTTATTACAATCTTTATGTAAATGCCATGGTATCTTTTATTTTCTCTGCTAATCTGATTTCTGGCCATCCACAGTGAAGTTTGTGTTCGTCAGAAATGCACTTTTTCTGTTAGACAAGATTTTTCAGCATCTCAGGGTAAATGTTTAAACAAAAGACTAGGGAAAACAGCGTTCAATTGCAGGTTTTTTGATGAGGCAAACACCATGCTTTTAATGCACCATTTAAAAAGTCCTTTGGCTACAGTTTCAGTTCATGTTCAGCCTTGTTATCATAAACTATAAATATAATAATTACGTGTATGTTCTGACAGTGGCTAGTATGTGTCTGCTTTCATGCAGGCACCTAAATAGCAACTGTTTCTGTTCCAAAGAATTTGTGCTCCAAGAATGCCATGAAACAAAGGAGCTCAGAAGATCTCCATCGATCATCCCTTTATGTCCAAGGGACTTGAGGAGAAGGGAGGGAAAGGACAGCAGTACCTTTCTCTTCTGGCTCAGCATTACAAGTGTGTTCCAAAGAAATACAGTAATTATTCTTGCCTGTACTCCTGACTTGGGTGTTGTTTTTCCATTTTTCTTTTTGTCCCTCCCCACCTTCCAAACGCCCCCCCCCCACTACATTATGAGAACATAATGATTCAAAATCACCTCAGTTTTCAGATAGGAAACATACAAGAGAAAAAGAAAGACAAGATCTGAATGTGTAAAGCAGGCCATTCACAGATACCCTTTTAGGAATTCTTATGCACAAATGGGTATGGAGAAAAAAGGTTAATTATAAATGACACTGTATAATTCCTGTCTAAGAACCCTCAGGTTTGTGAAAGGAGAGGTTAGCCCAAAGTCTAATAAAACATTATGCCTGAGCGTCCCTTTCTCACAGGCGAAAGGGCTCTGCTATTGTTCCCCCGCACAACAGACAGCTGGCACCGCGCTCCCAGAGCCAACCCGGCCGCAGCCAGCAGCTCATTTACGACCCCAGCATCAGTCAGTGAAAGCAGATCATTTAGCAGAAAACCTCCCAGGCTGGTCGTCTTCCCATCCCTCACTTCCCCCACATGGTAGCAGGCAGGTCCGGTCAGGCTGCACAATTCCCTGGCCTTCAAAAGCCCAACATTTTTCATGTTCGTTTGAGAGGTTCTTTCCCTTGGACTCAAAGCTGCTTTCACAGACGTGTTAGTGGGTGAGAGCTTTCTATTCTCACGCTAGATGTGATTAATTTGTGGCATTCACGTGTCTAGTTCTGCACAGACAATGGGAATGGACTGGCTCACACCCCATCTACAAGCAATTTATGCCAAAGAAGTTCAGACTTAAAGAAAAAAAGCTTTGACGGTAGCGAGCTTGCTGCTTGCTAAGGATGGCGCTGAGTGAACTGCAATCAAATATTGCTGTGAAAAGATAGTGCTATTACTGTTAGCACCAATTATTATTAAAACAGACCTTACGGAGACAGAAGAACATTTTTTTCATAGCAGCACAGATCAAAACAGAACACCTTAAATAAGCAAAGACTGATTCCTACATTTCCTTTGGTCCATCCAGCAATCAATATGCACTAAGGAAGTGGGGATATGAAACTTAGCAGAAATATCTGCTTTAACTCAGATACTCAAGACCTCTCTCTTCCACTTACAATTACAGTTGCAGAAGCACAAAGTTAGTAGCAACAGGGATATTTACTGAATTCTCTTCTCTCAGTACATTATTCTGGCTAAAGCCCCGAATGACAATCCTATCCAATTCTGTAATCAATCTTAGCTTATCTTTAATGGGCTAAGACAGTAAAAACTCAAAAGCACCTGCAATCATCTCGCTCAGAGAATCCTCAAACTTTCTTTATTCCAGTCTCCCTTCTGTACAGGCAAGTGCTGATGATCACCTCTCAGCCCTCCCGAATAAGCTCACTTGTACCATACATCGAGACAGACACACTGACACAAATCTATACATAGATATGAGTGCACTAGTCTGCGATTTTATCTTCTATATATACACATTTGCTGGCCTAACAAAACACATAAAGTGCATTATCAGATGCATATGGTAAACATGCACACATTCTAATCTGCATCAAAAAAGCAGCTCTCGGTGTTATTCACAAAACAGGTTTTTGCAATTCTTCTGAATGTCTAACAGAAGCTAATGACATTCTACACAGCAGTCTGAGAGCATGCTGCCTGTCATTATTTGAAGTATTTCATTGTTTGCTGCCTCTGTGGTAGAGCTTAAGAGAAAATTAAAAAGTACAGAACGGGAAGGCAAAAAAAACAGGCAAAATGTAATGGATGCCTACTTAACCATATACTGGCACGTGTTTAAAACTAACCGGACCAAATTGCAAAGAAGCAGCCAGCGTGGTGAGCTGATATTCTGAAACGTAGTGTCAGTAAATGGAAGGTCCTCTTAATTTCTATCAATTAACCCAGTACCTTAAAGTCAGTAATTACATACAGAAGCATGCCCTGCACTGGCCTTGAATTTGTTTCATAGCCAATGCATATAATTAGTCCTGATTAATATCCCACATTGCACATCAACAGTATCAGCAAACCCAAATGATCTACGCTGCTGCTGCCACAGGAAGTCTTAGCGGTCTGGTCGGTGCCTTTATCAAAGCGCTCTGCCCAAATGGGATCCAGGGCTGATTTGGCACCCACACTGACTGATTTATTAAGAGAGAAACTGCACTGCCTTCCACATAATCATCTTAATCCCTTGCATCAACTAATTAAAACACAGGGAAAGCTTTTACTTATGTGTGAGCAATTACAACAAGTTCCTGGTTGGTGTCCAAATGGATTCATGACATTAATTTGTGAACAATAAAAGCTCATGTAATAGGGAATTTCAACAGGTGACTTTACACAGAGTACACACATTTTCATTAATTGTGAGCACATTAGGGAGCAATAGGTGTGAACCTTACCCAGACTTAATACTGTTCACAAGACTAATTCCAAAGGGAAGCAAATAAAATCAAACAAAAAGAAATTTGCAACAACAAAATTCACAAAAAATGACACACAAAAAAACCCACCACCAACAACAAAAAAAAAAACCACAACACTGCAAGAGTAACTAATAGTCTGCAGCACATGTAATTTCAACTGCTCCACCAGTACGTACATTTTGTTAACATTACCTTTTTGGATTGCATTTGTCTGTAAGTGAAACTGAGTGACTAATAGTAGAACTGGTAGCAGCTGTTATTGGGGATCATTCCCAGTTAAAGAGAAAGTGGTCTGTGCACAAAGCTTCATCAAAAGCTGTGCAACCTGCTGTGTGGCTTCTGTTCTTCTGGTTTGCCTCAGCCAGAATGGGAAGCGCTCCAGCATCAGGGATGCGCATAATCCGACGTGGGGCACAGTGCATGGGAACCCACTGGGTCGGTCATTCAAGCCAAGGCACTCGGTGATAAAGCAACACATTGTGGTTACAAGCTCAAAGCCTACAGCCAGTGAACTTTTCACTGTGCAGATGGCTTGCTGTCTGGGTACAGAATAACGCACCTAAAGCCAGTAAATTTCTTTGTTTTTAGTGTTACGTTTTGGGGGAATGCCACTCACCTTATGAGCTGCAATGAAAGAAACCTACGCCTGTCAATTAAAGCGTATCAGCAAACAAATCTACGTCGGCATTTCACTTTCTGCATAAAATAGTACCACAACTAATAACCCGCGTTCCCCTCCAGGCTACAAGAAGCGTTCAGCAGGATACACACCTGCGAGGATTTCCAGCACGTTTCACATCCAAGGGCAGCGAGCGGTTCTCGCGCTGACACGGGGGTGTACATACACCCTTGTATGTGGAGGAGTACACATCAGAGGAACAAGTTCTCCTTGCTCCAGAGAGATGAAAGGCTTGACATATTTTAGCAACCACATACCGTAACTTGGGAATATTACTGTCTGAAAAGTAACGGTTGTTCTCTAAAGATGATGTTTACTATTCACACACAGCAATTTCCCCACAGCCCAGTAAAATCTCTGCGAGAGCAGTACGATAGGGAGCTTGCCTCCCAAAATGCATTTTGAAGAGACACAGGGTATTAAATATTATAAAGAATGCGCAATTCCCTGGCTTCTGTCAAAGCCAAAACAGTATCACTCTATCTTTTTTTGGTGTGGTGAGAGAGGGAGGGATATAGGGAAGGAACCAAAAATGCTTCAGTGCTGACTAATCCAGTAAAAGGAGAGAAACTTAAATTGACTGAGCAAGCTCCTCCTCTCTCTGCTGATCCGGCACCCTTCCCACATCTGCCTTTAATCGCCCAGGGCACCTCCTGCTCTTTTCCCAGCACAGGCACGCTCCATGCCAGAGAGATCCTTAACCTGACCGGCTACATCCTGACCACCTGTGCCACCGCAAGGCCTCACCAAGGCATAAAGAAAAGCAAATGGCTCGGTAAAGCAGCAGACCTTGAGCCACCGCACTCACCCAGCCCCAGTTCCCCTCCAACGCCAGAGCGACCCAAGCGGGCACCAGCGAGTGGCTGCAGCCCCATGGCTCCGCTGCTGGGGACGAAATGCACGTGTTTCTGCGCAGAGAACCAGCAGGCCAAGCAAACGCTCAAGTTTTATAAACAAGTATTTACGAGGCACGGCGATAAAATCATTTTACATCCCGCTATCGACACCACAGCACGTTATGTGAAGTTACTGTAATACAAACTGAGAGCTCTGTGCAGCAACTGAATGTAAGAGTTCTGTATGTCTTTCTCCCCCTTCCATCCCGCTCCTATTCTTCATCCCACGTTCACACTTAATTCAACCCTCCCCCTGCACATTGTTTTTTAACTGGGGTTTGACAGAAGCACAAAGATATTTTGTAGCGACAGTTTTCTGCACCACTGGAATGGGTCCCCTTTTATCAACGCCCCTGTAGTACCTCAGGGTTTTGACAGAAAATCCTGTGTAACGCAGGCAGCGAGCTTGTCCGCCAGCACATTCCCACCATCATCAATTGGAAACGCTTGCTTAAGAAAATCTGCCGACGTGTTCCACCCTGACCGCTCCGACAGCGGCACCACGGCTGGGAACGCGCACCCGGACGCCGACCACAGTGTCATGTGGCCCCCCCACACACCTCCAGCCACCCCGGGGCATGGAGCCCCCCGGTGACCCCGGCAAGCACCCATGGGGCCCAGCCTGGCCGGGCGAGGGCCCCGCCCTGCGCTGGCTCTCCCGTCCCGCTCCGCCAGGCGAGCGGGGGGATCCGCTGGGAGGTAGGCCGCGCTGGCCTCCACCTGCTCTGGCCTCGCTTACTGTTCTGGCTGACTCAGGACGCCAGTTGTGGGGGACGGGGCAGAGAGAGGACGGCAGCACTGACAAAAGCAAGGGTGCTGTTCTCTCCCAAACACGTCTCACCTTCTGGCGAAATGTTCTGAGCACGGAGTGCCTGGCAATAAAACATTACGGTTTCCTTCTACTGGCCATCATTCTCAGCATGCAACATTAAAGTCTGTTTTCTGCAGTAACAAGCCTTCAAGGGTTTCACTGGAGCGATGTTTTAGCCTATCAAAAGGTCTAAAACCGAGTTCACAGTTTCTCTCTTATTTGGGGATGGGAGGAAAGCCGTGAAAAATTTTAGAAAAGGAAAAAAAAAAGAAATCAATACATATCAACTATGGTAGCAACAGCTGTTGGCAAATGTTCCTTCTTTGAATAAAGCTGTCAATATAGCTAAGAGCTTAAGGGCCAATTTCCAGAGAGAGTTACCTTTCTAGACTAAAGAAAATAAAGATTATAAATATCCTTTCTTTGTTTCTGCCCCATCCCACACTCTGGCAATCGGTGGAGGCGAGCTGTCGCTGTGACGCACGCGTTGTGAGCACAAAGAAGGGGAGTGAGACGCGAGGCAGACCTGCTCCCCACAGTCTGCCACCTCCTAAAACAAACAAACAAACAAACAAACAAACAAACACCATGCTAAATCCTCCAGGGGAGGGGAAAAAAACACCTTAATTTGATTGACTTCACTTAAAGCTGTGGCGAGTCACCCACAGATAACTACCATACTGGATGCTGGCAGTCACCCAGAAATTTGATGCGCTAGAATTACATACGGTGGCATGTGTCAGGCCATCTCACTGCACCTAACAGTTGTCTCCAGCTTCATTTCAAGCTAATTAGCTGCAAAAGTCACTTGAGAAAATTCTCCCCTTCATGGGGATTTCACGTAAAGGCCTCTAAAAAACATTATCAACTATTAGAGAACTGAGGAACTGGGAAAGACTAGAAAATTCTGGACTGAAACAGGATGACCAACATTTATCAAAAATTAGTCAATGCTATCAAGGAGTAATAGAACAGAATCAAAATAAAAAAAAATCAATAAATTAGCTCTCAACAAACCTCATGGGTTTAACTTGATATGCCATTAATATGAAAAGAATTTGACAGTTTACATAAGGGATGTGACCTAGTGCCAGCAACCTCTGGCTTCTACATTTTCCAGATGGCAAGAGATTAGGCTAAAGTCTTTATTCTCATAAGAAGATTTTTTTCCTCCATGGAAAAGCTATAAAGGACAATTCTGTTCCAAACTTCAAGTCTCCTTCACAAATGTCTACTCAATTCCAGGCCTTACCTAATGTCTATTAAAAGAAGCCTTTGGGCCTGAAGCTGTGAAGAAAACGAAAGAAAGAAAAAAATAAAGAAAAGAAAGACTAAAGCAAACCTAAGTTTAATGCTTGCCTTTAAAAGATATATTGACAAAAGCAGTGGGGAGTGTTTGGACCATCATTAACTTAAAGGAAAAGGTTGGCAAGTTTCAATTGTGGATGTGAATGCCTGCTTGAGTTTGATCTTGATGGGCTTAAGTCTGGGAAAAAGTTAAGCCTACTTACATATTAAAAAATGCAGTAATGTTAAATTCAGTATGTACCGTTTTTCTCACTTTGATTTATACCCATCATTGACAAAGACTTTGAAGGACATTCCTGTTTAATATGGTAAAGAGCCACAGCACAGGGCACTGTCTCTGCTTTGCAAACGTTAATATGAAAAATCGTCCCTTGACAAAGCATGACACTATTTCCCATTAATCCCTGAAATACAGCAAAGAGGGAAACTGGAGTCTTTCATTGCTTCTCATCCAGGGGAAGACATGAATGATTAATCAAAGTGGACCATAAGGTGAAAATATACCATGTGAAATGTAACTCTTGCAGACAGAAATTTGTAACCGATTAATCAGATTAAACATGAAAAAAAAAATATCAAAACATATTCTTCAGTGCCCAAGGTATCCAAAAAGTCATCTGCAAGAGTTGTTCACTTCTCTCTCCAGCCATCACAAAGTATTACCTCATTTCTTGCTTTACTGGCATCACCATAGAAACCTTTCCCTAGCAAGAAATATTCCCCAGGGTCCACCGCCCCCTCCAGCACATGCCTTCAACACCTCATATGGAGTGCCGTAAAAATTGACTTGTCTCTGAAGACTTGCAGTAAATTCAAGCGTTCAACGAACACCGGACCTCAGTCATTAAAGGATCATCTTCAGACGTAAGCTTACCAAGTGCTCTACACAGAACAGATTTTATAGTGATCAACATTTTGGCTCAGTCCAAGATGTGGAGAAACAGAGCAACTATTACCATGATTTTGTTTTCTTAACTAGTCCCCTCTCTCCCTCCTGCTGCCTTTGGTAAGTTGTTTTACACATCATCATTTTTCATTTTCAAACATATAAACCGGTAAAGATAAGTTTATAGTAGTTTCCACATAACAATTGTGTCACTCAGACACATACACTAGAGCAATCCTGCAATCACACAACTTTGAAACCTTATTTAAGGAAGTGAGCTAAGAGCATTAGATCATAGCATGATGTTTTTCTTGACTGCCAAAAAAGAAAAAGAAAAAGAAAAAGAAAAAGAAAAAGAGAAGAGAAGAGAAGAGAAGAGAAGAGAAGAGAAGAGAAGAGAAGAGAAGAGAAGAGAAGAGAAGAGAAGAGAAAAGAGAAAAGAGAAAAGAGAAAAGAGAAAGAAAAAGAGAAAAAAATAGAAAGGGGAAGGGGAAGAAAAATAGAAAGGGGAAGGGGAAGGGGAAGGGGAAGGAAAAAGAGAAAAGGGAAAGGGAAAAAAGAAAAAGAATTCGATAGTATACCAAGTGATCATTTTATAGACTTCCCTTTGGAAGGAGTAAAATCTACATTTTTGTTTGTAAAATAATTTGGGGAATGGTCAAATACTAGAATTAGTACTAGGGATGTGGGATGTGAAAATACTTGCCATAAAGTGGTCTCTTACAAAAGACAGGAGCTTTTTCCCAATGTGTTTTACCATTTTGCACCAATTCTGGAGTCTCCTTCAGTGATTATCAAATTAGAAAATGAGATAGGTTTGACACACTTCTACACGGTATTTGTTTTCAGTCCCGCTCTTGGCCAGTCCCAGACTACGCAGATCCATCCACCAGACAGGGACAGTAAATACTCCCAAACTCCTCACCCAACCCCTCTCTCTCCACCGCCTCACGAGCAGAGGACCACCATGACATTCCTGATGCTTCATAAATGCTCAGAGAGGATTTGATTTGTTTACCAAATAAACAAAATTCAGAAAAAGGTTGGTACATTGGAGGATGGAAGAAAACCATATGCATATAACTGCGTTTTAATTTTCAACTTACATCTGCAGCTTCTTTTTCTGCTTTCAACAACACATCACCTGCCCATTTTTTCTCAGTGCCCTTTGACAAAGACTTGGCTCCATCTCTGTTTAAGTGTGCTTTAAGCTCTTCCTCTTTTCCTCTTCATACTTTCCTCAGCTTCTACCCATCCAGCTCAGTTTTCCCTTTAGTCAGGAATGTGCTGCATTCCTACTCCACTCTCTAATTTTCCTTCATAATTGTTTATCTCATGCTTCCCAAGGATACTCAATAGAGAATTGCAAAAACAAAAGAAAAGGAGAGTCTAAATTCCTCTGTGGCTGCAAGAAACTTTCTAGGGAGAAAAGATCTGGCATTTGACTGCTACTGAGGAAGCACAAGGTTCTAGAGATGACTGAGGCAGCTGGAAATGCCTTGGATACATTTTGCTTTTCAGTTCCAAAAAGCCAGTCTCTTTTAGTATTAAATTTGAAGGTTCTTTCTCAACAGGAAGAGCTATGGACNAAAAAAAAAAGAAACTGAAGTTCTACAAAACCATTGGTAGTATGGTACAGTTAAACAATACATACTTTGATGCAAAAGTCAAATACTATTCCTGTGCAAGCTAGACAGCAGTGCACACACTATCAATAACCACTAACTAAAAATAAGTAATATTAACAGGAACAAACCCCAATGCTTCTTTACTAGCCTGCAACACTCCTTTTAAAAAAGCAGCTTTCCACTTACCTAAAACAAATTTCAGTTGCTGTTGCGGGGGGTGGTGGGGTGGGGAAGAGTCACCTTTAAAGCCCTGGTAATAGATTACAATAGGGATAGGATGAAATATATCCTTGTAATCTAGCATCCAGCGGTTGGGATAGGTGTGCATTTTACCTCACAGATGTACAATTCTAGTCCCTTAATCAAAATGAGACTGAACAGACTCAAGAGCAACAGAAATTAAAGTACATTTGGACGCTGTTCTTGGTTTGTCTACTTCCTCTCTGTGCCAGTAGAAGACATTTTCCCCAGATGGTATGCTAAATTGTGTTCACAGATCAAAAAGACCACAGGCCAATCAAACAGGTTTTCACCTTTCATTGCCAGCACTTCTTTTCAGGTCACAAAACCTAAGCCAAAATCCTCACTTTCAAAGCACCAAACAGCAATCTTGTTTCTTGTGTCCTTCAGAGTTCATCTAAAGCCATCATTCATACTTGGCTATTGTCCTCTTGAACAAATGAATCACAAAGATATGAACACTACACCTCTGGGATTCTGGCAAAGGGTCTGTTTGTTTATTTAAACATACATGCTGCTTATACAGCAGTGTTCCCAGTACAGGGGAAAAAGCACATCTGCCTTTGTCTCAAGGATGGTGACCCCTATCTGTTAAACCCCCGAAGAGATAATGTTGACAGAAGCAGAGTTGCAATTTGTCTAGTAGCACTTGGAAATTAGAGCAGCTCTTCGCAACTGAGGGATGTTTCTAAAATGCACCTAACGTTCCAGATGGACTGCATCCAAAATCCACTTGTCCAACACAGAACAAGAAAGAATATCATTACGAAATATAAAGAGAGATCAGCTTGGCCTCTCCCTATTTAGAAGAAATCTGGGCACAGTGTTTTGCCAAGTTTTGGAGCGGCAAAGATGATTTTATTTTAAATTGCTGGGCTCCATAAAGAGCTGCTTTTGTAGAGACCTAAAAAGAAAGATTAGTTGGGTGAACTTTAAATGTAAAATGTGTCCCTCAGTAGCTTTAGCCACAAAGCTCATCTCTCCTTTCTGAACAAAGCCACGTACCCTGCCAAAAGTTAAATTATATCATAGACGGAAATCACAGATCTTGTTAATGATCCAAAAGCTGTGAAAAATCTCAGTATCCTGGAGCTTAAAAGAACCTAAGGACCCCTTTTCAAACTCGTGGGCTACGCCTGCCAACTGGGATTTGGCTGGAGTGGAGGGTGGGGACACTGCAGATTTTAGGTACATCTTCGATTAGAAAAGTGCTGTTCTCTTCATGCATACAAACGCTCTCCTTTCTAAAGGAAAAGGTGGACTATGCTAGTCCATGCTGCTTAGCAGAAATTTGCGCTAAACATTTTGTGAAACTTTGGTCAGGCAAATGACAATCTTCAAATTGAGAAGAGGCAAGTAAACTGATCCTGCACTAGCAAGCACAAACCTGTACAGGCACACTGGAGCGGAGTGCTTAGTGCACCAGCTTCACAGCTAATCCGAGGGGAAGCTACGGTTCTCACTTCAATGGGCAGGCTGTCTGGCAGAAAGTAACAGGCAGCCCTCCTACCTTCAACGATAACCAAAGCAAAATGTTTTGTTCAAGGTCAGCTCATTTTCAAGCTTTCTCTGTGCTCAAATGGCTCAGCTGCTCCCATGCATATCTTTGAAAGATCCCTGCAGTGAGCTGCAAAAGTCCTTCAAATCCGCACCAGACTAAAACTGGAAACTCAGGATGAGGGGAAATTGAAAAGGAGCAACAGCAAGCCCCGGGAGGCTACTTGAGCACCAGCTGCACTCTACCTATCTGTTTTAAAAGACGTACTCTGTGATCTCTTACATTGCATGTAAGACTGAATTAAGCAGTAATTCTGTTGCTGCTTTGTTCAATAATTTTATGTGATGGTTGTTTTCACCCTTCCCTGCTTATAGCAACTGTAACTTGTGGGGAAGAGAATGCCATACCAATTAAACAACACTCGCTCTTGAAGTCCTTGTTGATAAATCTATCACAACTTTAAAGGACATCACGGACTGTATGGAACATAAAAACTGATCTCACGTGCTCCGGACAAGGAGTACAGTAATATCTCAGTCCCATCATAAAGACAAACGTATTAGTCAGCTGCGTAATCACGTTCTTGAAGCTGCAAGAAAGCGCGTTTAGCAGCACAGACATCCCTGCAACAGCTTCTGACAGTCGCACAGCAGCCAGAGTACTGCTGCAGGTCCACAGATCTAATATAAAATGCAAAAATTACCCACAGAAAGATATCATCTTTCAAGTGTATTCATCTCTGGGTCAAGTTTGTACTGAAGTCCTATTCCCTGGCAATGACGTTCATTAAAACATTCTAAATCTTTAATCTGCTTCTACTGATTTTTCTCTAATTTTTCAATGGTGTTAAGATCTTTAGCTTCAGAAATTTTACTGTCAATAAAATATCAGAATCTTTCTACTAATAGGTTTTGGCCCCATCGTTTTTGGTCACATTCGCTAATGTGAATTTGTGCATCATTTTTCACCATGATCAAAAGACGCTTCGGTGAGGTGAACAACAATCCATATCCCAACATTCCCCTAAAGAAATTGGGGTATATGAAATAATTTACAGAAGACTCTGCATAGACACGCTAAAGTATATATGAAGACTAGTCACTTTTTTACCAGAGCACAAGTAGCTTTTTCTTTTTTTTTTTTTTTAACTCTCTGCAACCTACTGGTAGCTAAAAGACAAAAAGGTTTTGTGCAATTCTAAGCCTTCAGAAATATTTGTTGCAGTATCATGCACTATTCAAAAAAAGGAAAGAAACCAGGTGTCTGCTCAAGATTACAAGAAGTTAAAATGCTTTCGAATTTCAATTTTAACCAGTTTTTAACCAGTATTTTAACTGAATCTCCATTTCAAATAAGACATTTTTTCCTTATTCAAAGGCACAGGATTCCAAAAAACAGGCTGATAAACCAAGGAAAGATAAAGATTTATATTTGCAAAATTTTTGTAAGCCTTCTTAGAAGCCTTCAAAATTGGTTACTACCAAATTAGACAACCTGATTCTGTGCAAGACCAAATTTTGCTATGATCCAACACTGCTGCTCACATCATCCAGCCAAATCTGTGAACACCCAAAGTTAACAAAAAACAAACAAATCGAAAAAAAAAAGAAAGAAAGAAAAAGAAAAAATAATTGATTCTCTGTGAAAGCATCGACAGCGTTTCTTCCATAGTTACAAACAGATGCTTAATGACTCCTTCCTTGCAAGTTTATAAAACTTACAAAGCAATTGCAGTAATGTCAGGTGCATAAGTACAGACCAAAATTAGCAAGAGAAGAAAGCAAGCTGTTGTTACCAATTTTGCATAACACTGGAATAGCTAGAACAGAACTAGGCTTCTTTCAGAGACTTCAGTGATATCAGGCAACTTGAAAATAACCCTTCCAGCACAATGTTTTCTAACTCTACCAACAGTCATGCTCAGGACTTAAATTAGACAGCTTGCTCCCCAGATCAGCTCAGAGAGACTGTTTACCACTGGATTGGAAATTTTATTGCTTATGGTGCATGCACTCGATTCTAAAACGACAACAAGCTTAACTGCTCGAGAGATTCTGCTCTGAAAAAAATAATTCCTGTAAAATCACTGCTTCTTTGCTTCCATATTACAACAGAGAATTACTTTACAGTCACAATTTACTGTATTAGAAAAGTATGAGAGACATAACAAAACAAAACTCATAAACAGCCATCCAGGCATTTTAAACAACAGACAAGGAGAATTTTGGCTTTTTGGACAAACCACTTAAATAACTATAATCAGGATTCCTTTTATGGTTATAGTGAAGAAGGGTCCCCAGCCAATACCTACCCCTCCGTAAGAAAGCAGTCAGGTACTTCCCGAGGTGCAGAGTAATTACTTCGTATTTCATATACCCCTAAATATTTCAGTGGAGGAAAGGAGGTGCAGAAAAGAATTTATCATGCTCTTTTCACAGCTTTCCATTATTTGGGTAAACATATCACATCTTTAGAAAATAAAATGGAAACAACAGCTGAACCACAACTTTTCAGCTTGCCAAGATCTGCAATGTGTGACAGAAGATTAAAATAAAATAGGGTTAGTAAAGCTGGAAGCTTTTCCAAAATACTACAGCAGAAAGGCCTCTCTTCTTGGTTGGAATACATTCTTATAGGAGGAGAAAAAAAAAAAACACGTTTGGGGTACAATTTACATTCAAGATGAGAGGCAAAATGGAAGTTGAGGGCTGAAGACAATTGTTAAAAAGAATTGGTCTTTCACAGAAATCCATGTAGGTTGAAATATGTGGATGATGTTGGCTGAACCTGCTTAGAAAACATTGCCAATCAACATGCAGCTCCCCAGCAAAAAGAAGCCTTTTTCCAGAAATGTTTCATCCCAAGAGAAACTCCCTCCACCATACAGCCCTGGAGAAACTATGCACTAACAATCAGTAGGAAATGGAATCTGGAAACACACCACTCTGGATAGGAAGGATGACATTAGTCAGGTAATAAATCAGCATAAGATCCCACTTAATATGAAACACATTTATGCTATCCTAAATTACATAGTTTAGGAGCAAGCTGATCCAGCAATATATTTTATGCTTTTCAATGAGCTGTTGCAAGTTGGGACAACCACATCATTACTTCAAAACTCCTGACAAAAAGCTTTGCCTCTTGTTAATCTTTTGTTCCTAAAGGCAAAACCTCAGCTATCTCTCCCAACATGGAAATCGCAATGAAATTTCTGTGGGTTTCTTTTTCTTCATCATCTCAGATGTGCAAGCCCTCATCTTTTTATAGCTTCATGCTCAGACAATTTTAGCAGGCCATTTAAAAAATTCACATCCTAGAAGTACTAAGAATGAGTAAGCTGTTTGTAAACCCCATAAAATAAGACTCCCAAGGTAAATTGCACTTTTTACTGTTTTCATGGATCAAAGTAATTTGAAGGAGGAAAATACTCAGATATACTAGTTACTTGACAAAAATAAATAAATAAATAAAAAATCCTGCGTTAAAACAGCATAGGGCATCAAACCTGCAGCAGAAAGCTGTGTAACCACACAGTGTGTCCCGGACCACCATAATTTTGTTGTAAAAGGGTAAGACCAAAGTTCTGACAAAGCATCTAAGCATCAGGAACGACACCATGAGCTCCAGGCTGCTCAGCCAGGTTCTCAAGGGTAGCTTTGCCGTGTTATGTACATTTTCACATACCTCGCTGCTGCGGGTGGAGCAGCAGCTCCCCAGGAGCCACTGAGGCACACCACCCACAGCGCAGAGAAAGCATTCGCAGCGAGAAGGCACGTACAGGGTGGACTCCTAAGGAAACAAGGTCTGTGCAGTTGCCCAGGCCGCCCCGGACCCTCTGCCAGTGCCGCTGGTACAAACCTCCTCAAAACATGCCACCCTACAAGACCTTGCTTTACAGTATTACCCACCTCAGCCTCGACACCAACGCGCTTAAAACAAAGAAGCAGGTTGGTCAAAACAGCGCAGCAAGCAGAAGCAGCAGCTGGGAGGAGGTCAGGAACAGAAACCTGTGGACGGGGACTTGCAGTGCCGCAGGTCCGGATGAGAGCAGCCAGGGCTGCGCCCTGCCCGCCCGCGCAGGACAACACCTCTCCCTTCGGTCTTTTGTCCTGCTGTGCTGCCCCATCCTCAGACCACAAAGGGTCATCAGACAGAATGAGATGATTTTGGATTTGGGGGAACTGAAGAAGGGAAACGATCCCATGAAGATTCTTCTCTTTTTACAAGCGACTTTCAAGTTCTACCCATATTCATACTTCCTTTATCCTGTTTTCACTGAAATGACACTAATCCGCCTTGAAATTGGCTGATTCTGCTCAAGCCATGTTTACACGGAAGCAAGTTTCATCTGGTTGTCCTCATTCAGAGACGAGTTTCTGCTCTGTGGCAGGAGAGATTATTAAAAACTATATATTACAAGCACATGCTTTAAAGTAACTCAGCTTGGAAAGATAACTGTATTATATCAGCCTTCCACTCCCTAGGTCGCAGGGAGGGAGAGGCAGCAGTTAAAAATCTCAAATGGAAATTGCTTCCTAAATATATTATCCTCCATAAAAGCCATTTAGCAACTGTTAGTACCCACAAGACAAAGGAAAAGATAAAAAGTACAAGTGACAGGACAGAGTCAGGAGGGGTACGGAGGACTCATTTACATTATCACACTGAACATTAACCACAAGAAGGAAAAAAACAAATGCTCCCTGTTTTGCACAAACATCAATTACGTCTCGTAATTTCACTGATCCCTCTTGCGGAGCAGGTGCCTTGGCTCCACTGCAAAGCACAAACGCATACAGCATTTGGGCTTTTACGGCACTGGCAGCATTTCATTGACCTGCTCTGCATCAGGATTCCCCTTCCTTCGGGGGAAAGGAGGAAAAATGTTCTTTTCTCCTACAGTCAGCAACATGAGCAGTCTCAGGTGAAGCCTCAAGCCACAAACAATACCTAAACCTGCTAGCGTATTTTATGGGAGAGAACATATGGATAATTTTATATAAACACACTTCAGTGCAACGCAAACAGACTTTTCCACACAGGTTTTGGGTAACACTTTCCCACTTCCCACAAGAACTCCAGCGGAAAGAAGGAGGGGTGCTTCTTTCATTCTGGGGGCAAGGAAAGCAAATGTCCTTTGCTGATGTTTCCTTATTAGTGGTCTAAAATGTTCAAAAATGACCAGCCTTTAACTCCTTGTTTACTCACTGTCCCAGCTACTGCTATTAATCCTAAGAGTAAATTTCATTCTGAACATACCAGTCACCTTTGTTTCGGGTCACCCCCACCACAACTTCTCCAATAAGCATGCCAAAAATGATGTTAGTCTTTCTCAGTTGTTAATTCCTAATTTTCTAGATCTATGAGCCATGCCAGGGGAAAAAAAAAAAAAAAAGCGTTACTGGTTTGTTTCTTGTCCTTTCATCTCACACAAAAAAGGAAAGACAAAAGCCACACATGAGGTAGCGTTAATCAAGGCTTTCTTGTACATTATATTTTAAGTAAGGTCTAAATTGCTATCATTTTCAATTCCAAATAAAAGGTATCCAAATTAAAAATATATTCATTCCTTTATGAGTGCAACAGCTTTCCAGCCTCCTCAGCTATGGAGCTGATAATTCTATGCGAAAATCAAAACATTTGTAGTTGCTATAACAGCATCTTAAATTCAAAAAGAAACACAAAACCATCAGCTGCCTACATACATATGCAGTGAATCCCAGACCATGCAGACTAGCTTGGTGCAGTAAAATAGGCAAAGCTAAAGCACCTCCTCACCAAATACTGGTGAGGAGAAACCACAAATCGTAGAATGGCTTGGATTGGAAGGGACTGTAAGATCACCCAGTTCCAAACCCCCTGCCATGGACAGGGACACTTCCCACCAGACCAGGCTGCCCAGTGCCCCATCCAACCTGGCCTTGAACCCTTCCAGGGATGGGGCATCCACAGCTTCTCTGGGCAACCTGTTCCAGTGCCTCACCTCCCTCACAGTGGAGAATGTCTTCCTTATAGCTAATCTAAATCTACCTTTTAATTTTGGTTTTAAACCATTCCCCCTTGTCCTATCATTACCTGCCCAAGTAAAAAGTCACTCTCCATCTTTTTTATAAGCCCCCTTTAAGTATTGAAAAGGCGCAATGAGGTCTCCCCGGAGCCTCCTCTTCTCCAGGCTGAACATCCCCAGCTCTCTCAGCCTTTCTTCACAGCAGAGGTGCTCCAGCCCTCTGATTGTCTTCGTGGCCCTCCTCTGGACCCACTCCAACAAGTCCATGTCCTTCTTGTGCTGGGGGCCCCAGACCTGGACGCAGCACTGCAGGTGGGGCCTCACAAGGGCAAAGCAGAGGGGGACAATCCCCTCCCTCGACCTGCTGGCCACTCCTCTGTTGATACAGCCCTGGATACGGTTGGCCTTCTGGGCTGCAACCGCACGCTGCTGGCTCATGTCAAGCTTTTCGTCCACCACAGCCCTCAAGTCCTTCTCCGCAGGGCTGCTCTCAATGAGTTCTTCTCCCAGCCTGTACTCATGTCTGGGATTGCTCCAACCCAGGTACAGCACCTTGCACTTGGACTTGTTGAACCTCATTCGGTTCATGTGGGCCCACTTCTCAAGCTTGCCCAGGTCCGTTTGGACAGTGCTGTGGTTTAACCCGGCAGGCAGCTCAGCACCACACAGCCATTCGCTCAATCCCTCCCCACCCCC
>VXAA01003895.1:362748-418284 GCA_013399115.1 Anseranas semipalmata | reverse complement strand
CTGGCCAGCCACCCCATATTAATTGCTCAGCATGGCGTTGTATGATATGGGACACCCCTCTGGCCAGCCTGGGCCAGCTGTCCTGGCTGTGTCCCCTCCCAGCTCCTGGTGCACCCCCAGCCTCCTCGCTGGCAGGGCAGCACCAGGACCTGGAAAGGCCTTGGCTCTGTGCAGGCACTGCTCTGCAGCAACTGAAACATCAGTGTGTTATCACCACTATTTTCATCCTGAATCCAAAACGCAGCACCATACCAGCTACTAGGAAGAAAATTAACTCTATCCTAACTTTATCCTGGGACAGATGGCATCTCTTCCTTCTGTTGTATCAACTGCACCACTCAGCTTGGTGTCATCTGCAAACTTGCTGAGGGTGCACTCGATCCCACTGTCTGTGTCATTGATAAAGATATTAAACAGCACCGGTCCCAAGATGGACCCCTGAGGGACACCGTTTGTCACCAGCCTCCACCTGGACACAGAGCCATTGACCACCACACTCTGGATGAGGCCTTCAGGCCAATTCCTTATCCACTGAATGGTCCACCCTTCAAATCCATCTCTCTCCAATTTAGAGATCAGGATGTCATGTGGGACCATGTCAAAGGCCTTACAGAAGTCCAGGTAGATGACATCGGTCAGTCTTCCCTTGTCAACTGATGCAGTCACTAGCTCGTGCAGTCACAAACTGGAAGTGGAAGACACAGCAAAATCCAAATCCTGAGAAGAGTAACTGCAACCGTGGTGACACAGGGAGGCTGAGGTACTTCCTATTTTCTCCACTCACACTAAGAGATTTCCCAAAATCATTGCAATTCCAAGAGGTCCTTAAAGACAGTGAGGGACAACAGAGACAGGGATGAATGCAACAACCTGACAAGAGGTCAGCAAGAGACACTCCGGACTAATGTGTAAATGGGATCTAAATACACTCTGTCTCCTGAGGACAGGAGGGGCAGCTATTAGCCACCCACAAAAGGCCTACGGGGGAAAAATGTATTTGGCAATAACAGCATATTTTATCAAATTAAAAAAAATAATCAGATACAAACTGCAGAATATTACCAATCCCTAAATATACACCTGACCTTCACAAATGCAAGCAGAATTTCACCTTTCTCCTGGGATACACTTCTTCTCCTAAATCCTAAACTCTAAGGGGAGCCCTGAGAAGGATGGGATTTTTAAGCACTTAAAAATACATTCAAATGCCTGTTAGGTAAAGGAAATTTATAGACCAGTGTCAAGTATCCATGTCCCAGGGCTCTCTTTGCAAGTGTGAGTACAATTTATGCTACACAAACAAACCTAATGAGGAGAGATGCCCAAAGCTCCTTTACCATTAGCAACAGACTCAAAAGAACTATCACCAAAAGCAGAAATTGAATGTGGTCTCATTTTTAGCTCCCATAACATATTGCTACTTTCTGAAATACATGTCAGTATGCAAATTACACAGTTGCTCACCCTTTTGCAGCTACATCAAGAGTTAATTAAATGGCAACTCAACTAAGATTATTTCTCCAGTACCTTAATACTTGAATGGACTGTCATTTCTAGTACACAAACTGACTCAGTCTGCATATTATGTGCAGACAGTTCATACTGGTTTTCAGTCCACAGACGGCAATGATGAGTATATTGCTGCCTGTCTCTGTCAAGAACATGCAGGCACCATGGTAGGGAACCAGCTGAGACGTAAGGTAGAGAGAAATCAAGTGTGCATTGTTTTCAACTGCAAAAAGAGTATTAATAGTGATTAACAAACATTTAACCCTCTTCACTACAGAGCTCCCCAGCCATGCTGATATAACAAACAATAGCAAACACAAAACCTCTGAAGTAGAGCCAAACAAGAACACAAGCAGGGGCAGAGCACTGTAATTCACCACCGCAGGCAGGCAAAAAATTACCACCTTTGTAACAAAGGACTGAAGGCACTGACAGATGTCTCTGGCAAACCATGCTGGGACGGCTGAACACCAGCTGCCTGCCTGCCCCTCCATCACTCAGCCGTCTTCGTCCACAGCCTTCCAGGCACTTGCTCTCCTCAGCGGCTCAGAGTAATGTACTGACCTGTGAACGGGCTGTCTGAGATACAGGCACGTGCTTCCTTTTACCACATAGGTACGAAGCTGGTAACCTCTGACAGAGGGTTAAGAGAGTACATCACATTGGACAAGCAGTAATTTTGAGGAAAGGGGTGAAGCTGGTTGCTGGGGGAAGTAAGCTATTAAAATCAACCAGAGAAGAACTGTTAGATCTCAGCTCTCAGACTCCCAAATCTCTGATTTGCAGGAATCATCTGATACTCATGCCGAAGATCATTGGTCACGTTGCATGTTCATTCAGCTCGACTTAGGAGCACAGCGTATTGCACAGCGCTGCAGGCTGCGAGGGGAACAAGAAGCCAGAGCAGAAGCAAAGACAACCGCCCACCAGATGAGGTAAGGAGTCAGCCACAAGGTAAGATGAGGAATCAGTTTCTAAAAGCTGATTTCAGACAGCAACCACACAATTTAAGCTATCAATGGAACAATCAGGTGTTCCTTAAAGAAAGAGATTATGTCAAGCAAGCAATCCAGAGATGTCTTTATTTTCTTTCTTCTTGCAAACACACTGTCATTTTAAAAGATAACCAACGTAAGCCTAGACCAGAAGGAATGGATGGCTGGGAAGCAGATGAAAGCAAGCTTTACCTTCGGGTACTTGCTAATGACTAAGTGAGAACACAGGGGAGAAAAGCAGAGAACGGCAAGAAAATGTGTATACACGTATGGTGAGAAAGAAGGAAAAATTAAGCTTGTGCCAAACACTGCACTGTGATTATCTTGTAGCTGCGGGTCTTGTCCCTGAAATGACATGCACATTAAGACCAGATCCCCAGTGCTCTTCCCCCCTTACAGGAAAATAAATCATCGCGCAACCCTCACATAGTGTTCATCTGGGTCTATCAGGCTTTCTATTCAGATTTCTTGAGACAGAATGACAAGGCTGCCTTTTCATGCCAAATCCACTCTCAACCAAAAGCCAGTATGTATTCTTAGGCACTCCATTTGTAACAACATACTGTCACTACAAGGGAACAAGATACTGAGCGCTACAAGTGTAGGGGAAACCAGAATATTAAGAAGATTTTAATCCAAGAGCTATGGGTAGTTAGGCACTCCTTGTTTGGAAACTCTAGTTTGTACGAGTTTATTGAAATACAGATATATTTCTCTTGGCAGAGTGGCATGTTTCTGCTTAAAGATGATAGAAAAGAATTTGCAGCACTTGCCCCACATGATCGGCTTCCCTATCACTGACTGCAAAATGTACACTGAATGAGACATAATAGAGGAACTTGGCTTTAAAATTGTTGTTAAAGTTCTCTTACACGGTTGGGTGATTTTATGAATATGGTAATAACTATAACCTTTAGAATTCAAGACAGGAACAGCAGATGGAACCTAATTAAGAGAGAAAAATTATTAATTCATCTTCATAAGGAGTGGGAAAGGCAACGACTCTTTGCAAAGGGAGGTCCTCTGTGTCATTTAAGAAATGCAGAAACAACTAACTAGACCAGGGACTCGTTAAGAAATAGATACACCTCATATAGGAGACCAGGATCAGTTACTTGTGGCTTAGGATACTGAGCAGACAAGAGACAAGAGTAACAGGGACTAGTAGTGGTTTCTTTCATCATACATTAGTGCTGCCGTCTGACTGCATCCTCAGTTTTCGTGTGGACAAAATGACCATGCAATTATACTTTTCAACCTGTTTTAGTTGCCTTCATTTCAACTTCATGAAAATCTCTGAAGACCTTACAATTTTTCTGTCCTTCTAACAAATACTGTGAGGCAGCAGACACGTAGCTCATCCTTTGATTCACTTCCCCTCATACAGCTTAGTGTACAAGACAGAGGAGGAGGAGGAGGAGGAGGAGGAGGAAGAGGCTTTCAAAGACCTTGGACATGGGGGCATATTTGTCCCTTCTTCTGGAGGGAAGGACTGGGGATGATGGGGGGTGGGCAGACATAAATCCTATCTTAGAAAAATCTAATGAACAAATCCAAAGCAAAGATCTAACGAATACTCTGTTTTCTTCTCAAGCTTCTGCCATGTTAAGAATGGACCCAGTCTATGTTTTATTTGTCAAAATGTTAAGATAGTTCAAGGGAAAAAAAAATAAAAAACAAATCACAGACAAAAGATCTCACTCCCAGTGAGGTCCCTCACATTCATCTTCTCACAGATCACCCAGCAGTCTCCACATGTGATTCTCTTCTCTTCTCCCACACATCAGCACAGAAATCAGCAAATATGCAGAGATATAGCTGATTTATTCTTATTCCAGCAGTGCTGGGTTTACCTGTAAGGCAACCCAAGAAAAAGTAATGATGCAGCTGAAGTAAACGCAGGTGAGAGATAACAGCCACACAAGGCCCTTCGTCCATTCCATCAACACTCTTCTAATTGCTGTTTCACGAAGTGAGGGAGAGAGAGAGCGACTGAAAGCAGTAAAGCTAAATACAGACACACACACGCACACCATGCAGCTTCTGCTTCTGTTTACGCAGTTCTTATCCAGGCCCATTAACCAGCATTAGCTGGAGATGAAAGGAATGTTTTGCAGGAGACAAGCATGTGTTACTATATCCAGTTGGGCAAGTAGTGGTGCCAGCGATAAAATCCCATACACTGTGCATCATTGATACTTGTTTCATCAACACCTACCCCTGTCACAGTGGCATAAATATACTTCACCCCTTCATGTTAGTATAAATATATATGTTTGTGTACACGCAAATTTGTGTGCATGTGGTGCATGCGCTGCTTTCTCTCTCTGGAACAGTCTTATTCATGGCTGCCTCGTTATTTCTACTTCAGCTCCCAATTCCTACAAAAGACACTTCTCCTCCTTCCCAGCCCCCTCTCCACTTCTGCCCTGCTCCCTCTCACTCACGTTTCCCTTTAGCTCTTTAGCAAAAAGTATAGCTAGGGAAAATAATGTATAGTTCACAACATAACCGCTTAGGTAGACATAAACCTCCAGCAGAAATACATCATCAGCCATTTGATTACTGAAAGTTTTTTTAATTCCTGTTTCCTGTATTTTTTCTTTTGTTTTTGTTTTAAGAGAACTGAGCTCTTCTTGGTATATGTTTTGATAGACTTACTGAAACAATATGCCATATACTCTCTTCAAAGCACAAAGCCAAATCAGAGCATACACAGATACTCCGTTTTGACAACAAAATGGCAAAAAGGAGAAACAGCCCAGCACTTACATTAAATAAAAGTGATAAAACAGAAACAAAACCTTAAGGAGAACAACCCTGGCCCTAAAGCTCCCTTGTTGCTTGTCCAAGAGATGCATGTCAGGAATAATAAGATCCATTTCAACAAATGTTAAACAAGAGATTTTCTATGGGATAAGAAGAAACATAGATATTCTATTTTTACAACTGCTAAAGGGACAGAAAACTGGAGATTCCCATGTTTCACAGTGAGTTCATGCCTGACCGGAATCTTAAAAATAAGAATCAGAATATTAGTGTTCCTCAATATGAAAATGCACAAGGGCCGTGCTTTCAACCACATAAATTCTGAAGGAGGAAAAAAAAGTAACCTTAAACACTGCTGGACTTTACCAAAAATGGCTGCAAAATATCGGGATGGCAGGGAGAAATTTGGGGTATTTTTACCTTGAGAAAACCGTACACACATACATGTCACAAACGTGTGGTAGGGGAAATACTCACAGCAAACACTATGGAAGGCGTTAGCTTTACCGGTCAGTCCAAAAAGTCCAAAATCCTTCTTTAAAAAAAGTGAAGTTAAATAAAAACTCAGTCCTGTTAACAGTGAGCAGCCTATGGACATCACACCCACTGTCCCAGACCGCCCCTCTTCACGGCACTGTAGCTGCCCTCATCCCAGCGCACACCTGTCACCACAGCACAGGCACCTATGTTTTTCTGACATTTCACTAGGCAGCCCTGTGATTTCATGAAAAAACACATATGAGGCACCTTATGCCACCTACAGGCTCTGCTGCTTTCTTTCCCTGAAACTCAATGTGCATTTCAGCTTGCCTCCGTCTATCTGCTCACTGCTCGGCTGCTGCGGCCCAGCTCCTGGGCCTGGCCCCCTCCAGCAGGCCTTACACCTCCCTCCTAGCGTCCAGCAGACCCCACTTTTCCCAACGAGCATGCCTCAGCTCCAGCTAATTCCCACTAGGGTGCTCTCCTACAGCACTACTGCAAGGACCACAGCTTCATGAGCGTAAGTCTCCCTTGGATCCCACTTCTCACGGTGCTATCCATGGCTCTTTGCTTGAGAAAGGATTAGGCTTTCAAAGCCAACTGCATTCATTTTTACCATTAGAGAATGACTTGGATATTAGTTATTTCAACATCCTGGAAAAAGATGAAAGCAAAATCAGGAAACACAGCTCACTTTCTTCTAAAGGATTGCTCTTTTTGAGAAATGGGAGAACCTGCAAGACATAGCAGTAAGCCCTGAAAGCTGCATTGCAGAACTCACCACAAGGTATAGCATTAGAGTAAGAACCACCTTTCTGAAAATCGTTCTCATATAAACTGTAGACAAGATGGAAAAAACCTTAACTAATCCTCCTTCCTCTACTCCACTGCCCCACCCTGACCTCCTCCCTCCAGAAATCCAAGCCACTGAAGCTAGGAAAAGACAGGAAGACAGCCTGTGTAGACATACCTCCAAATTTCAGTGGAAGCAAACCTTTTCATAATACAGCGATAGATAAGTTTTTTCAAAGAGACATGGACAGCTGGCAAGATATGTTTTACTCTAATATTGTAAGGTAGAGCCAATAATGACCTGCAGGCTAGTAGCTGCAATGCTGTTAATTTTGGAGACCTCAATATAAAGTGCATTATTTTGACATCAATGCTTTTCCTTCTCCTTTTTTTTTTTTTTGAGGAAACGTCACGAGGATCCTTTATCTCCTTCTTAAATATAGGCTAGAGAAGTTTTCAAGTGACACGATAAACGACTTTGTTGAGTTTTAAAGATTTAATAAGCAATTTGTACTTAGAAGAGATTAACCTAACTGGACAGGCTGGAGAAAGCTGCTCTGACTGCTCTGTACATGTCTAAGAGATGGGTGGGTTATACACCCTGCTCCTAGAAACTCCTTTACCCAAAAAGGCAAGATACATTCAAACTTTGCATGAAAACTCATTTTAAAAACCAGCAGACAAATGCAGCATCACCATATTTGGCAGCTGCAACGTTTGCATAGTCTGTCAGGTCCCTGTGAAAAGGATATTGATATCTCATGAATTACTAGTCAGGTGCTGTGATTTTTTTCTTGTTACACATGGAAACATTTGAACCGTGCACCCGATGTATTTTTAATCAAAAAGGCTTTTTACATGAAGATGTTTACACATGTATTAACAAAACAAAACCAGCAGTCCCAAAATTTATCTCCTGGACAAACTGTGACCCCATTGTCTTAAGCAGTCTTGACCTGGAAATACTCTTCTGTTCCACACAGGCTTCAAGTTTCAATTCCATTTTCCCTTCTTACCTTCAAAATAATGTGCCCTCTTCTTCCTGTCCGAGACACCTGAAAGCTGATGGTCCATTGACAGCTGGCTGAATTGGTTTATTCTTTGTTAACTGTTTTCTTTGGATCAAATGAAAGCAAAAAGGAAACGGAAAACAGCCCCATTGGGAGAAGGCTCATGTGGGACAAATTAGGAGCCACTGTCAGATTTAAAAGTCAGGGGGAAAAACAGGACTAACTGGAGGCAGCTGTCAGGATGTGGTTTTTCTGTTTATATTCCTCTCCTTCCCTCCCTTAAGCCCCTTATGGATATTATGAGAGAAAGTAAGCACGGGCATGTGCGTGTGCACAAGAGAGAGCTAGCATGTAACACTGAGGCCTCTTTTCCATACAGAAGGCGTGAGAATATAATGTAATCCGTGTGACAGAAACAGTCTGGTCATAAAAACAAAAACAACCAGTAGAGCCACTTATTTAAGAAAAAAGGAACTTTTTTTCTTATCTAAGTATCACAACATGCTGTAAACTTGCAATTTTAAAATATCAGTTGTAATTATTAGGTGAGCTGCAGTCTGGAACTGGAGACCTGATGTTCCACTTTGTTGTTGCTGGATCAAACATTCCTGTACTCTCTCATCCACCTCCCCCTCTAGACACCAAAACACCACTGTTAATAAGGCACATAGCCATGTACAACAGAAGTGTTGCTTATTCAAAAAAAGAATAATCTCAGTAGTTCGAGTTTTAACTTTAACATAGAGTAAGTATTGCATACATTGTACCAAACACACCAAAGATGAAGAAGGTAGTTTCTTCCCCCAAAGGAATGTTTCCCTTTCATATCTTCTCATGACTACCTATGCACTCTGTACTGTAATACTCCACACAATACTCTCAAGGAGGACAACATCAACAGCTATTGTTAACTAATAGCCAAATCAGTACTTCTGGGGATATCAGACCCCCAGTCCCCTGTCACAGCCTTCACTTTTGTGCAGTATCAGCTCAGGTCATTTTAAGGTGGGAGGAACACTGAAATCACAGATAATAGAAGAGGAAATGGAATGAAAGAGGGAATGAATGGGACACAGCACAGACTGCTTGTTCCAAACCACTGAGCAGCTGTCAATCCCAGTTTCTCTAAAGATAGTTCTGTCCCTTCTCATTTTAGTACCCACCTTTCCTCTGCCTCATATTTTTACCTGTGTTCTAATTCCTCCTCTGAAGACATAACTGAAGTGGCAAATATTTGGATTTTAGAATTCCAGGCAAATCCGAATTGCACAGAAACCAAATTATGTAAGAGCCAAAGAAGTCCCCCTTCACTGTCTGGACCTCTTAAAAGAAACACAGAAGGCATGAAAAGCTGATTCTGACTCCATGGGTGATCAACATATTTTGAGGTAAAGGAGCATAAAAAGTTTTCAGTGCAATCACAGAAAAACAACATACAATTGCCTGTCCAAAGCTGACAGATGCAATCAAAAATGATTTTCCTTTAATCGTTCAAATGGGTTGACTTTCCCTGCTGGGTGAATGAATCACAAGATAGCTTAGTAGCAGTCATGTGCCTTTCATAGTCCATTTTTTCTTCGTAATTATTTGGTTTAGTCCTAGTTCATAAGTGTTTTATTGCATTAAGTGTGTCAACAGGTGATGCTAATAAAGACAATGCTATAACAAAATGCCTACCTGCATTCTAGCAGTCACCTAACAACAGGCTCCCAATTTGCTCTAAGTGTGTCCACAAGTCATAAAGAAAAAAAAAAAAAAAAGATGAGGTTTTGTCCTACAGTGACACTGGCAAAACATCCTAAATCCGATATCCTCAATAGCAAGCTACCTGGGACTCCACAGTCGCAGGCTGTTCCTATGTTTATTACTTGTTTCTTTTGAAACAAATGATTTTCCTTTCAGTTCAGTCTCAAAACGTTTTTTGTTTTTTTTTTTTTTTAAGTAAAAAACAGGAGACAAAAGGCATCTAGTTTATGAAGGCTGAAAAAGAAAGGTTAGAAGATTTTTTTCTGAATGCTTTGCTTTCATATCTTTTGCAATAAACAACAGAAACCATACCCAAAGCTAATGACTGCGTTTTATTCACCTAGCTTCCAATTTCTTGAGAAAGCTAACTAACCCACAATCCCACCATAACACCCTTAATGACTTTAGGCAGGAAAGGTATTTCTCCTTGCTAAGAACACATATAACAGAACAGACTGTTTTCCACACCAAATTATGGGTTCCTTCTTGCAGTAACTACCATTCCTACTGTTATTTTTATGAAGATCTAAAAGAGCTAAATGTGTTTTTTGAACTCCAGTCTAAGGTGATGCCTAATAACCTCTGGGAAAAGGGAGCAGCTTTTTCCACACATACAGGAAAACCCCATGCCCCCTCAATCTTTTTAGTGTGTGTACTTACATGAACCCATTCACCATCATAGGGTGCAATGCTCAACAAATCACTCTGTCACACATTTAAGATATGATGGACAGAGGGCAAGAAAGGATGAGAACTACCCCACTCAGACTACCTCAAGGAAAAAGAAAATCAACAACAAAAAAACTGTTGTTTTAGCATTGCTGTCACATATTTTTATTTGCCCAAATGCTCATAGGCAGCTGAGGCTGTAGTGGCTGAAACCCTAAAAGAGCTAGTCTTGTGACAAAGCAAATTTAAATTTTTCTAGACAGCTATGCCCATTTGTTGTTACATCAAAGGTATTGATTATTCCTTGCCTGCATGAGATTAATCAAAACGAAAGAAAAAACAGCTGGTGTCACTGAAAGTAGTTGCAAGAGAGTGAGAGAAAAAAATATTTCATATGCACATGAATGGCTTTCAAATGGTAGCAATCTAGAGCAGGCTTGATCTATACCCAATATCTCCTGCATTGCTTCTCCTCCTGAAAACGACTGGAGCAGAGTGGCTGAGGGAGCTGGCTGCTGCAGTGATCTTCACCCCTGTGTTCCTCAGACGCTCAGATGCTTGGAAGGGAAGGCAGAAATAGAAGAAGGGGAAATAACAGACGGACAGGAATACGACAAAGATGTTTAAATAGATACTTCACAAAAACGGAGCAGGAAAGAGCATCAGATCAGCCAGAGCAGATGTTAGCAGCGCCTCTCTTCGCTGAACAAAGTATTCAGCGTGTTCGCCGCTGCTGTTGGCAAACACCGCTCATTGCCTGACGAGTCACATCTACGGTGTGTTTTGCAGGCACAGAGCAGTGAATCACACACTTAAAATTAAACGGCGAGCACTCAGTTTTTTATTACCGAAGTGTCATTCTGCAAATCTGTCCGGCTGCTTACCAAAAGCTCATTTGGCCAGAGCCCAAGGCTCAAGAACTTAAAACGTCTCGCTCCACGTCGATGGTGTCCGAGCACGTTACTTCCCCCCCAGACACAAGTCTGTCTTTCGGCAGCAGAGGCATCCCACCGACGCTGGGCTGAGCAGCGCTGGGTTCTCCTGCATTTGCGTTTCAGTGCCTGCCTCTAAACCTGGCTCCTGAAGCCGCGCTTACCCAGATGGGGTTCCCGAATCTACATGGTTAATTTTGGAAACAGGTTATTTAATTTAAAATAGATTTCTTTCCATGGTGATTTTATCAGTCAATCAGTGGCACAGTATAGGAGACAAGTAGCACATGAGTCCCTACGCCAGACAAAAACCAGAAGGATGCAACTACTGGCTGCTTATTGCGAGTGGGCAAAAAAAAAAAAAAAAAGTCCAACCCTGCTTGTGAGTGAAATAAAGCTGCAATGTTTTGCTTTACTGCCATGCTGTGGAAAACACAGCATAGCATCCAAGCCAGGCTTCTTTTTCCACAGCGTGGCAGTAAAGAGAAGCAGCACAACTGCAGCCCACCTTGGGATGCAGAATGACTGAAGAAGGGTGATGACTGATCTAGTTTTACCACTACCCAGGTCAGCAAGACACAGTGTAAAGAGTGAACTGATCATGTCGCTTACTAAGAAGAGGAGATAAGGCCTGCTAACCTCTCTGCTACTTAAAGGCAAGGATGCCCCTCTTCTTCCACAGGGTGCAGCTCCTCCTCCTCACCACGTCTTGCTGTTTGGCTTTGACCAAAACATTCGCCCCACTGAAAACGCAGACCGCAAACCTATGCACAATAACAACTGGGACGAAGCACCGCAAAACCAAGTACTTTTCTTTAGTGTGGGGAGCAGGGGTGTTAATCTAAAACATTTGAAGAGGGGCAGGGAGAAACACTGTCGCCGTGTTACCGATAATTCTCATGCAAGGGTTTTGGCCAAAGCCTTGCTCCTCTGCAGCAGGTCCTCCCCGCACTTGCCACACAGGTTGCAGACGGACCTGCCTCGTGGGCAGTGTCCGCGGCCCCGGCCCCGTGAGGGGGCTCACGGAGGTCAGCACGGCACCCACCAGCCTCCCTCCCTCCCCCTGCCCACCGCGTGGGTGCCGGCAGCCTTGCTCGTGCTGCGTCAGGCCAGAGATCCGACTGCAGGCCTGCAGACAAGCAACTATTATTTTTAAACCATAATCATTTATCTTTGAGAATACTTACTAATTCACACAATAACTCAAGTTTTCCATCACTAAAGCTTTCCTATAAATTAAAGGAATAATAATCCTAGCAATTAATACTAATTGTCTTTTGTGCCGATGCGGACTGCCCTGCTTCCCTCTTCCTGAGGCTCTGACTCCTTTGATCTGTCCATCCCTGTTATAAACAAGAGCTGCAGGAGTGGCAGGTTCAAGGAGGAATGGAGCAAATAATTCCTGCGTGGAATGAAGCCAAAAGTGGCAAGCAGTCGAGATGCCAACCTGAACTGTTCAGAAAAAATAACAGTAATAATAATGACAATTTTTTTAGTTACTTCTCCAAATAATCTTAACAAAAATTGTGGCTGGGAGATTCAGCATTGTGCTGAATCACCGGCAAAAGTCTTCTGTCAGCACACAGTCAACCACTGCTAATCTTGAACAATCACAAGAAACATTCTTAAAAAAAAATAATCTGATTTATTTTGTTTTTGCAAGTCACTTTGTTCTAGACAACATAATACTTGTGTGTGAAACTAGCCTGCGTTCTCCTTTTCCCTCATTCCCACACCCAACAGCTAATTAAAAAAAGATGACCACATTGAACATATCAGAAGATTACATTAGCAAACCAAATTTATTATTTCCAAAAGAAAAAAAATAAAAAAGAAACATGAATAAGAACAAAACAAAGTAAAAAAATTAGGGTGACCGGTAAGAACAGTGAAAGAAAAGGACAGACAACGTCCAAAAGGATGGCAATATAAAAGAAGAAAAAACTTCTGTTCAAAATACAGTCTTAAAGTACATTCTAGCTTTTATTTCAATGCTTAAATAGACAGATTGATAAGGGCACGAAACACCACAGCACTATAATTTTTTATGGAGGGAAACAACATGCTTAGACAATTTTTACTTGGCAAAAAAAAATTACAGCACTTTGTGCCAACTGTAGAGACTTCCAGAGCTTTTTTTGTTTCATTACGATCCTGCTATTAGATTCTCCAGTTTCTGAGCATACGAAGACAATATAATATACAGTGAATTTCTGCTGAGCATGATAGTTTTAGGAAGTATGACCTGTTTTTTTTCTTTTAGGTTCAGAAGTTACAAAACTCATTTCAGACAGCCTAGTAAATGCTGCATCATTGGTATTCCCATATTTTCCAATAAATGAGGCTCTGAAAGCATAAACAGAGTAACAAATATATAAACCGACTTAGATATTCAAAGATAGTCTTTGTAATAAAGTCATACTAACAAATCTGGGTTTAAAACCAAACAATCCTTTAAATGGCTGAGTTATTATATCTTCCATCTTATAAAAGGAAAAAAAACCACCAAAAACGTTGAACTGCTCCCCTTCCTCCTTCCTTCATGGGTGCATCTATCCCGTTTTTTTTTAGGCTTTGCTCTGCTGAGAGCCAGCACGCGTGGCTGCCGGCAAGCTGTGCCCCCAGCGAGCACGTCGCAGAAGGAGCCAGCTGCCATTTTGAAGGCAGCACGCAGGCTTCGGGCACCAGCCCCAAGACCCCTGAAAACCAACCGTGATGACGCACAACGACGCGACCGACCGCCACTGTCGCCCGCCTGTCATCAACGCAGCAGGTTTACAGGGGGCCCCCTGCCGTGACCCCCGGCGGGGAGGGCTTGGCCCGGGAGAGAAACTTCTGGAAGGTGGGTTCGGGCTGTCTACGCCCTGCTCCCCGGAGCCCACACGCCGGGCACGGCAGAGCTGCCTCAGTGGGAGGCCGGAGGCTGCCGCGCCAGCCCGTGCCCACTCCCCGCTCTGTCTGCCATCGTTTCCGTACCCGTGAAAGCGCGAAAGAGGGGCGACTGACATGGAACCTCGCACGACACACTGCCGAGGAGCTCCTGCCTGGTGTTCACTGGAAATTAACTCCCGACTGACGTATGTGGCGCTCAGACAAAGCAGAACGGGGGGAGCGGGGCCGGCGATGGGCCCGAGCTGTAAATCAGACTTGCAACCCAGTGTGGGGCAAAGCGGCGGACACCCGTACTGACCCGTGCCTGGAAAAGGTGGGGGAAAACCTGTCTTCTTCAATTGTACATGTGGATAAAATCACCCCTGCTCGATGGCTCGTTCATCCCAAGCCAAGCCTTTGTTCGGGAAACCGCCTCCCCACCAGCAAGACAAAGCCGAAAAACAAAACATCTGTGCATTCAAGAAGTGCCGCTCTCCCTCTTCTGCACAAAATGTTCTCTCTGGATTTTGGCTACAATGAAAAGTGGAAGAAAATCAAAATAAGGGGCATTGAATGGAGTGTGGCTTAGCTCTTCCGCTTCCTCCCTCTGAAATGCTGCCATATAAGCACTGAAAATTAATTATCATATTTTGTATTTTTATACACAAATGACATTTATTTAAATTCAATGTCATTGCCATGTTATAAAAAGCAATTTTTTTTCCTCTTTTTTTTTGGAACAAACATATACACACAGAGTGAAAGACATGCATGCATGCACACACACACAGACAGATGAATATATATGTATATATATTTACATGTATAATGTGGAGATCATAAAACTATGGAACTAACCATGCACTCGTGGAGGTCAATGAAATAGACGTACACTTATTTTAAAAACTAAAGAAAAAACATGAGATATTTCAAAAACTACTCAAATATTTTGTTGTGTATCATATTTTAGATTATTTAAACTCCACTAGGCTATTTTGTATGCATTTTTGCTCTGCTTATATTCCTGTTTTCTTCTCATTTAATATTTACTGAGATTTAAGTGTCACATAGTTAATAAATGTGTCACATAATGAATGCAAATTACAGTATAACTAAAAAAATGGGAGAAAAATTCACCTGGCATAATGCAAAATATCCTCTCATAAAATAAAAAGACTATATATCTTCAGTATCACACCAGCTGCTACCGAACAATCCTTGGGTGATCCTTCCAAATTATCTGGTCTATTCCCAGACAGTTTTTTGAGATTAGGAGAAGCTTTCTTGTTACTAGAAAGTGCACATTATAAGGTAATGATCTAAATAACCACAAGAAAGGTACACAGTGAGGTAAAAAATACAACCTTTTCAACTTTTATTAGATAAATGATCAATGTACTTTTAAATCATGCTTCAGTATCTCTAACTGGTATAAGACCTTTCCCTTCAGTGTACTTCAAGTCTGCACAACTATTCTCAAGAGAAAAAAAAAAAAAATCCATGTACCCCAAAGCAATGTAGGGGAAAGAAGACAGGGGCAGAGAAGCAATGATTAAGGGAATAAAAAGCTAAGAATTCCTGCAGCTGCACACAGGAAGAGCTGCCAATGAGAGGGCAAAGCAAAAGCACGCTGCTGAGCAGAGCCAACGGACGATGGGAGCGTCCCATGGACGGACTCCTGTGCTCATGTGCACAGGCAGCAACCGCCGGAGCAGGGCCCTGAGAAACGTTCTGTGTACTCCCCTGCAAAGCTCCTCCTGTGCTGCCAGCACCCTCGGAGAGCAATAGCTGCTGAGGAGACGAACCTGCCAGCACACACCATCAGGCACAAGACAATGAGGAACCAAACAATCGCCCGGATGAAACCACTAAAAAGACGCATTTTCCTTGTTCACAAGCTGCAAAACAAGCCTCATTTTCTTCAACAAGTCATAAAAGAACATAAAACGGGTAAAGAAAATTTCCGTGATGCCTAAGACTATATAGCCCTAACAATTTTCTCCTGCAATAAAAAAAATTAAATAGTAATAATGGAAAACCTTGGGAAACGTAGAGATTTTATTAGTTTTATTAACTCAACAATATAAACTTGAATTATCTCAGTTTGTTTATTTGCTAGTTACTCATTTCAAAGTGCCTCTCAGTGCTAATGAAAATAAAATCTCAAGTGCTTTATAAAAGCAATGGGGTTGGCTGAAATGACTAGAGATTTTTATTTTATTTATGTTAAGATGTTTTCTCCTCATTTAGTAACTAAATTGTTAATTTAGGAAGCAGTAGTTACATTTTTATATCTCCTGTATTAGTAATGCCATCAGAATAATCAAAGCCAAGCAAACAAACAAAACGAGTATTAAAGTAAATATTATTTGGGCTATTACTTTTTATTTATTATCACTAGATACTTACTAATACTAGGATGCTGGAAAGTGGTATATTTAACCTTTTTCCCCCACCTCTAAATTCTTTAACTGTATGGCCTAGTGTGACTATTTATGCTTAATCTTTTTTTTCCCTCCTCCATCTACTTGTTTTCCTGCCAGTTTGTGCTCCCAGCCTGAACTAAATTAAAAAACTATTTTCAACCGATTCAGAGCTATTTAAACTTATTACTCCTTCAAGGATATTTTTACTAGAAGCACTTCAGGAGTTAAATTGCTAAGTTAAAATCAAAGTAATGACCCCAAGCAGAGATTACTGAGTTGCAGAGTAAATTCATATAAATAAAATTGGACTGAAAGGCATTTCCCGCTGAATGATAGTGTCTCGATTAAATCTTGTACTGGCACTAAGCATGCCTCGTGGTTCTAACAGCCCATCACTTGCATTAAGACTATCACAAAGAGAATGAATACCAAACAAACCCAATCAGAACTTTGCCCTCAAAGCTGTGAAAGCCTCCAGTTTCCTAATATTTCCAGACCACTTGAGTGACTGCCTCACAAAACATAAGGATAATTAAACTGACATGAAACAACTGCCCTGTTTAAATCCTAGGGGCAGTTTGTCTAACCTTCTGATCCCGGGGGAACCTACAACCACTCAAGCACCTGTCTGTGGTCACTATCTGACAAACTTCACAAACGTATTCTTGGGAGTGTATGGGACCATCTACCATTAGCGCTAACGTGATTCATATTTTACTCTCATTTATGGCAACCAGCAAATGAAAATCTTACTCTCATCTGCAAATGTAAAACAATTTCATTATGGTTGAATATTCCATAAGCATCCTCTAAGTGTAAGAAAACCAAATATTCTGACCAGGTTGAAAGATCGGATATCTCTTTATAATTCAAGTCACTTTAACATTTTTAAAACTCACAGGAACAATATTTGCCAATGCAAAAATGGAGCGTCTGTGACTTCCTTTGGAAAAAAAAAAAAAAAAAGGACAAGAAAACATGCCTGGAATTATTAGATGTTAAATCAATTTTTGTTTTCAGAAAGATCATCATCCTGAATTTACTTAAAGCAATGGCAATTTTTTTCCACTGACTTCAGTGAGATCATGAGTTGGACATATAAATTGCAAAATAACACATTATTTATTATCTGCACTTGCTGCCAATTTTCTCCCTTAAGAATAAAACAAACAGCATTTATTATTATTATTGTTAGGCCTTGTAAATGATTCACTTTGCCAATTCTGTTCTTAATTGTGGTTACCGATTTCAAGTATGTTCAAATGTTTTATAAAAGCCAATTTCCTTCTGTCATCTTGAACACTCTCAGAGCACACAGGTTTTGCAGGGGCAAACAAAGATTTTGTTCGCTATCAAATTATAAAATAATAGAACAACAAACTGCAGAATCTAGAAGGAGATCCATCAGTATCTTTAAAACTTCAGTCTCCATCAGCATGATGTGATAAAACAAAAACTTCAAAGTCAAATGTCTGAAGGACAGGAAAAAAAACCCTGCAATATCTGTAAAAGAGAATCTGCAAGTAGCATTACTTTTCCTTTAAAAAAGACCAAAAAACTCTTTTGCATGTTTTTCCTGAAAATAATTTACATCTTGACTATTCCAATGTCATGATCTCTAACCTCTTTCATTTTAGGACCAACTGAAAAGCTCCTCCTCAGGAATTTCTCTCATTGTGGAACACAAGACTGCTCATCTGCCTACGATCTTCTTGTCTGAGAAACAATTTGGCAAGACTGAAATGTGCATCTTCCAAACACTGATAACATTTGCATATAGTCCCATTTCATTCTAAAATGCATTTCTTTCGTTACCTTATTTATAGGCATTTTTCTAAAGCTTCAGAATGACTTGGTAGTCCCAGCAAGGATTCCAAAGGGTCACTTGATTTTACTCTCACAGTACAGTTGCAATATTAACCGTACTTAGCATACTGCCATCAAAGGGCTCAGGTTTATTGTTTCCATGTAACCTCCAGGGCTTCCATTTTCATCCTTAAAGCTCAATCACAGTTTTTCACACTCTGCTCCTGCCCAAGGATAGAATGGTGCTTACCTTTTTCCCCATTTTTTTTAAGCTGTGTATTCATATGAATGTCAAGTGCTGATTAAGAACACATTCCATGATGATCCCTATTTTCAGTTAAAATACATACTTACAGTTTTAGATTTAACTCCCTGCCTTTTCAGTCAGAGTCATTTAGCTGGAGTCAATCAAGCGTGTGATTAGAAATAATAACTCACAAGCAATGAATTCACAAAGATTAGATCTTTGCCAAACTGCAAGTGTGGCAAACTGCTATCTATCCTCTCATACTTCTAAAGAAGATACTAAAAAATACCTCAATAACCACAATTCTTGGACTTTAAACACTGCATTTGTGACTTACAACACCCAGCATTCAAATTCTTGCTTTCCATAAGGTGCAATCAATACAGGTGTGGCTTTTCCTTGGATGGATCTCTCCTACTAACAACAGCAGCAGCAGCTTACTGTTGTTGTATTAGCCAGGACCAGAAACTAAAAGTATGCAGAGACCTTCAGATTTTTTTTTAAGTGAAATACTTAAATGCCACAAGACAGTAAATTGTTTTCAAATAAAACCTACCGCTCAAGATCTATAAATGAAAGCTGTATGTTAACAACATTTATGATATCATCATTAATGTTCAATTACCACCTTTTAGAAGTGACTGATCACTGCAAAGTATAGTTATCAAAAATAACAAGTAGAACTTCAGAAGAAGACATCTTTAAGAAGTAGAAAATAAAGTTAGCTTTCTCCTCAGATTCTCTCCCTCCAAAATCAAAGGCCAAAAAAATGTTTTTTTGTTTTTTTGTTTTTTTTTATTGTTTTATTTAACTAAGTGAAGGGCCAAATCTCTGGTGTGCAGATTTCAGAATATTCACCTAGTACTCCACCTTGTTTATATTAATAGCCTACTAAGAATTACTGATCTTCAGAATAACCTACCAGGCTCAGACTAGACTTAACAGGTGACTGGCTTACTATCTCCTTACCATCTCCTTACCATCTCTTTCCCACTCTTTTGCTGATAACAGAACACAAATGCAGGATTTTAAAATCATTAGTTGGCACCAGCTCTCAAGAACTGTATAAAGCCCTACGTTTATTGTCAGTTTTTACTGATGAGATGCCTGACAGAAAAGTGTGAGTGACTTGCATTTGTTTGCTCAGCAAGCTAACCATAGAACATCTGGAGATGCTCACTGTCTAACAACCTTACCAGCTTGTTAGCAATCCTAGTATGCGGACCTACAAATACTTTCAAATATCATCCTTTCTAAGGTTTCATCTGGTACATGTTAAGGGTCCTTTACAGTTTCCAAAGAAAGACAAGTTTCATAGGACATGCCATACAGTCCTGCTGCATGTCAATAGCCCAAGCAATCAAAAGAAAAGAAGCAAATCTCATCTTGCGCAAACCTTGAAATATATCTGAGGCACATCTCACATCTCTATGTCAATTTTTTTAGATGAACATTGGATACAAGAAGGTTTCCCCGCTACCCATCGCCTAATAAGAAACAGTACTTAAAGAGAAGACTGCAGCATTTTGCCGCATTTCCCACATAAAGTGAAAAAACAGCCACACAACTGCTCTGAAAAATTACATACCGTCTTTCCAGAACAGTTCTTTACATTGTAAACAGCAAAAAATCTAGCTGAAGTGAAGGAGGACGAAGCACATATGGGTTATCTTTCAAATCGGCATATTTTTAGTAAGTTGCTTTGCTTTTTTATTATTATTATTTGTTTTTCTTAGAATCTCCTGAAGACAGGAAACATGATTTTCTCCAAAAAAGAATAATAAGGAAGCCTATGTTCTTGTTTAGTTTATAATATAAAATAGTTTTAAAACATTTCATTACGATTATGAATACATGTAAAGATAACTACCACACTTTAATAACCCAATTCCTGTTGCAAGACCACACATAATCTGTGTTCAGTGAAACATTTATCTTGCAGTAGTTTACATTCGGTCTGTAAGTTTCATTGTCTTCACAGGAGATATAGGTAGGACCATGAGCATAAATTTAACTTATATCCAGGCACGAGCACCACAATTTAAATATTCACCCAATCAAAAAAAATTCACTTTAATAGCTCTCCTGCTCTCACACTTTTTAACATATAATATATTCCTACAAATTCCTACTGTCATACAAAAGGGACAGTTAGCAATAATTTTAAAAGGTCCTCACAGGCACATTGGGCTCTCACCAAAAGCACTTAATCACAACAATCTTCCCATTCCACAAAATCTCAGTCACATGAAACTACAGAGCTATCACAGGTTTTCAGATACACATCTATAAAAAAATAATCACCAAAATAATTATTGAAAAATTATCTTAATTAAAGCACTGTTAGGACAGCATACTTATTACCCCTTAAGTAAGCTGGTCATACACAGTTATCAATCAGTACCATTTTTAATAGCAATCTATTACCCACAGCTTTTACATTTATTACAACAAGTGCAACGGAAGATTATTTTTAGGGGATGAAGGGAGAACAACATGACATGTCCAAGATAAAAAGTAAGCAAAGCAGCCAGATTTCTTTATCTAAAATTCAAGTGAAATCCAAGCCCATACGAAGGAGAACAATTCATTCTAGAGCTTGGCTGCTATTTTATATAAATTTGGAAATTAATCAGAAGAAAAGAAATGGAATTGTTTCATCTGCTGCCCAAACTGTCCCCTTCACAGACAAAAAAAAAAAAAAAGAAGTCTGTTTCAAACAGGTGCAAACTACATTTTTCCTTCAATTATAAAGACAAAGCAAATGATTCTGAGGCCTAAATCCAAGATCTCTAGACCTGTAAAAATAATCCTTTTTCACTTAGAAAAGTGTCGGTAAAGTCAAAGAAATATGACTACTTGATTACATAGATATTTTTGAGGACTAAGCACTTAATTAGGTTTGGTTAGTATATGCTATTTTTAGAAGCAATGTTCAGTAGTATTTAAGAATAAAAAATATTATTTGACCTCCTTTTGTGGGTGAAAAGGTATTCCTATCTAATTGTATGATTATGCCAAATTATTAATCACAAAAACTAGCATATATGCTTTTATTGTACATGGGTGAATAAACATGCACACACCTTCCTTCTTCTCCTCATTACAAAAACAAACAGAAAAGAAATTAAAACATTAAAAAGTAGTTAACCCTTAACTTAGAAGTAATCATCACAGATGGTGGGCATACCCTGTCCCACCATTTGTTGGCCTCTAGTTTGGAAAAAAAGAAAAGACTGTGACACCAAGTATATCACATGAAATATATGGCAATGTACTCTTTCTACTAATCTTTATTGGTAATTTATAGCTACTGAACATTTGTAAATTTAACAGCCCATCAAAGCATTTGAGAGGACTCAGTCCTAAGTACTCATTAAGTGAAATTAAACATAACTTTCCATAAAGTACTATGCAACGTGAATGGGTGGGCAAGCCTGTGAGCAGCTACGACTATAATAATTTATAGTTTGTAATCCTGCCTTATTACTTCCAAAAACATAAAAAAGAGCACTTGGCAGCTACAAAAAATACTTAGTCCATGCTATAAATTACTCTGGCAGAAAAATCTTTTATGTCCCTGAAGGATGCACTAATTCTTCCCTCTCCAGTGGAAAAAGATAAGCTAAATACAGAAATACACCACCTCCCTTTATCTGCCGGATAGTATTCCCTGCATATTTTTCTCCCCAGCTATTTATGTTCCTCTCCACCAGCACAAGTCATAAATAAGGCCAGCAAGAATTCAGGTAAATGGCATGGAGTTATCCAGACCATACAGATATGCAATTCCCTAGAAACAGTCTATGCACTTTATTAAATATGTCCTTCCTCTAAGACACCTCTCTCTCTTTACAAAATCAAGCACTGAACAATGTTGTTGGACACAAAAAGAAAAAATATAAGGACCAAGAAAGGAAGAGAGGAAAACTATTTGTGTAAAAAGGTAACTATCCAAATGCACATCTTAGATTCAAGTTCCTGCGATAACTAGCGTAATTTTAAAAGCAGCCAAGAGGGCAACTGGCAGCTTTTGTAATTCAGCCTGCCTCTAGAAATATGTCTCAATTTTAATTTTTGTGACCTATGAAGCACACCAAAAACCAAACCAAACCAAACCAAAAAAAAAAAACAAAAAAACACAACACCAATGGAGCAACTTTTGATATCTAGATGTTTTGACATTTACATCTGAGAACAGATTTCATCGAAGAGTATGAGAGGTAGTATGTGAAAAATTCATAAAAGAGACCTGAAGCAACCTTAAGGATTAACATAAATAATTGTGCTTTGTATAACTATTGAACAGAGAGCAGAGCATTATTTAGAGGCCTCCACCTCCCGCACCATGAGCTGACTAACTGGGGGACTGGCAATGCCGGGTTAACTCCTGTCTCGGGTGCCAGCAGCGCACTCCCTGCAGTGATAGCGTGCAGAGGGCGAGCCCTGTGCTCACGGAAAGATTTGATGCTTGAGTGAGCCTGAGCCATCGAAATGGCAGTCAGGAGATGGAGACACCATCTTAGCAGACACCCTCATCCCCTCCTCATTCAGTGCGACTTAGGCACAGGCTTAGGCCCCCTGTGCAGGCCCCTCTGGGCACAGCGCCACAAGGTCCTGTATTCTGTGCCCCATTTTGCACGTTATGTGTAATTTTCTTGCATATTATCACTCCAGATAGACTGGAGCGAGCTGAGATGGGGGCCGTGGAGACCATCATGGCTGGAGCATGGGCCATGCAGAGGGAGGCCGAGGGAGTGGGACATGTCCGCCAGGAGCAGGGACAGCTCTGGGGGTGCCTGGCAGCCACCCCCACAGCGGGGGGGGTTAAGGGGAAGCTCTTTAATGAGGTGCACAGAGGGAGATGGGATGACGGTGATGAACTGGAACAGGAGAGGTTCTGACAGGACCCAGGGAGATGCTTTACCCCACAAGGACAGCCTGTCAGTGGCAGAAGTTGGGCAGAGAGGCTCTGGAGTCCCTCTCCATCTTTGGAGAGCTTCAAGCCCTGACTGGACAAAGTCCCAGACAACCTGGTCTGAGCTCAGAGCTAACCCTGCTGTGAGCACGTGTTGTGCTAGAGACCCCTGAAGTCCCTTCTGGCCTGAACGGTCCTGTGATCTGTGGTTTGACTGCCATACACTTGATGGAAACCTCATCAGCCATCTACCACTGGACTCTACCTCAGCTGGACCATCACCAGCCACCCCAAAGCACACATCTCCAACCAAGCCAAAAGCAGCAGATTTCACAACATTCTCAAGTGTTAACCCACTCATAAATATTGGCTACTATTTACAAAGTAATAAACATGATTAACAGTTTCATTTTGGATCAATAAGAAATGTAATTCTACAAGACAAGTTCACTGTAATGTGGTGTTTATTAACAGTTACAATGAAGTATTGAAGGATCAGAGCCACCTCCACAACGTAACAAGGAACACAGCTAGAAAGACTTGAGAAAACAGAGCCCCTCGTATCTCTTGAGAAGCAGAAAGGAGACTCTTTAATTTCATACCCTCACATATTTACAACTATTGAATATCTTACAAAAAATGTCCCAGAAAGAGAAGGCAATTCAAAAAGAAGAAACATAACCTTGGAGTGCTGAAATCCTGTGATGTAAATACACGATGTGTTAAGGAAACCACACATACTAGTAGTCCATAGCTGAAGATGCTTCATAGACTGATATAGCCCATTTTAAGAATATTTGAAGGAATACCCAACTTCTTAAATCACAGCTACTCATATTTGCTGACTCACTAAGGTGTATAACACACAACAGACTGTAACTGCACTTTGAGTTACCAAAGCAGGCTACACATCTGGATTTTTAAAATGCTGCACATGAGAACTTCCCGGACACAACCTTTAAAATTCAGCCTGCCATAACACACCTTGCTTTCCACTGTCATTACACCTCTGTAGCTGGGATATGAATTACTGTCAATGCTAAATCCTTCGTTCACCTAGAGGACTGCTGTTCTTTTTCTTTAACATACATGTTTTGAATAACAAACTAAAAGCTGAAACCAAAGAAGAACAGACCTTGATTCATGCCACAAAGACTGTTCTTCCTTCTTCTCTTCCAATGCCAAAGGTAGATTGAGTCTGGTTTTGGCACCAACATTCATGTACTTAGGGTACAGGAAGTGTCCGTAAAAATGTGAGTTTGTATAGCAATCACATGCACAGAAACATGAACATCTATAGACGTAACTATAAGCATACATATTGTGTGCATCTTTCTGAAAACACTTATTTCCTCATTCTCAAACACAGGATCACAGGAGACACCAAGAAAAGTTTTCAAAGTGCAAATTTGACAAAATCAAGTTGTTCAAAATGTTTTCTAATTGAAAAAAAAATGTGCTTCTTACTATCATATTCTTACAAGTCTTGGTTAATGCAGCACCAAGCAAAAAGGTTGTTTGAGGATTTTTCTTCGTCAGTGTCTAATTACTTTTCTCTGTTTTTTCCTCCTTAATGTTGTTGTGGCACAGGACTTTGCTACAGTCATTATTTTCAGCAGCACATAGGTTCCTTTCTTTATAGCTTATTAGGGTATTTTATAGCACTATCATCAAAGAAGCTGTAAGGATTTGTGTTGCTTCATTAAACGTTACAAGGCTGCCTTTTCTATATGAAATATCATTTTGTACTTTTTTGTCATTTTTATTGTCGTAATAATCTTCATAAGATTTCCTTTATTTGTTTCTTCTTTTCTTGCTGTTTGTTTGTTTGGCTTTTTTTTAGAAGAATTAATATAGGAAATATTAATGAGACAAGGTTATTAAAGAATAGGGATGAAATGATTTGGGATCTCTGCACTATTCTTAACAATGAATGGGGATGAAACATTCATTTTCTCTGCTTAGAAATAATAATAAAAGTTATTAGCCACTTTATCACCTGAAGAATTGTCACAGAGGGAACATTTAGCATGCAAATGCCAGCATTAGCACTACCTCTGTGTATGAAGGTAATATAAGCAGAGGTTTAGTTAAATAGTGTGCGGTCACTTACAACGTGCACACAAAAAAAGCGTGTTACTTAGTATTAAAGCACATTAGTAGTTCAAGTGCATTAAAACACTGCATTTGTGTCACGATCTCCAGACATGAATCTATTTCTATTGAAATAAAAATGCAGTGCACAAGTGTTTTGTTACTTCAGCCATGTACCCCATGTATCCCGTGTCGCAATATGTCCCTTGCAGTTACACCAGAGGTGTTTATACAAGCTGCAGCCCTTGTTTTCACGAGTGGAGAAAGTCCTGCTCATAAGCACTGCTCACTGCCAGTTGCACAAGAGGTCTACTTGCAGCTACATCACATGGCTGAACACTAGTTTTTCTCAAAGACAAATACTGCTACAAAAAAATTCAATGTATCTAGAGGCCAATAATACAAATCACAATAACTTCCTGAGTTTATTACTCTGACCATCTCAGTTGTTTCTGTAGTGAAATAGGAAGGGAAAAAAAATAAAAGAAAAACTAAAAAAAAAAAAAGGAAACATTTCCACTTTTTATCCTGATGGTAACAACCAAGAAATGCTGGATATTTTGGCGATTAGGACATTCATCTAGAAGAACTAGCAACAAAGGAATTGCTGCTGCTCCAAAATAATTTAGTACTAAACTTTTAGAGACTTTATTAGATACACACCAAAGCCCGAAACAACAATCATTATTGTTTAATGAAAAGATTATTTCTTTTCATATTGGAGAGGCAATCACTCCCACTCTGTCATATCATGGTGTGAGGTGCATTACCGTACAAGACATATCTATAGTATGCGGAGAGATAGAAAAATAAAACCGCAGGCTTTAAAAAAAAAGAAAAAAAACAAGGGGAGGGAAGGACAGTAATGAATTTTTGTAATGAGCTCATATTTGTAAGTCACATACTTTCTTTAGAGAATATTTCAATATTTATATCAGAAAAGAAATATTAAATTGCTTTCTATACTAGCAGAAGCTTCTGGAAATATTGTTGTATTTTTAAATAATTAGTTGTATTCTGTATTGTACTAATTCCCATCCAAGATGGCCAGAATATTACAAAAGTTCGCTCCAAAATATGGCAGACTTTGGATTATTTTTTTGTGGGGGAGATTCCTGCGTATGACGAAATGGCGAGCACTTCTGGAGCTCCGTACCCCGAACAGCATACCCCCGGTTAGGCCATTCTCTGCACTAGAATTACCACCAGGGCATGATGACCCTTTTGCCACCCACTGATACTAGCCGTCACTCCATCCAAAACCATGCAGAATTTGCCAGTAACTACCCCTTTTCCAGGAGCACCGACTTCTAATTCCTCTGAAAGCTTCGAGAAAGCATTCCGTGGCAAACTCCTGGAGCCCTCCAGGCCTCGCTAGGCAGGCGGCTGGGCTGACGGACCCTCTTCCCCCCGCCGCCAGGTCTCGACCTACCCCCTGCCCTCTCCCGGGCGGCACGGCACAGCCCGGCCGGCTGCGCCAGCTGGGGCTGCCTCGCTCGACTTTCGCATCGCATTACTTCCGCTTTTCTAACTTTTCCACTACTGAGCACCATCAATTATGCACTAGAATAACAGAGGCTTGGCTCAGCAATGTAACATAAAGGCCGATTATGAGTGTAAATAATTTAAACACCTGCGTGCCATGTTTCTTTTAGCAGTGATACGCGGCTGGCGGATGCGGTGCACTCACAGGGAAGGCTCAGCTTTTTAATGTACCGACAACTCTCCTACTCAGACGATGGGGAGGGCATGCTGCAATGCTCCTGTTGGTGTGGCGATGGAGAGGGTTAAAAAAGAGCTACTTACCTGGAAAAAGGAAACACTGCAAGCCACACATGCAAGAAGATGCAAGTTTCAAAGTCTGTGGTGCAGGGAAGTTGGCAAATTCTGTTCATATCTTGGGTACACGGACTCCTTCACCTCTAACTCATTTAAAGGAAAGGGTAAAGATGGGTTTTCAGGCAGAGAATGTAATGCTAAAGTTATAAAAAGCAGCCATGAAACAACCTTAGGCTACTTAAGAGTGGAAGAAAAACCTGCCTATTTCAGGGACTGCATAGTAGATTTTGTACTATCACCTACAAAAAGTCCAATTTTCTCTGATGGGCCGTTCAGTACGTTTGTGCTGCCACTTAGACACTGATACCCGATTTTCCAACTTCTGTTCCAGAGAGCTTCATTTTGTTCCTCGATGCGACTCAGAACGACCTCACAAGCAGCTGAAGATCAAGCACCTGATACCTCCTCCAAAACGCATAAGTAAAGCTCAAACCGGGGCCTTGCTCAGACAAGAACAACTACAGAACAAATCTGAAATATCTGGATTAGTTTAAGTATGCTCCACATTTTCTATAACATCGTTTGCGTGATTCAGCATTTCTGTCATCAGTCTTCACAGTAATAAGATGTGGGACAGCTCTAGCACATGCTATTTTAAAACAACCAGGGGACCTTTAAAATAACCTGTAGTTGAGAGAGATGGCTTTAAATTACATTTTTTGTTTGCTTTGAAAATCCACTAGTAATGTGACATTGTAATATGGAATACATGGAATGTTTCCACTTGGAAAACATAGTCCACACTCCAGTTAAATGAGTTTTGAACAAAAAGCACGCATACAATAACACAGTGCATAGTTTCACATCTGAGATGGGGGTCATGCAACACAGAAATACTCAAAAATACAAAGGGTGGGGATGGCTATGGGGACAGAATTAAGAAATAAGAAACTAGTACATGTACAACTGAAATACACAATCTTTCAAAGTGAGGTTTCAAAGCTGTACTGGGATTTGACCATGTCAATTGAAAGAAAAGGGTGAAGGGGGGCACCGAGTGTTGTTGCTTAAAACAGCAAACCTTAATAGCATCCATATGATTTAGCAAATCAATGTGGCCAAAGTCAATAAATAATCATGCAGTTATTTTCTGAAACAATTTCATTACTTGCTTTGAGCTAACCATTGGTAATTGAGGAAAAGTGTTTTCATATTTCCTCCTGTTAGATGCATCTTTGCTAGGTTCCCTTCAAATAAAGAAGAGAATTTGCACCTTTACTGTTGTATGAATATTTCAAAGCTACTTCTTTGGAAGGTTACTAGGTTCTTACTGCATATTTTTTTGCAGTATTGATCGACTGTGAATAGCCTTGCTTAACTCCTTGTGCATCGTTTTCTCCTAGGGCCAGCACATTTATTTATAACAGACTGCAAGGGCGCACCAGACTGCAGGAGCGCCACTGAGCTCCTCTGTGGTGAAGAGTGCATGCGTGAAATTGTTGCTGTACCACTGTCAGGCAACTTGGAAATCCCCTTCATCAAAAAATGTGCAAATGAAACCAAGTATAATGCTTATTTATTTATTTTTTACCCAGGAGTTTTATTTTATGCTGACTAGTACACAGCAAACAGTCCTCACACAGCAGTTCTCTGCAGCCAAGCATTTTATGTGCCATAATGAGGGGCATTTTAGAGACATAGTAATTACCATGGATTTTAGGGTTTAGGCAGCTGACAGCCTCATAGTGAGAGACTTCCCTACACTTAAGACAAAGTTTCTCATTAAGTAATATAGATACATTTCAGTTCAGTTCCACACAGGCAGACTGACAGATAAGGCCAAACTTGTAAAACCAGCCATCCATGCAATGAAAAGTCTCAGCAGTGAGCCAAAGTGTAAGGTAATTTTAATCAAGAAGGATTGCCACAGACAACATCTCTCTATAGGACAATTACCATTTGCGTAGTATTATACACTATTAAGAGCATTACTCAACACTATGGAAATCCTTCCCGGACCATCTCCCTGTGCATGTAATGACAGTATGCTATTATGTAAGCATGTACACGAAGTATACTTATTTACAAAAAAAAAAAAAAAAAAGAGAGAAATAAAGATGGATGATATACTCGACCCTCTAAATTTTAACCACCCCCTGGTATCCCAAACTATTTTATTTTCTCAAGTGGACTCCACCATTTATTGCCCTTCTTTCCAACTGCAATTAGGATGTTCTATTGATGAAAATGAGAGTAGTACATCCACACCCTCTCATTAGCAGGAGCACGTCTTGCAGGCTCCAGAGTTTCAGGAATGCTAGACTGAAAGAGTTCCTTATAATTAGTGATGTTTACTGCGTTTATGAAATAGTTTAAGTAGCCACAGTCAATGGAAGGATTAACAAATATATTTGGTCCAGAGATGCTAACAAAAATACTTAAAAGTGGTCATTCAAAACCATGTGGGTGGAATGTCCTTACATACAGGAGGGAAACACCACCATCAACCATGAACAAATCTCCAAAATTCAAGAATCTATAGATGCCTCAGCCTCAATCCACCCCCCCTTTCCATGTGCGTGCGAAAGTTTGCATGCCCTACTCATCTGTGAGATCGCAAACAGCCTTTAATATTTCATTCAGCCCAAAGCACAGAGCGTGCTCAAATTCAATACAAGGAAATGCTTTATCTCTTCCTTCACAGACTAATAATCCGACAAAACCAGAAGCACCAGGGAGTCATGGCAAGTTGTGAGGAAATGACGTGCAGACACTTCTGAACACTTTTATTCCTGTTTACTGTTTGGGACACTTGGAGTGAATAAACACCAATTAAGAGCCTTTTCTTCACCGGTGCATAAAACCATACCCAATATCCAGGGCCCAGAGCAGTTATCAGAGAACTTTTACTCCCCTCTAGCTTCATACATGTCGTTAAAAAATATTTTCCTATTTTTTTTTCATGAGGAAATAGATTTAATTCATAAAATGGGAAAAACACTGCTAATCTAGCAAATCCACCCTAACCTCCAAATGGGGCACTATACCCACGGAACAGTTTGAAAAAGACTGCTGCTTTAAATGCCGAATTTTACCATATTTTCAAGATTGCCTTAATTTTCCCACATACTGAGACTAACGCTATCATCTTGTTTCACTAAAGGTCATGTAGTCCTGGAAGTATCAGTCATTTACAGTGTATCAGATTATGTTGTGGGACAGCACTTTGAACAGCATGGTCTGGAGGTGCTCACGGAGACATTTAGATAGCAACACCCTTCTCCACTAACAAAAGTCTAAAAACACAGACTTCTTTAAAGATGCTGGGCAGAAGTCAAGAATTTTAGAAATTCTGAAGTGAAATTATGCCATATTTTATCACTTACAAAATGTGAGTGAACAACAGTTGAAGGAAATACATATTAAGAAAATAACTTACGTTTGAATATTAAGCTACTACTTCCACTAGGAGGTTCAAAATTGCTGTTTAAATTTATAAATAGTACCTACAGATTACAGTAATGGCCTATCAGCCACCTTTTATCTGTCTTTATTTCATCTAGCTAATGTAAGCCTGTTGAAAGTATTTGCACAGTGATTTCTGCAACTATTCAGGAGTACAAAACACACAGAGGGTTGGCCAATGTTGTTTTTAAATGCAAGGAAAACTATTTTTTTTTTTTTGTATCTGCCTTAATGATATTTGGACCAATAATTATTTCATGGCATACATTACTAACTAGGACAAAATGAATAAATTCTAATTAAAGGTTGTACCTCTTTTAAAACAAAAACGGGGGAGAATCCATTCAGGCTATAGGAGCCCTTAGCTAAATGCCCATGACATTTAGAATGACAAGCACTATAATGCTGCTCCGTGACTCCATCAGGCTTCTAGACCTGGCAGCACTAGACACTGTCAGGTAAATTACCGCGCATACACTGTCTGCTGACACTGGAAGAAAAAAAATGTGAAAAGACTAAAATCAGACACGTCATGCTGCAAAATGGAGGAATGGAGTAAGAATATTCCAGCATTATATCTTTGTATATGTTACAAACAGGTCTTCAATATGTCATCTGTTTTTCAAGTCCTGTCTTTGTATCTGTCTCTAGCATTCTTTGCTATCAAAAAAGAATCCTGATGAAAAACAATGAGGGAGAAATTCATCTCTTAATGGCATTAAAAATTTGTCCTATTCTATCATTGGAAGAAAAAAGGCCAAAAAAAAAAAAAAAAAAACCAAACTGGCAAAACACTGAACATTGAGAAAGAATCTAGATGTCAAACAGGGTCTGACAAATCATTACATACATAGGTCCTAAATGGGAAATATTGTGTAGGAGCTTAAAAATTTTATTTTGATCACTATTTGGACATTGCAGCAATGTTCACAGATAAGGAGATGAACACAGCACTAACCTACAGACCAGAAATCATTCTGAAAATGCACCACTCCTGACATGTCACACCTATCAGAAACCAGAAATACCTTGAAATGATCCAACATGATAATCAAAACCAAGAGCTCATCATGCAACTTTAATGTTACATTTACGCATACAAATACCATTACTAGTACTCTGAATAGTACTGTACATCCTATCTGAAGTTTTAGCCTGATTTGTGGCAACATTGTTAATCCAGTCTTATAGCCACCCAATTCTAGGACAATCAGTGAGTTACACTGATGCACCGGAAGACATAATTTCTATTATGTGTAACATTATGAATGTATCTATTATCAAAATAAAAGCCACATTCCAGCATGAAACTACACATCCTGCACCCCACAGCTGAAATGCAGCAGTACATATGTTGGATGTCCTTAGAAGTGTCACACCATATAGCTGGCTGTCTGAAGCACCGTTTATATATACAAATGTAATCAGCAGCTGAAGTTTTTCAACCTTGTCCAAATTGAACAGATGACTCAAGTTTCAATGCTAAATAATTTTTTCTACCTTATGATGCTCTACTTCATGCAAGTTGAATTTGAGGACTCAAAAGATAATATATAAGATACTATTATTCTTTAAAACTGGGCAAATTTCACTCACCTTACCAACTTCAATCATTATCCCAACCATTTCAAAGTCTACTTATCAAAGTATAGCACAAAGTATAGAACTTGTTTCAATACCTGCTACGCTTAGAAGCTGCTGCAAGGTTTGCCCTGTCTGGCTCACCAGGCCATTGTTATCAGAGTTGTTAACATGTCAGCAATCTGCTTCCATTACTAAAGTTAAGTCCTTTATGATTTATGAAAGTTTTATTTAGTTCTTCATTATTTTGTTATCCTAGTAACACCTAAGTGCAGGGAGGAAAAATACTCTGATGGGACCGCAGGAGAGAAACAAAGCTGATCATTCCGTTTCATAATGGGAGTACATTCAAACAATCATCCTTATCAGTTTGAAAGGGCCTAATGAAACATCATCTCCAGGTGAACTGTCTGCCTGTATTACTATTTCCGTTACAAATGATTTCTTAACCACAGAGATCTCCCTCAACACAGCTACTTCAACAAAACAACTACAGGCATGAGAAGTCTGAATATTCAGAGCAAGGAGAAACAGTTCGGTAATGTTTAAAGTAGGAGGACCTATCTCCATGCCCTAGCCATCTCCAGACCTTCTAGAGTAAGAAATTATCATCTCGCTTTCCTTTGGTGTAATTCTTTGAAATCAACTATTTCTGAAGCAGAGCTGTTTACATTTGCATTACATCAGCATGCAAAATTCTACCACCAATTCATTATTATTATTTTTCTATGAGAGCAATCAAGTGATCTTTTTTTAAACTTTGGAGTTTCAGCCTTTCCACAAATTAACTTGCTACAGCTTACTGGGGTATGGGAGAAGAAACCTTACAATCAATAACTACAGAATTAGTCCCATTCATCCAAACTATTCAGCCATAAGACAGTCCAGATGTATGCTTTTTATTTAAGGCAATTTCTCTCTTTTATGACATGATGCATTTTATTTTCTTATTAAATATGATTTAAAAGAATGAACTATTCATTGTTGAAGTCAAAAGCAAATGGGCAGCAATTGAGCTCTGTATCACAAATATTAACTTTAATCTGAAGAGGCACAAATGGGTTTTTCTGCCATCAGGGGGTCCAAGGATTAAAAAATTAATGTCTGTCCATCCAGACAGAGAACAGCTGTTCAGCTAATAAGCCACATTTCCCACTCTTTGCACAGGACCGCAAGACCAAAAAGCCCTGTCTGTACTAAAATGAGCTTTGCAAGCGCATAAGTCACTCAGGAGTGCTTCCTGCAAAAACAACTCTAAACTTTCTCCCCTAAACCCAGCACTTCCCTTTATTTCAGTGGCTAAAATCTCATCTATGGAAGAAGTCTTTTCTGAAGTCCACCACTTCGTTTCCAAATGCTTCATCTAGAGACCATGCCATATGGCAGGTAAAAGCAAACCTAAATGCATAATTCCTCCTGGCTAAACGTTTTCCCAGTGTTAATCAGCTGTATTTTCCAGATTTCCCAGGCATCCACAGCTACCAGTCAGTTCTGACTGCAATTTTCGTCCTCTGCTCCCAGTACTAAAGTAAGAGGCCTCGTTCTAGCCCTTTGCAGGTTATTTCTTCCTGTGGGGGCCGCTAAGAAATACTCCTCATAATCAGGGGTATTGTGTTTTTAAATTACAAAGTGCAGCTGCCTTACAGCAGAGCGGGATATGTAACCTCAAATTGCAGTTCTTAAGAGGTCACAGTTTAAATCCAGTTATGCATAGGAGGATGAGCAAACTTAGCTTTGATTAGCTGCTAAGTGGTAGAACACCCTTATTCCCTTCCTTTTCTCCCTCTCCCCACTCCTCATCCTAACCAAAGACAAGAGAGAAAAAAAAAAAAAAAAAAAAAACCTCTCTTTGCTCCAGTGATCTGTTGTTTGGGGAATGCTATCTGCCCGTGCGCAGCCCCTTGGCCATCTGGGCCATGAAGGGCCCTCAATCCCAGCCCTGAATGGTAATTGTCTCAGAGAGCAACCTCACAGGCATTTCAGGCAGTGGGGCTTATTAAAATCCTGAAGGGCAGTAATCCCTGAATGCCACTAAAAAGGTCTCCAGCTGCTACCGTTTATGAAGTGGGCTTGACAAGAGAGAGAAAAGGAGAGGGAGCTGGGGGGAGGAAGAAGAAGAATTTAGAAGAGGCAAGTTATCCAAACAGGGACCCCATCTGAAGAGTCATGTTTTACCAGCTCAGTCCTTCTTGCCTCGGTCCCCAAAGGTGTCTCCACCTCAGCCCTTCCTCAACTCTTTCTTTTACGTCTACATTGTCCTGAAGGGCTGGGGTAGGGGGGCACACCTCATGAACGTATGAAGGTCTAAAATTAGGCAGGAAGGCAAAAGGAGGACGGCAGCTGAGGGAGGCAGAGGCAGAACGAAGGTCTGGTACGAAGAAAATTCCTAGATGTGAAAGCATTCAAAACCAGTTTTCTCCGTAAGCGCACGTCTCTCCCCCTGTAATTCTGAAAAGGTCTTTTCATCTCATTAGGTTAAGCTGATTAATAAAAATTCAGCAGTTTGCCCACTGCTTCTTCAGAAGTGGTGAAGCAAGTTGAAAGATGCAGAGGAAGGTTTTTGTGTCGGAGACAATAAATGGGATGACTTCTTAAATCCTTCGTTGTCATCCTCCATTAGAGATAAATAGACACCTTTGCTCAAATTCTTCATACAAACACTACATTGCTACACTTCTTTATTTTCTATTAACCTTCATGAAAAGCTTTAACCCTTCCAAAGTGCAGGCATTTTTGTGTGTGTGTTTTATAATTCACCAAGTAAGTGAAAGCTTTCTCTCATTTTGGCAATTATTTAGACAAGCTGTTGAAAAGGCATTATTGAACACCTATGTGAAAAAAGAAGACTGAAAAGTGAAGAATATAAGCTGGTCAACTGCTGTATCTTAGTACAAAAATGCACTCAAAACTGAGGTTGAATGTGTAATTTGTGTATCTTCAGAAACGGCAATACCTTACAAATTTTTCAATTTGTTTTCAAGATATTCTAGAGGCAAGAATTTAAAAATTCCACATTAATAAAATCATAAGCCATTACATGTATTTTTTTTTTAAATACTGTGAATATGAGTTGATCATCTAAGGCCCTAAAGATAAAATGATATATCTGGTTTCTAGCTGGAAATTATATGTTTTGTATTTTGAGGAACTGCATTTACAAACCCATTTCTGAAATAAGAATGCTTTTTTTTTCAATATGTCACAAGTTGACTGCTCAAATAAAAGACCAGGTTGAAAACTCAGATCACTTCTACTGGTTTCCTGACAATTCATGACAGAGCCTGCTATGAGCTATAACTTTCTTAAAACTATTTAAAGCACAAATGTCACAATATCTTAATTAATACCAGCCCTCCATCATCTCACTCTTTTCTAAAACACCTCAACATACCTGTACTTTAGAGAAGCGCCTGATCAGACAGGCACTTACATGGCATGTTCGAAGTATTTTTACAGATATTAGTTTAGAATTTCAGGACTTTTTTTTTCTTTTTTTTTTTTTCCAGAAAATATGACCAATAGCAGTAACTCTAATATAAATATAAATATATTAAATATAAATATAAACATGTATTTATATATAAACGTATGAGTTTAATATATAAACATATGAGTTTGTATCATTTTCCTTATTCTCCATTAAGGCAGAATGCTCAACTGGGTATCACGTTATCTGCTGAAACTTCCAGAGTTCACTGTAAGATGTGCCAATTCTGATATTCCACAAGACAGAATTATTACTGCTTTTAGGAAGGATCCTTGTGTCAAACCAGTGATTATTCTACTCTTGGTGTTTGCTTTCTAAGAATGATTTGGACTGGTATATAACATCCACAGAGATTAAATGAGCATTTTCATATTCTGTTTACAAAAATGACAGAAAACTATGTTGTTCTGAACTTTTCGCTCAGATAAGAGACTACAGGCTATAATGGATCTTCAAGGCTGGGTTTATGCTGTGTTATGCCCTATTCAGTACAGTAGTACTATGCATTGGCATAATTAATTATGGTAAAGAAAATATCAATGCATGCTTGTGGACTCTATATTATAAAGAGGTAAATTTTAATCCTTAAGAAGGTATTTTTATCAATGCATCCTGAATTTTCCTGACTGTAAAATTTCAATTACAGTATTAAAATTGATATGTTAGATGAGCAATAAGGAAGTAAGGCATACACACAAATGACAAAATATAGAAAAATAGAAGAAAAGTGGTCTAGACAGAATACTCTGGTAAGAACTGCTTCTATTCCATTGCTATAAGTCACAACTGTTTTTTTTTTTAATAGAAATATAAAATACACATACAGGATATATATGTATGTCCTCAGTGTGGGTAAAAGCAGCAATTCGAGTAACATTCCCAAGAATAATTTAAACATATAATACACCTGTATATTGTCCTGAATTTTATGTCCTAAATTATTCCCTCTTTACAAGTAACATATAGCAATGAAAACCAGTATCAGGCTGCCAAGACACAAAATTATGTTGTCCAATTACAGTACCATTGTTTGCATGTGCTTCTGACTAATCAAGCCAAGTTGAGTTTAGTTCTGCTAAACCTCTGCTTTTACATTTCTCTTTAGCTACAAATGAACAAAAAAGAGTAAGTCAATGCAGAATCTGGTTAATAGGCAAATATAAAAGAACTTAAAATTCAACTCCCTTCTGAATTCAAAACACAAAAGCAAACCCACATGAACTGTGTCCGTAGGAGGTTGGGTATGTCCCTGATTAATCCACCTACAGCACTGGACTGGCTGCGCGTAAGACCCGTGCTCTAGAACAGCTCTTTACCATGCTTTGTGATTTGAGTTAATTCATTGAAAGGCCACGCTGCCACAGAAAATGGGCTGTACCTATCAAACCAGGAAACTGATTACAGTGAACCTGAGCTGAAAATCAGTACCCGCACACAAGATGAGGGGTTTTCTTCCCTTTGTTCTCAAGCAGGTCTTTTCGATGTAAATGGTTGGCAGTGCACTAGGCAATGTAACTCTATGCTGGTGCCTGCCTCTGCATACATTACTTCAGTCTTCATGGAGACATGCCTAGCAGGTCTTCAAATGCTTCTATTTCATTCTTTGTGGACTCCTACTCAAAAATAAAACTCTCTTCTTGGAGAAATTCAACTCCTCCCAGCCCTTAGAATGTTTTAAATTCTTTTAAGTTCTTTCAGGAAAACAGTGGTAGAATTAGATTTAAAAAATAAATAAATCCAAAGATTGGAATAAGCCCTTTTGATTTCATGATAATATCTGCCCATCATAAGATCTTAAGGAAAGGTATAAGATATAAGGAAAGATATATTTAGAACTTCTAAGACAAAGAGTGGACATACTTGGGTACGGAGGAGGGTATTTTGCATTAATATGGTTATCATACTCATTTGAAATTCTGATAAATGTTCACATAATAACAGAGTCAGAAAAGTTTGAAAAAAACAGATGTGACTTAGTGCACAGTGGTAACCAACAACTACCTGTTTTCCAAACTGGCTTCTGCTAAAATGGGAAAACAGCTGGTTAGCATGTTACTGTACAAAATAAAGTTGTATTATGGAGCTGTCTGGCAAACACAGCATTATCAACAGAGACAATATACATAAAAACATATTTCTACCATAACTTACAAGCTTTCCAAAAAACTCACGGTTACAGTTGGAGTATCAGCTACACTAGTAAAGGAATAAAAATTTTGGTTCTTTAGTATGGGACTGAAGAAAAAGAACACAAATTCATTACAATTTTGATTGGCCATTCTTTTTCCATAAAGGCCAGTCAATCCACAGGTGAATGTCATTCAGAACAGTTAATTTGGCAAGTACAAAGAAACAACTCTATACTAAAGTTCAAAAGTAGAAGACGGATAAAGCAAAACAATGACATACTTTGTATGACCATATGCTGTTTTCCAATCTGAACAACAACCCTTACAAAGTGCAGGGATTTTAAGTTACCACATATACACATGCGTACAGACTAACACAAATCTTAGGTTTTTGTAACAGAGGAGTGTTCCAATCGTTGCAGAAGCTGTAACTCTGAATTTTCCTGTCTGTAAAATATCAATCATGTTATTAAAATTGTTGTGTTAGGTGAGGAAGGCGGGAGAGAGGCATACACAGAAATCAGAAGAATATTAAAAAAGAAAACTGGACTATACAAGAGTCTGGTTACTTGTTTTGTTATACTGGCTTCATTGAAAGTCACTTTGCATTTGATCCACACAAAATTATTTCTAATGATGTTTAACTTTTGCAGGTTGTTTGTTTGTGATGCAGTGGTTTTCAGTAAATATATCTTCCAGCTGTTGGTTTAAACTTCAAGACAGAAAAAAACATAAGTAATGGGTAAAATTAGACAACTAGCAAGATGTAAACTACTAGTTCAAAGGAAAATACATTTACCGCAGAAAAAGAGTCATAAACCTTCTTCTGTATCACAATTACCATGCCTCAGCTACACGTTTCTATCTTCAGAACATATAAAGGAACTTGAACAGGATCTCATGATCAATATACAATATTTACATAGAGTCTTCTTCTCACAAGGAAAAAAAAAATGTTTGGGGAAAGAAATTCCTACTTACATCTAACATATTCTATATTCCTGACTATTCTCCATACCAAATAGGCTGATCTCTAGTGAAATGACAATCCTGGTTAACTAAAATAAAACTGAATCAGATTCCTCCACAGCAATTTATAATAAATAATATGTTACCTACTTACTTACAAAAGTCTGTTTTTCTGGCTTTGAAATAGTACTGCCCTCTATAAGCTTGGAAAACAATGCTTTTGCTAGCTGTAAGGCACTGTACTTGAAGGTTCATATCGTCAGCATATTAATATTTTGAGCAATTCCCACCCCTGTTTTAACTTCTCCGACCCCATCCTTGAAGATGGGGTTTCTTCCTGCTGTAGTGCTGCTAGAAGGTGCAAGCAAAGCACTGTGCAAACTCATTCTTACGAACGCGGTGTCAAGCACTTCTCCTACCTAGACAAAGGGCAAGTGCAGTTACAAGACAATCCAATTCCCGTCTGAGGTGAGTAAACAGAATTTGCTTTTATACAGCTCCTTTCATATTCAAAATATCACAATATGCTCTACAATAATGAGATAGATACACTGTCATTTCCCTAATCTTAAACACAGAGGGCAAGGCTTTGTCTCGCGAGTAGGAAGAAAAGGAGGTCATGGGTCCTTTGAAGTTTCCTTACATCATCCAGACTGAAGGACAGGAGGGAATGGAGAAGTAACTGAGACAAAACAGAGATGAGGACAGCTGACCAGTGTGAAATGTGCAAGACATCTCTTTCATAAATTCAAGAAACACCTATCTAGAAGCAAAAATGAACCAGCATGGAAGATTTTTTTTTTTTTAAGACTGGCAGCAGGCACAATGTTGAATATATATTTCTTTGAAGGCTCTTCTTGGGCGGGAAGGGAGGGGGGAACTAGGAAGCCTGGTGAGATGAATTTCACTTTCATCACAGCAAGTCAGAGATCTATATACATAGAGAGACTCAGTTCAGGTGAATGTAATGTGGTAGGCTGTATTACCCACCCAGCCAACACAGCTACTCATGCTATACAGAACCAAAATAACCTTGGGAAACGAAAATTTGAAAGGAACTTAGGAAACAGCACTCCTAAGTAAAACAGAAAGGTGACAGGAGGATCCTAACAGATGAGACAGCTCCCCATCTTGCCTTTGACCAGGGGTCCATCACCCATCCGGTGCAGAAGCTTCTCCAATGAGGATGGACTGGCCAAGGGAAGTACAACAATCTGCAGTCTACTTTTTACTGCCAAACTATGCTCACAAATGAATTAATAAACAGTGGTTAATTAAACTTCATCCTCTGCATCTTGCCTTTCTTCTGCACAGCCAAGACTATAGCTAGATGGAACAGAACAGCAGCGGTTAAACTCTCCAAAAAACTTTATCTATCGCTGCTCTGATTAGAGCCTGAAACACCAGGGGAGAGAGACCTGCCCAAGAATCCACCTTCATCATGCAGCTGTTCATGAAGTATCGCAGAACCTTTACCAGGAACCATCCCCAGAAGGAAAACACCGGTACTCCTTCTCTCAGCCTTTCCCACATCATGCCTAAATAACGCCAAGGATATCAGCTACGTGCATCTAGCACCCCTCACAGACAAAGGGTGGATGCTGTGAGTCACTCCACTTCAGCAAAGTTTTCTGCAACCCACAGCAAGTTCTTGCCCCTTTTTTGTTGGAGGTTTCCCTGTCCTCTGCAACGAGCAGTTAAGAGTTCAGTTGTGTTCACTGTTTAATTTCCCCCACTGCCTTTCTTCTTCTCCTAACACATGCATACTTTAGCCTTGGCTATGGAGTGCTGACTGAGGAGGAACAATAGGAGCCTTTCAAGTCTTCAGAGCAAGGCTCGGCTCAGAGACCCGGTCAATATTTGCTGCAGTTTGGAGCCACTCTTTTACGGGTCCTTCCAAGCAGAGCTCACTAGTCAGGAACCCCGAGGCATTACCCGATTTTATTCTAACAAGGAAAAAATAAGGAGGTGAACAGATGACAATCAAAACCACTTTTTCATGGAAATAATCGTTGCCACAAAACAGAAAGAAAAATGGAAATGGGAAGGGGGCAGAAAAGTTATAGAGGACACTGAACACAACTGAGGTTTGAAGAGTAATTAGCTGTTAACAATTAGGAAAGTCATTTTTCTCCTACAGCTGATTAGCAAAGATTGAAAACCACATATCACACAGCTACTACATGCAAATCCACTTAAGACAACCCAAGCAAACGAAGTATGCGAGGACAGTCATCTCATCAACTATCTAAAGGTCCTGTTCTTCTCTTTGCAACACGTAGATCACAGTGTGACCACACATGGACTACAGCAATGCACCGTTTTGCACAGATGGATGCAACATTCTGATGTTTAAAAACCGCAAGTGAAAAACACACTTGCAAGTTACCGAGAGAACAAATACAGAAAAAAGGGCTAAGAATTGACATTTTTCATATTAAGGACCTAAGTCACAGGCAAGACATAATTACTAGACAAAAGAAGGAGTGACTTAGCACATAATGGAAGTACACTTATTTAAAAACATTTAATTGTTTTTCTAAGTACAATCTCAGGATAACCTTTTTTTGGGGGGGGGCGGGGGGGGCTAATGGCTCTTCTGTACAAGTATTCAGCTTCTTCCAGAAGCTTCCATAATTACAACAAAAACAACAAAAACAAATGTCCTGATGGAAAACTGAGGTTGTCATTTGTAGAATCTCGCCCCTTCTTCCGCTTCTTCCCCATCATCATCCACATTAAACACACACACACACACAAACATGTTTCTGAAAGTGAAAAACAGACAGATTGGCAATCATCATTTACCTGTTCAAATTGAAAGGCAGCTGTATGATTTTTCCTTTAGAATGGCTGGACTCTTGTCCGAACATGCTTTCCCATGTTAGACTCCAGAAAGTTTTGAGTCAGAGCCTGACAAGCCACTGCTTAAACAGGAAAAATTACAACTTTAGCTTCAGTGATGTCAGGATCTTTTGAAAAACACAGTTTATGTCAGCCCTGGGGTTAAAGGTCATGCAACAGCAGAACAGATGCACCTTCCTACCTCCCATCTTCTCTTTTTCAATGCACGGAGGTTTGATTGTTTGAGTTGCTTTATTTGATATCATTGCATTATTGTCACAGCATTTGTTTGATTTTTGGAATTTGGTAACAGCAGATGGGGTTCCCGACTGCTTTCCATTCTGCCTTCTCATTTTAAGAGAATGCAGGAATGCTTATAAGCACCAAAAAATAGGTAGAAAGAACCAGTGCAGTTAAGGAAAGACACAAACACATCTGCAGCTGAGGTTACGCTCCTGAGCAACTTCAAAATGCTTGTTTGCAAAACAGAGTTCAAAAGAATAGAGGCTTCCCAGTCCTAAGGAAATGACTACAGCCTCCCCTATAGCAAAATCAGTCTGTAGCAAATTTCTCTTAACTACTTTTCATGTTACATTCTCCTAACTCTATATCAGGGTGAGAATTTTAATCAATATATGCCTAAATAAACTGTAATATACACAAAACAAATAGATAACTATGCCCGGAACAACAGCTAAGATGGAATCAAAGTTCTGAAGAGGAAAAGACATTCAGTAAATGACAATGGAAATAAAAAGTAAAATGGACTTTGCAAAAGTCTAAATGAAAATAAATGAAAAATCTCTTTGCAGAGATTGTCTCTTTAAAATTTAATTATGTTCCATTTTCAAAAATTGTTTAATATTACTAAAAATGCCTTTAAAACTTGGAGAGGAATGAAAAAGAACGAGGCACTGTGAAGTACTGTCCACTTAACAGTTGATACTTACTTTGTTCTCTTCTATTGCTGCCTAAACCTCAAAAATAAAAAATTACGATATCCCCAATGATTCAGTAAACTCAATGGAAATTTCACGCAAATACAGCACAGCATCTGGTCACAATATGTTAACACGCTATTTCTTTTACTCCAATAAATAAATTCTACAGCATACTACTTACAGCCTATTTGCAACCACTTACTGTGGAATACCGCAGAAAAAGGTAATTAGTAATCCTGTGTTATCACAAATCAAGATATTCTGTATTGCTGAGGTATCTTCTCAATTGACAGGCCATATTTGTGTAAACATTGTTATTGCTTCTGATATATTATTTAAGTAGCAGTATTCCTGCAGTGATACGGACCAATAGGTAGGTAGGGCAGGGAAGATTCTCTCTCAGATCTATGAATTTATCCTAAAAATAAATAAACCAAATTTTATTTATATTCCTTCTCTAAGGTGGGAATGTTTCTCAGACCACGACTGTTGCAAGTACTATCCCTAACAACAACCACAGGAAACAGTACTGATCTCCAGCACATTTCACTGAGAGCCACAGAACTTTTTTACCCAGGTACCTCACCGTACCCTGGGGACACTACAAATAGTTACTTTGTGTGCAACATATTGGTTATGGTGTGGAAAACAGAGGACATTTTGTCTTAACAGTATGACTTTTTCAATATGAAAGGAAACAAATAATTAAAGAAGATTGGGTTAAACCTACCTAACATTAATTCTCATCTAAAAATCAGGTCTTCTAGGCATCCACTGCACTAGTTTTGTGAAGAAAATAACCACACAACCACAAAATAGATGCAATACTTCCTTTTTCATACATAACAAACAAACAAACAAACAAACAAACACAGAAATCCTAATCGGGCACTGCAACAGTCCGATTTACTCAAAGAAGTTACAAAGGCAAAATTGGTTTCATCAGTAATAAGATATTAGATCCAAACTTTACACCTAAAATAAAATGCCTATGAAACTCCTCCAAACGCTTTGTTCTGAAGAAGGCCATTATATCAGCACTAAATCAAGACAGCTAATATGAAAAATGGAAAACGGAGATTTCTTTTTACAGTAAGCTATAAAATATAGTTCAGTCAGAGACAGGGTCTGGAAAAGTAATATTAAAGGGATGCTGTAAATCCATTAAAAAACTTTTTTTTTTTTTTTTTTTTTTAAAAAAAAGCAAAGTATCATGCTTTGGACTAGAAACAGTGAATAAGGAGATCCTCTTCATAGAGTATTCCTGGCAAGTAAGTTTTATATAATTGAGATATGGAGAAAAGGTTTGCTTAGAATTTGAATACAATGAATAGCCAGGATATAATGAGAAACGAGTATGATCTACCTCTCTAATTAATTTTCCTTCTTCACCTACACTGTCACTTGTTATGATAATGTGAATCTTAACCTTAATGAGAAATTTCATACCACCTTGATTAAAGATACTGCAAATAACAACACTCTTGTTATTTTGATTTTAATGAGGAATCTCTTTATACTCTCAAAACCTCAACAAATGTACAGAACTTCTGCTAGTGAAGAAAATAACCTATCTGCATCCAACTTTTGTGCCAAGTGTTAAGAGACTGATTTATATTTCATGTTTTTAAATGAGAATTATGCTATTAAGCATGTTACAAAATGATCAAGTTCTCTGCAGGGAGTGTTCCTAGTATTTTTTGTAAATGTAGTTTGTCTGGGGACTGTTTAAGGCATAAATTCCTCAGTAAAATTGTGTATGCGTCCTTTAAAAAGTTTGTGAACTCAAAATAATAATCTATTAAACATTCACACTATTTTTAAAATATTGAAAAAAAACAACAGAAAATTTTCAAAGATTTCTGGACCTTAAAGACAGCTCCACTACAAATACATGCAAGTAACATTAAATTGGGTCCACTACCCTACAACAGAGACTACAAAACATGATAAAATTTCACATATATGCATGATGGATTCAGTTGAAGAATAAGAACTTGATTTGTTTCATGAGACTCAATTTTAAGAAAAAGGGGTTTATTTCATCAACACACACGTCTTTCCAAATTAAATGGGTCACATTTCCTGAAAGATGTGTCTTCCTCTCGTTATGTTGTATCTCATAGCCCCTAGACATCAGCAAGTCCACAGGAAATCAAGAAAACATAGCATTTGATATTGCTTTAAATGAAATTGCTTCAAGAAAAAATGCTTTCTTATTCTTCCAGCAGACTCAAAATACATTAGGAAAAAAAACAAAAAAAACTGTCTACCATTTTGGTAAATAGGTAACAAATTACATGGTTATTGTATTAAAAAGTTTACATTTGCAAGGAGAAGTAGGATCCTCTGGCAAAACAGGAACTTTTATTTTGTAGAAGATTATTGTTCTATATTGTAGAAAATAGAGATTATTTCCTGAATACAGTGTTTTAATTATTTCAGTGAGGAACGAACTCTATTATATTTGGACAAGATCCACCTGGTCTTTAAAGAATATCTTATCTAGAAAAGAGCGGCGTATCACATAGTGCTTTGGAAAATACATAACCTGTATCCTAATTCTGAGCTACTATATCAGGCTAATTTCACTTTCATGATCGTAATGATTTTTTAGCACATCCCAAATTGTCCCCGACTGTATAAGGTGTCCAGCACAGCAGTGCCTGTCTGCTCCTCCCCTATGGTTAGCCAGCTCGCGCTCCTGAAACTGCTGGTGGTATAGCGACTGCTCCTCTGCTGGGTTCACCTCTATCTCCTCAGCTCCCCAAAGCTGTGGGTCCCAACCCTGCAAAAGTGGTTTAAAAAATCTCAGTCTGGAAATTATTTGGAGCCGATGAGACCGATATCCACACACGTGGCCTAGTCTTCCTGGATTTGATTTGCGCAGTGCGCGAGGCCTAGTGAAAGGAGGCAAGCCTAACAAGGGAAACTCTCGTGCGGGAATGACACCACGCAGCTGTGAACGCAGGACCTCTTATCAACTCCTCTCCAAATCTGTGGGAGACTCATTTCCCTTCCGTGGAGATGGATCTGAACATTGCCTCAAATGCTGCAAGAGAAAAGCATCAAAAGATGGTGGATTTAAAAAAAAAAAAAAGACCAACTTTATATCCTGTAGTATCTATTGAGCAAACAGTGAAAATAAGTAGGCTTTGTTTCCTCATTATACACATCAGATCCTACAGACTTCACCTACTTTAAAAAAAACAGGTTATTTATTTATACTGCTTTCCTTAAGCAGCTTCAGGGATCATTTTTTGAAGGGTATTTAAGTACCTAAAGGTGTAAGAAGGAAGAAATAAAATCTAAGACAGCTAGGCACCAAGCAGTCTCAAAAATCCCACACAGCTCTTGCCTGCATCTCTAGGTACCTAAATATATTCAAAATCCTGGCTCCGAGGATCTATTCTTTTTTAAATCTGTGGGCTAAAAAAAAATTTGCTTAAATAAATTATTCATTTTACAGGCTACAGAAGAAAAACATTAGTAAATATTAGTGTGACAGCATGACTTTACTCTTTCAATGTCTTTAAGTACAGCATTCTACAGATAATTCACTCTCCAGTTATGCACTTGTGCTTACATTGGGAAATATCTGTACACTGACAAACAGAACTGGCACACACTTCACCAGAGCCACTGTTGCAGCACTCTGCAATCTTAACCTCCCAATTTCACTGATGATGACCTGCAGGCTGTGGACTGAAAACATAAAAAAGGTGAACAAGCAAACTTATCTGAAAGGACTAGCTGCTTTCATTCAGAATTTTTTATCGTTTACTATGTGGGACACAAGCAAAAGAATACGAAGGATAAGATGATTTGCACCCACTTAATAAATGTAGGCAAATACCAGCTTTGATCTGAGCAATTTTACTGGAAAGCTCAGTTCACCAGAAAGTGTGCAAGAAAGAAAAAATGACAGAAAGGCAAAAGTGACTCAATGTAAAGGGAAAAGTGCATGCAACTTAGGCATCATTGAAGGGAAAAATACAACCCTAGAATTAAGGTCTTTTGAATACAGGAATAATAAACTTCCAAGTAAATGTCACTTCACTATGACTGAGTTTCCCCAATTGGGTATTGTATATATATAATTTTATATATATAATTATTAGGCACACACTTTCCATGTTCTTTCCCCCCAAAAGCAGAGCTGACAATGGTGACAGCAGAGTGTGTAATTAGTTTTTATTGTTCCCCTGACAGCCATAGCTCTGGAAGGACCCCTTGCCTTTTCCATTGTAAATGTTATGGAAAAATACACTAATGACAGGCATTTAATTATGGGCACAGCGACCATGATGGGAGCTGTGCCAAAAGTGATTGGCAGATTTGGATACCAGATATTCACAGCAATGGTTCTTTTTTTCCCCATACCTTGTAACCCAGACTGCTGAAGACACAAGTTTTTTTTTTTTTTTTTTTTTTTAATGTATCTTTTCTAAAGCTTTGCTTATTGGTTATAGAGAGTATCATCAACCACCAACTTAAAAACAGCCAGGAAAAATGAACAGACAAAACGGTACTTTTTTTTGCTCAAAAGCAGCAAGAGGTTTTCTGAAAGAACTCTATCCAGTGACAATGCCATCAACATAAAAGAAATCCCCAACAACTCTGGCACATAGGTGACATTTTTATTTGATTTAAAAAAAAAATTACACACGGATACAAACCAAAAGATATCATGTCCCCTTAACACATCTTTATTAAATATTTACAGCAAACTGTCCCACATTCAACTGTAGTTGCTGAGGTGCTTTTTCGCCTGATTAATTAGCAATTGGGAGACACGCTTTTTGGCAGCTTTTGTATCCCTATTATTTCTTCTGGTTTGGCACAAAAACTCCCTTTTGGGAGCACCAGTATTTGTACTGTACCCCGCTTAGTGATGGATCACTAATTTTTAATAAACTAAGCCCCAAGAGAACTATAAAAAGATGTATAAGCGTACTGAAGCAATAACTGTAAACAAATACAAAAAAGGGGGGAAAAGAACTGCTGCAGTACATAAAGTATGAGGTCTTTTCCAGACTACGCATGGAGAGCCTATCCAGGAGATCACATGTATTCAGAAGACACGGGTCTGAATTGCCTTTTAAATACTTGATCCAAATCTCTGCCTTCATCTTTAAAAAGCTTTAAGAAAGGGACTCACTAATGTGGATGCACATTTTCCTTGAAGAATGCTATATCTGAATGTCCCCTCACTGTTTCTCATCCCTCCCCCACCACCAGATGAATGAAATTACTCTGTGAAGCAGATCTCTATGAAGAATGACCACACAATTCTGGACCAAACGGTACTAAGTCTATGTAGCAGTCACAAATCCCTGGCTAAACCGAACAAAGCAACATTATTCCTAAGTGGTAAGTTTGGGAATATAAAAGTGAAGCTGTCTGGCTCTAAAGTGGAAACTTGCAAATAGCAGTAGAGTCAATGTTGGCTCTCCATCCCCCATCCAGCTGGCTCTCATATCAGTAACTTCAAAAATGCAGTTTGCCATTATGGTGGCTTAAGGCACTTTATGTGCCAGTGCAATGACCATGCTGTGTGTGCATGTCAGAAGGTCAATACTTTCAAATTCCAGAGTCTCTCTTTATTTCCTTCTTTTCTGGAAACAATAGGAAAGAGAACAGGATTGATAGATCCTACTTTGTTAACTTCTGCTCACCAAATGCCTTGCCTGTATGAATACATGACTATTTTTAAAATTTGATTAGACGTCAACTAAAGGGGGAAAAAAACACACACACGAAAAACAATGCAGCTGTTTTTCCTGCTTATTAGCAACATTAATTAGCAAATTTATTTGGAGCAACTTTTAACAATTCCATGGAAGCCAACATCATTAAAGCCGTCAGCAGTCTTTACCTAACACTGATGAACTAGCATAGCAGACTGATCGCTGTACTACAAAGATCATCATCAAATCTACCAGTAGGTGAAATACTTACTTTTTTTTTTCCTCATCTCCTCACGAAAAATACATCTAGAGTTTATTTTCATAGAACTACAAAACCAGCAAAACCTTAGCCACAAACAGGATTTTTTTTGTTTGGTTTTGATGAAAAGATTTAGAATGTATTCAGCTCTAGCTTCAAAGGCACAGACTGATATAAGGTACTCAAATTTATTTACAAAATTACAAAAATGTAAAGGAAAAATCAAAATAAAAAAACTGTGTACAGTACAAATACTGTAATAAGAATTAATATGTACTTCTTAAGAATTCCCTGCGTGATTAGATAATGGGATTAAGGAATGTGTGTAGAGAGAAGGAAAAAGTTCTTCTGAACCACAATATGAATATGAAAAATACTACTTTGAAGTCCACAAAAGCAAAAAGGTAGTTTCACTGCTACCCACAAGGGAAAGGCCACAGTGTTCAACTGCTACTGAGAACAAACCAGTAACGTGAATATGCTTGCCACTGCCCTTCATCCACCCGCACGCAAAAAAATGAAATAATTTTGGGGAGGAAAAATTATATCCTTTTAATGAATAAAAATTGTCCATCCTACACAGCAAATATTAATTATGGCACAACATACATTCTATTAAAATATGCATTTCTTAAATATTATGAGGCTGAATTTTACCTATAAGAATGGAACAAAAAGATATTTCAGCATGGAGTGATCAAAGCTAACATATCTCCTGATTTTCACCTCATCGGGTGATTCACAAGCAAATCATTCCTTCTCTGCACTCCAGCACCATTTCATTACTGACACAAAAAAAATAAAAATGGGGTCTATCCAATAAAATGGCGCTTCAAGAGTCCAATAAAAACAAAAACCGAAAAATGGAAAGTTAGTGATAAACATACAGTAATTTTTTTATTTATTTATTGCAGGTATTAGTTGAATATTTCCTTATTAGATTAATATGCTGATTTAATGATGGAAAATAAAATATAAGAGGCAAAATGTAACTAATACTGTACTATAGGTTTTGTCAGTCCATGATCCTTTTTTTCCCACACCACATACCAGCCTGGATAGGTAAATTCTCCCACCAAATTATAGTGCAAGTGACAGAATAGGAACCATAATCTTTAAGGCTTTTCAAGTAAAAATTGCCAAACCTGAAGAATTAGCTATAAGAAGTTGGTGTTAGCAATTCAAGCAGATCTTGCTAATTAACAAGGCTCTTGTGTATCTTCTTGTTAGTTGATTTCTCTTTTGACAGCACTTTTACTGGTCATGCATTTAAACAGAAAAATAGGCATAAAACTCCTATCATACCAGATAACAGAAAATGGGCATCAAACTCTTTCTCTACGTTTTGCAGCAAAAATAAACAAACTCATTTTTTCATAAAACTAGGATCTAACAATGGATTTTCATCAACCTGTCAACAGTAAAATATGAAGGACATTTCCCCAGACGAAAAACATATGGGGTTTTACTTTTCTGTTATTGGAAACCATGGTGTTCTATAGGAGCGAAATACAATCTCAATCCTCACAGACCAGCATCCTGCGCCCCCCCCCCTTTTTTTTTAATTTTCAAATACTTGATTTTAACACAAATTATTTTAAAAAATGTGTGGGAATAGCAATTTGTGGTTTTGTAATGTAACAACCTATGCTCGGTTTCTTAAAAAAGAGGATTTCAGACACCTATACATGTTTGCATACTATAAAAGAGGTAGAGAGACTACAATGAATAGGGAGAATGCAAAAACGTAAGGAAGACTTCCAATGTGTGAAGGATTCTTTTCTTCCATCCAGCTATGCTGAACTACATTACAGTAGGGTTTACTCACAATAACTGTAATAGCACCAGAAAGCAGTTTCAATAACGTGTCTGTTTATTTTAAACCGAATGTTTCCATTTCGTTATATTGGTGTGCTGCTGACTGACTACTTTTTAAGCACAAGTGCAAAGAAAACTTAAACAAAACAGGACCCTTTATTCTCAACAGTGAATTAAACCATTCAGAAACTCTGGAAGATTAGATTAATCATGAGACTAAAGACATTTAAAAAAAAAAAAAAAAAAACAATGCTTAGAGCTGGATAGCAGAAGAAGAAAATCCCAGTTCCAAAATACTTCTCTTTGCCCAGAAAAATCTGAAAGGCTAACATTGAGCCAAAAGCAAGACAGGTGCATCTCACAGCTATGGAAGAACTACTGACCACTCATGCCTTCTCCAAGAAAGGTCGTGTCTTTGTTAGCATCTTCTCTAAGGAGATGAAAATGACCAGCCCCCTTTATGCGCTTTGTTGAAGCCTAATATTTCCACCTTGCAGTACGCTGCCCAGTGACACCGGCTGTTTCAGGAAGAAGCAGTAACAAGGTACTCTAATACGCCCCGAGAGTTCTCAAAGCACATGCCTGTAATCTTCTCCGTTTCATTTTACATCTGTGTGCCTGTGTGCTGGGGCATCCACCCACCTGCCTACCTACCAGCCTGGGGGCCGCCAGCATGCAAAGAACAGCACAATGGGAAGGCTGCCAAAAGCTACAACACAGGTCCTACTTTCTTCCTTTTTATTTGTATTTTTTTTTTTTATTATTTTTTAAACCAAAAAGATCTTTGCTGGAAGTTGAGGGCTGGGAATTAGTTTGTAAAAAAATATTCCTTTTCTAAATGTTTAAGTTTGCTGATTGAAAAATTGTAGAGATTTTCTTCTCATACAACAACCATGATTTACTCTATGCCACAGCACCTTCTAATGACACATTTCAATGCATATATACATACACACTTGCATACATGCACACACGTATACAACTGCTGAAAGCCATGCATATTCACATAAGAATGCATATACATATTATATACGTCTCACCGCAAGACTGAGAAGACCATGACTCCTGAAGGACTAATTGCATTCATTCATTTCCTCAGCCCAGCACGGAGCTGGTAGATTGCTGGGATCACAGCAACAGGGGAGGGAGAGGACGGCTCATCTTTACCTGTCCCTCCCCAAAAGGACACAGGGCTGGCAGAACAAACGCAGGGAAGTGTCCTTGCTATGTGCATTTGCAAAAGATTTAATAAGAAGCATTTCATGAAGGCCATTTACCACTTAACAAGGTGCCTTTCACTCGGAGGTGGAAGCCAATGAAACTATTGTTCTTTGTGCAGTTTTTCCATAGAATGTTTCGAACTCCCTCAAAAATGCACTTTTAAAATAAACACCAAAATTCTTTTGGAAACTCGAGGTGTTGGCAAAACTACTAAGAGTACAGAAAGTAGGTGTAAAGAATCGAAGGCTCTGCTACTGATCTTTTAATTATGAGAACTCAGCCAGAGATTCTTTCAGCTCTCGGAGCAAGCTGCTGGATAAAACTCTCACAATATATAAGCTGTAGTGTTTATGTGCCCCAAGTATTTAAGGAATACTATGCTTCTCTTGATATATGGATATGAAATGGAATACCAAACCCAAAGCAAATGTCTCAGTTTCGCCACTCTTCATCCCCAACTTCCTAGCTGTTCTGAACAAGCCTTCTTCCTATGCCAACTGCATGGCTTCCCTAATCTCTGTCTACAGGCAGAACTATTTCAAGATGGGAAACAAACAAGAAAAAAACAAAAGCAGCAGCCACCCGACCTCCGCATATACAATCCACGTGCGATGGTGCAACCTTCCACCGCGCACACACAGACGGACCCCCGAGCCGCACCAGGCGAGCGGGGCGGCTCTCGGGCGCACGCCCACCCACCCGCCGACCGCAGCAGGGCCTCAGCACCGCGGGTGCCTTGCTGGATCGGTGCCCCAGTACTCAGCCGCAGAACTCGGAGCATCCCAGCTGCAAAATTCTGCTCCGTTCGCAGAACCTCCGGAAGCATCCGCCCGTTCTCCTGTTCGCTGACTCCCAAGGATCTCTCCTAACAAAAACTCTAGCACTGTTGATCAGAAGATGGTCTCTGGGTTAATAATGGCAACTAACCAGTTGAACTTGAAACGGTTCTGAGGTATTAAATTCTCTAATCACTGGCTGATTTCTTTATTTTATTATCCACCTATATACATGAACGCGCACACAAAGAAAATGTATCAGCATCCTGTATCTTTTCTGAATGTAATTTTATACACAATGTTCTTCCATAAGAGATAGCCAAATCCAGCAGTATTCCTAACAAAAAAATACTTGCTTTCCTGAGACTACAAGGTTTGGCCCCTATGCGTGACCAGAAACTAGACTTGAATTGCAAGTCTCTTTAACTACCTTGAAACCAGTAACAATTTACGAAGCTACATAACCTGCCACTGAAATAACTTACAGGAAAATACCTAAATATCAACCACAACCTTCAAGCACAGTCCTGCAAGCAGAAAAATGTAATAATAATTACTACAAATAGTTCAAGTTGAACTTTGACAAGATTAAAAGCAGTAGCAAATGCTAAGCAAGTAGACCGCTTTGAAATTTGGCTCAGCTACATGACATTTTGGCTGGATTTTCATTACAAGGACACTAGCTATAAGGATTAAATGCATATGCTCCATTACCAAACAAACTCCCAAAACTATTTTAAGCATTGGATTCAGAGGAATATTCTGTAACTATAATATTTTGCTCTCCTCCGTAAGAATACATATGCAGACAGTACTGAAAGACATTAAGAGGGTAATTAGAATTTATGTGCAGTTAATTCTAAGCCTATGAATAACAAAAATATTAGACACATTTTCAAGCTTTCTCAGTGAATAATTTTCAATCCAGACACACACGCAAAAAATAAAAATAGATAAAACAACCTTATTTTATTATACTTCAAAAGCCTAACACTTAAACATAATCGCGTCTGGAATTGGACTACACCATTTACGGTACTTCGCGTGTGCTGATAATTAAATACGTAACTGAAAATAAGGCATGGGAATGCTTAAAATACTTCTAAGAAAAGACTTATGCTCTGCAAGAATATACAACTTTCTGTTACTCATACATACTAACAATAATGATTCTGGAACACTTTTTAATTATTCTAGCAGAACTTTGGCAACTATTCAAGAAATGTAGTATAAACTTGTTAATAGACTCACAGGGTCTTTTTATTTACCAAAATATTGTTCACACAAGGAGCACTTATCAAATTGGGCCACTCACCAATTTACTATTGTGTCTTCTAATAAGGATGAAATCTTTATATATGTTTCATTTGCTGGAGGTTTCATTCTAAAAAACTAAACATTGTAGTATATGAAGTAAATTAAAACATTATTAAATTCTTCAGACAATGTTTTCATGAAACTTTACCTTACTTTGCCTTTAATCGCTATCAAAATGATCAACATTTCATTTTAAAACTGAATTAATTAGTTCTACACTGGTTTGTTAATTTTGAATAACTACAATAAGGAAGTAAGCTAAAGAAGAGTGGCCGCAGTAGTGGCTAAAGAATGACAGTATATTTTGCCTTCTAATTTCAAATCATTATCTCACAGTAAGCATTCCTACTTACTTCTACGGGTATAAAAAGCAGCCTGTCCATCTCCTGAATCTATCTCTGGAAGCAGATAAATCACTGTGGAGTTATTCCTACAGCACTGTTAACTCACCTAAAAACGGTGATAACCAAAGTGAATTTTGCCTTCACCTTAGATCCTGACCAAACAATTTCAAACCAGAAGTGTTTTCTTTTCCCTGGGTCTCCTAAACCTAACCAATCAGGCATTTGCCTGTTTTCCTGTAATGATCATGCAACTTAAAAGGCACGCTGTATAAAACAAAGGAGAAACATAGCTGCCCTTTCTCACAGTTTTAACTCACGGGTAAACATGACATGTCCCAGTAGATACTTTCATTGTGAGAGGGCACTGATTAATATTTCAAGAGAGAAATAAATGCTTGCTTTTAAAAGGGAAGGTTTCGAAGCATCTTGCAATTAACTACTCCTCTGGTGTTTGGAAGAATAACAAAACCAAGTTTTCTCTGCGGCCTGCTGATGTTTAATGTTGGACTGAGAAAAGATTTCATTAACAGTGGTACAATACTATTAAACTTATTAAAATCCTCACAAATCCACTCAACGCGTAATACCTACTGATAGGTAAGCGTTGTTCCCACCTTCAACCATCTCTACCCATGTGCAGTTGTTGTGTGAGCTCATCACACACGAGACCGCACAAGTTAAAAAATCCTGAATGTAAGGTTATTTTTGAAGTATTTTATTTTAAACTGCTACACCAGCAACATGTGCAGATCATTTAGGCAAACCTATTTCTTTCAACAATCCTTCTTCTGCCCAATGGGATTTGTGAATATTTTTTTTTTCCAACAATAACGTTTCATTCTGCCTAACAACAGCAGAAAAAAAGCTGCTTTTGAGATCAAGCAATTTTTGAGACGTGTGGTCTAAGATGCAACTTTTCGTCTCATTTACAAGGAGCATTTTTTTTTTCAAGTAACACATGTAAAGAAAGGAAAATGTAGAGACAGGCACTTAAAATTTTAGCTGCTCATCATTCCCAGGCATGACTGTTACTTCGGATAAATACTTTTTGTCTTAAGTAAGCTTTTTGTGCCAACTATTTAACGCTGAGGGATTGTTAGCAGGCACACAGTATTCAACTGCGGACAGAGCAGCTACCTCCGTGCACTTGAAAATGCTGCCCGTAACTTCTGCATCACCTATTTTGAAGCCACTCTGGAATACCGAGCAGAGGAGTTTTCTGCAGGCAACACAGATCTATTAAAAAACATGACCTGTGACAAAAATCAATGTGCTAATCTCAAACCAAACAGCAGTATCAGAAGCATAAAAAAGAGATAACCTAAGATAAAATAGCCCCAAATTTACTTAGACTAGCCTGACAGGTTTAAAAAAAAAGAAAAGGAAAAAAAAAAGGAAAGAAAACAGAACTCTGCTCACACGCGCTTTAACAAGGCAAAAATGTAATACCCAGGTGACTTTTTCCCCGCGCACATGGATACCCTTCGGAGCAGCACCGAAACCTCCCGATGCTGTGGGAGGGAAACCTCCAGAACACCGGGATGAAGCCTCCCCTGCCAGAGCCGGTGCGCTCGGCCGCCGGCGGGGGCTGCCGCCGGAACCCCCTGGGCGCACCTTGGCGCGGGCGGAGCGGGGCGGCCGCCCGGCCCCGA